>OX123184.2:20846307-21446307 GCA_944739405.2 Euclidia mi
CTGTTCATTACACCAATTAAAGGGGACGTCCTTTTTCAGGAGAGAGGTAAGTGGTTTAGCAAGCTTAGAGAAAGTTTGGGATAAAACGCCTATAGTAGGATACCAATCCTAAAAAGGATTTGATGTCTTTGGGGGACTTCGGAGTAGGATACTGTGTGACGGCCTTGACCTTATCAGGATTGGGTTAAACACCGTATTGTGTTATATATGGCCTAAGTAAGTAACCTCCTTTCGTAGGAATTCACATTTCTCCGGTTGGAGTTTAAGGTTGAACTCTCGAAGTCTATCGAAGACGGCTCTTAGGTTTTGGATGGCTGAAAGCAGGTCAAATGCATACAGGACTATGTCATCCAAGTAAACGAAGCACCTGGAGCCCTGGAGGCCCGTAAGGCAGGTGTTCATGAGTTTTTGGAACGTGGATGGGGCATTCTTCAGCCCAAAAGGCATGCGGTTAAATTGGAAGTGACCCTGAGGTACAGAGAAGGCTGTTTTGGGTGCGTCTTCTGGGGAAATCAATAATTGATGAAAACCTGATGATAGGTCGAGTGTCGTGAAGTACTGGCTCTTTCCTAACTGGTCGAGGATCTCAGTAATCTGAGGAATGGGGTAAACTTCACCTATTGTGATGTCGTTTAGTTTTCTATAGTCAATGACTATATGCCATTTCTTTTGGCCAGAGGGGTCAGCCTTTTTGGGGACGACCCAGATAGGAGACGACCAGGGAGAAGACGACGGTGTGATAATGTCTTGGTCTAACATTTTATTTATTTGAGTTGCCACCTCTTTCTTGTGGCACTCAGGGAAGCGATAGGATTTAGTATGTATGGGAGTGTCACTGGATGTTTTGATTTCATGTTGGATGGCGGGTGAGAAGGATAAGGGTTCATCTGGAAGATGAAATATGTCCGAATATTCTGAACAGAGGTCGAGAAGGGCTTCCGTTTCTTCTTCGTTCAGGTGTGACGTTCTCAAAAGATCTAGTACCTTCCTAGTGCGCTCACTTACATTGCCAGTGTAAGAGGGCAGTGTGGTTGGACAAACCTCTATAGGGTCCAACTTAAGGTTGAGATTACGCTTGATCTCGGCGGGTTTATTGGAGGTATTATAACCGAAATGTTAATTCTTTGGTTATCCTTCACCTTTACTAGGCAATTGGCTACGAGAAGAGTCTGGGATAGGTGTTGGTCTAATACCATACCCTCTTTCAATTCGGGATTTGCTACAGTACATTCAATCACGGTCTCTGTCCGTGGTGGTATGACGTAGCAGGGAACGAAGAAGTGAATCTTGATTTCACTTCGCTTTAATTTTAAAACATTACGGCGATAGTCGATATTGCAACTTTTGCTCGTGAGGAAGTCGTTGCCTAATAAACCTGTCTTTTATGACATGAAACTTGTGACTGGTTGGACAAGTATTGGATAGGTTAAACTTTAGTTTGAAATGTCCTATTGTTTGAGTATTGTCCTCACCAGGGTCAATACCTTTGATATTGATTGGTTTACGGGTCAAGGGTGGCTGCTTCAGTACACTGGACTGTTTAAGCAGGCAAATGGCAGAGCCTGAGTCTACCAAAAGGTTGAGCGGTAAATCAGAGATTTCCGACTTTACTACTACATGAGGTAGAAGTCTTTTGGTAGGGTCAATGTTGACCTCGTAAATTTCCTTGGTATCCGTATTAAGGTTTCCATTTTGGGGCTGGTTACCCTGTCGTATAACCTTAATAGGGTGATTTGAACTAAGGTTCCCGTTTTGGGGCTGGTTACCCTGCTGTACAACCTTAGGAGGACGATTTGGATTAAGGTTCCCGTTTTGGGGCTGGTTACCCTGCTGTACAACCTTAGAAGGACGATTTGGTTTAAGGTTCCCGTTTTGGGGCTGGTTACCCTGCTGTACAACCTTAGAAGGACGATTTTGATTAAGGTTCCCGTTTTGGGGCTGGTTACCCTGCTGTACAACCTTAATGGAGGCTACTAATTTTTTAGTAGGCTTGGGACGAGGGCCTTTGCTCTCGGGATGTGTGCCGTCGTTTTTAGGGTGGCTACGTCCTGGGCGGCACAGTTCCAGGACGCCTACTGGTTTAAATTCTCGTCAGCGTCCTCGTCTTCGGTGTCGTCATCGTTATCGTTGTCGACATAGCTAACCTGGGAAGGTTTTTGAGGGGAGAAGGACGTAGACGGTTTGCTGTCTGGCTGCGAGGCAAAGTGCCGTTTGTTTGCGGCTTGCCTCCTTTGACAGTTTTGGATTTCATGCCCTGTTTCCTTGCAGTATTTGCAAGTTAGATTAGGGTTAGGCTTGTTTGGATGTCCGGAAGTACTCGGTTTATCGAGTGGCTTCTGGAATTTCGGCTTATTTAACGGAGTTTGGGTAGCCGGTTTGAACCGGTTCTGCGACTTTTGTTTGTCCTGCTGCGAGCTATTAATATTCTGCCCGCGTTTATAGAGGGTTTCTTGGATCCTCTCTTCCGAGATCGCCAGATTGACCGCTTCGTTAAATGTTTTGGGGGCCCTGCATCTAACGATGTTGGATACACGGGGATGGAGCCCCATAAGGAAGTGGTGGAGGGTTAAGTCCTCCATGGCGGCAGTGCGCCCTGGGATTTCCTTTACTTTGTGACATGAAAGTGAGATCTCCGTAAGAAGGTGGGACAAACATGTCTCCATCTTTAGTGCAAACTGGCTTACGTTTTCTGTAGGCCCTTGCTTGCTTTCTTGGAGCTCAGTTAGCAAATGTGAATAATGTTTCCTTTCGGAAAACTGGGTTTTTAGAAATTCTTTAAGCTGTTCCCAGCTGGTAAACTCTTTAATTGAGCAGGCGGTCTCTGCCTTACCTGTCAATTGACATAGTATATATTTAAAAAGGATGGGCCTTTGTGAGTCAGATGCCAGTTCATAGGCATTATTGCAATTAGTGATGAACGAATTAAGTTTTTCACGAGTGCCATCGTATGGCTTTACGAATTTCAATAGAATGTTTAACTCCATCTCGACAGTACGCCTAGTTATCTTAGGTGATAGTAAAGGAGATTTAGGTTCCGATTCTAAACAAGATACGTCTATAGTCACCTTGCTATCCTCAACCTTAGACACTTTGGGCATAATACAAACAATACATGAAAGAAAATAAAATTATGATGCACAATAAAAATAAAAATAAGGTTCTAAGAACGTGAACACTGTTCACGATAAAAATGTATGAGTCACTCACAGGCACACGTAGGCGGCGACAACAGCTAATTCGTGGAACCGCAGCATAGCGACACCACACGGATACCGCACTATGATTTGATTTGCACAGAACACTTGGACACAATCGACGAAACACGGACACTAATTTTCGTAGAATACCTTCGGATACCTCGTAGAACCACTGGCGAGTCGCGGATGTCGTCGGGGTTGCACATAATGCGGTGCAGGATGCTCGTCAGAGCTTACAGGATGACGACCGGATGTACTCTCAGGCGGGTCCCAGGTAGGTTTTTCAGGATACTCAAGGATGTGTTCGCGATGTAAGGTAAGTGTTACACTGTTGCAGGATTCACGAGAGGTAAGGTATACCTCGAAAGTTAACCGGAGGTCACTCACGGTAAGTTTGCACTAAATTTGTAGGATACGGCGAGTCTATTTTTATAACGCAAATATAGATTTACGCGAATCGGCACTGGGGCATTTTGCCCTCGGAAAGGGACCCCGTAACATTTGGTGGCAGCGGTGGGATACGGAATTCCCCAGTGCCGATTCGCGTAAATCTATATTTGCGTTATAAAAATAGACTCGCCGTATCCTACAAATTTAGTGAAAACTTACCGTGAGTGACCTCCGGTTAACTTTCGAGGTATACCTTACCTCTCGTGAATCCTGCAACAGTGTAACACTTACCTTACATCGCGAACACATCCTTGAGTATCCTGAAAAACCTACCTGGGACCCGCCTGAGAGTACATCCGGTCGTCATCCTGTAAGCTCTGACGAGCATCCTGCACCGCACTGTGTGCAACCCCGACGACATCCGCGACTCGCCAGTGGTTCTACGAGGTATCCGAAGGTATTCTACGAAAATTAGTGTCCGTGTTTCGTCGATTGTGTCCAAGTGTTCTGTGCAAATCAAATCATAATGCGGTATCCGTGTGGTGTCGCTATGCTGCGGTTCCACGAATTAGCTGTTGTCGCCGCCTACGTGTGCCTGTGAGTGACTCATACATTTTTATCGTGAACAGTGTTCACGTTCTTAGAACCTTATTTTTATTTTTATTGTGCATCATAATTTTATTTTCTTTCATGTATTGTTTGTATTATGCCCAAAGTGTCTAAGGTTGAGGATAGCAAGGTGACTATAGACGTATCTAGTTTAGAATCGGAACCTAAATCTCCTTTACTATCACCTAAGATAACTAGGCGTACTGTCGAGATGGAGTTAAACATTCTATTGAAATTCGTAAAGCCATACGATGGCACTCGTGAAAAACTTAATTCGTTCATCACTAATTGCAATAATGCCTATGAACTGGCATCTGACTCACAAAGGCCCATCCTTTTTAAATATATACTATGTCAATTGACAGGTAAGGCAGAGACCGCCTGCTCAATTAAAGAGTTTACCAGCTGGGAACAGCTTAAAGAATTTCTAAAAACCCAGTTTTCCGAAAGGAAACATTATTCACATTTGCTAACTGAGCTCCAAGAAAGCAAGCAAGGGCCTACAGAAAACGTAAGCCAGTTTGCACTAAAGATGGAGACATGTTTGTCCCACCTTCTTACGGAGATCTCACTTTCATGTCACAAAGTAAAGGAAATCCCAGGGCGCACTGCCGCCATGGAGGACTTAACCCTCCACCACTTCCTTATGGGGCTCCATCCCCGTGTATCCAACATCGTTAGATGCAGGGCCCCCAAAACATTTAACGAAGCGGTCAATCTGGCGATCTCGGAAGAGAGGATCCAAGAAACCCTCTATAAACGCGGGCAGAATATTAATAGCTCGCAGCAGGACAAACAAAAGTCGCAGAACCGGTTCAAACCGGCTACCCAAACTCCGTTAAATAAGCCGAAATTCCAGAAGCCACTCGATAAACCGAGTACTTCCGGACATCCAAACAAGCCTAACCCTAATCTAACTTGCAAATACTGCAAGGAAACAGGGCATGAAATCCAAAACTGTCAAAGGAGGCAAGCCGCAAACAAACGGCACTTTGCCTCGCAGCCAGACAGCAAACCGTCTACGTCCTTCTCCCCTCAAAAACCTTCCCAGGTTAGCTATGTCGACAACGATAACGATGACGACACCGAAGACGAGGACGCTGACGAGAATTTAAACCAGTAGGCGTCCTGGAACTGTGCCGCCCAGGACGTAGCCACCCTAAAAACGACGGCACACATCCCGAGAGCAAAGGCCCTCGTCCCAAGCCTACTAAAAAATTAGTAGCCTCCATTAAGGTTGTACAGCAGGGTAACCAGCCCCAAAACGGGAACCTTAATCAAAATCGTCCTTCTAAGGTTGTACAGCAGGGTAACCAGCCCCAAAACGGGAACCTTAAACCAAATCGTCCTTCTAAGGTTGTACAGCAGGGTAACCAGCCCCAAAACGGGAACCTTAATCCAAATCGTCCTCCTAAGGTTGTACAGCAGGGTAACCAGCCCCAAAACGGGAACCTTAGTTCAAATCACCCTATTAAGGTTATACGACAGGGTAACCAGCCCCAAAATGGAAACCTTAATACGGATACCAAGGAAATTTACGAGGTCAACATTGACACTACCAAAAGACTTCTACCTCATGTAGTAGTAAAGTCGGAAATCTCTGATTTACCGCTCAACCTTTTGGTAGACTCAGGCTCTGCCATTTGCCTGCTTAAACAGTCCAGTGTACTGAAGCAGCCACCCTTGACCCGTAAACCAATCAATATCAAAGGTATTGACCCTGGTGAGGACAATACTCAAACAATAGGACATTTCAAACTAAAGTTTAACCTATCCGATACTTGTCCAACCAGTCACAAGTTTCATGTCATAAAAGACATCAACCTGCCTTACGATGGTATATTAGGCAACGACTTCCTCACGAGCAAAAGTTGCAATATCGACTATCGCCGTAATGTTTTAAAATTAAAGCGAAGTGAAATCAAGATTCACTTCTTCGATCCCTGCTACGTCATACCACCACGGACAGAGACCGTGATTGAATGTACTGTAGCAAATCCCGAATTGAAAGAGGGTATGGTATTAGACCAACACCTATCCCAGACTCTTCTCGTAGCCAATTGCCTAGTAAAGGTGAAGGATAACCAAAGAATTAACATTTCGGTTATAAATACCTCCAATAAACCCGCCGAGATCAAGCGTAATCTCAACCTTAAGTTGGACCCTATAGAGGTTTGTCCAACCACACTGCCCTCTTACACTGGCAATGTAAGTGAGCGCACTAGGAAGGTACTAGACCTTTTGAGAACGTCACACCTGAACGAAGAAGAAACGGAAGCCCTTCTCGACCTCTGTTCAGAATATTCGGACATATTTCATCTTCCAGATGAACCCTTATCCTTCTCACCCGCCATCCAACATGAAATCAAAACATCCAGTGACACTCCCATACATACTAAATCCTATCGCTTCCCTGAGTGCCACAAGAAAGAGGTGGCAACTCAAATAAATAAAATGTTAGGCCAAGACATTATCACACCGTCGTCTTCTCCCTGGTCGTCTCCTATCTGGGTCGTCCCCAAAAAGGCTGACCCCTCTGGCCAAAAGAAATGGCGTATAGTCATTGACTATAGAAAACTAAACGACATCACAATAGGTGAAGTTTACCCCATTCCTCAGATTACTGAGATCCTCGACCAGTTAGGAAAGAGCCAGTACTTCACGACACTCGACCTATCATCAGGTTTTCATCAATTATTGATTTCCCCAGAAGACGCACCCAAAACAGCCTTCTCTGTACCTCAGGGTCACTTCCAATTTAACCGCATGCCTTTTGGGCTGAAGAATGCCCCATCCACGTTCCAAAAACTCATGAACACCTGCCTTACGGGCCTCCAGGGCTCCAGGTGCTTCGTTTACTTGGATGACGTAGTCCTGTATGCATTTGACCTGCTTTCAGCCATCCAAAACCTAAGAGCCGTCTTCGATAGACTTCGAGAGTTCAACCTTAAACTCCAACCGGAGAAATGTGAATTCCTACGAAAGGAGGTTACTTACTTAGGCCATATTATAACACAATACGGTGTTAAACCCAATCCTGATAAGGTCAAGGCCGTCACACAGTATCCTACTCCGAAGTCCCCCAAAGACATCAAATCCTTTTTAGGATTGGTATCCTACTATAGGCGTTTTATCCCAAACTTCTCTAAGCTTGCTAAACCACTTACCTCTCTCCTGAAAAAGGACGTCCCCTTTAATTGGTGTAATGAACAGCAGCTTAACTTTGAAACCCTGAAAAATAAATTAGTAGAAGCTCCCATCCTCGCCTACCCGGATTTTAATCAACCCTTCTTACTTACCTGTGACGCATCCAATTACGCCATCTCCGCCATCCTGTCCCAAGGACCTATCGGGCAAGACCGCCCAATTGCATTCGCGTCACGAACCCTAAACAAAGCCGAGTGTAACTACAGTGTCACTGAAAAAGAGTGCCTGGCAATTATCTTCGGCACAAAAACATTTCGCCCATACATTTATGGCCGCCGCTTCACAATCTTAACAGATCACAAGCCCCTCCAATGGTTATTTAACTGTAAAGACCCCGGGTCTCGCCTTGTCCGGTGGAGGCTAAAGCTGGAAGAATTTGAATATGATATCCAGTATAAAAAGGGTAAGATAAACGCAAACGCGGACGCCCTTTCCAGATTTCCTGTGAACCCCATCCAACCAACTGTCACTAATGAAACACCTAACCCTCAAGGTCAAGACATCAATCCAGAACAGTTGGAACAATCCCTTTTAGAACCGAGTAACTTAGATAAAGACCTAATGGACTTACTAACATCACCGCGTTCCTTCCCGTCTGAAGATCTAAACCCAGACATCCTCCTAGAATGTGCTACTTCAGAACTACTTAACATAGAATCTCCTCTGCCTCCCTTACCTGGAACGTCACAGCGCACTCCAACCCTCGATGAAATCCTCTCGCCTAAAACTTCAGCCGAACCTACCCCATCGACAAGCAACATAATCACAGACGATTACTCGACTTCCCTGAAACGCTTGTCAAATAAAAGTAACTCTTATAACACAAAAATTATTGAACATAATCAGAGCTTACTAAAAAGCCCCGATAAGGTTATCCTTATCCCTACATCTTTAGATCTCGATGAGTCAAACCCCTACATACAAGAAATATTAGGTAACCTAGAAAACCGAGACGAAATTCTTAACCAAGAAAGACAGCTACACAGCTTCTCGAAAATTGCCCTAGGTAATAAGATTTATTACCTCCTTTATGTCAAAGTCCATCACTTTGATCAAGCATCCTATCAAGAGATCTATGATACTCTAAAAGCCATCCGGACCGAATTAGTAATAATAGGAAATACTCAACAAATAAGTATATCTGATTTCCGTGATGCATTCAAAAAACATAGTTTTATAAAAATATACAATATAATTATTTTCCTCTTCCATAATACAAACATCCTAGTAAACATTTACCATAATAATGTTACTTATCCCTCACCGTCCGAGGTGAAGAAAATTCTATACGATAACCATGACATCCCAGCAGCTGGTCACTTAGGTGTCAGTCGTATGTACGACGGACTCCATAGAACTGCAGAGAACAGTTCAAGAAATCCCGACTCCAGCTTTAAGAACCTCATTTTAAAGTTAACTTCGGCGTCCATCCCCGAAGTTCACTCTAAAGGGGGAGGGACAAAAGATTAAAAGGAATGAAATTAAAATGAACAACGCCATAGACCAACTTTCAGCCAGTATACAAAATTTAACAATAAATGCCAATTCAATAGAAACCCGAATAAGCTTAGACCTTGTTCTAAATTCACTAGAAACCTCTATGGTCACTCTATCCTTCCAACTAGAAGAAACAACGAATGCGATTCTTTTCTGTAGCCAAAACAATTTACATCCGGCAATCATGTCGCCCGCACTCTTATACCGAGAACTGAGCAACAATATTAGGCACTTACCGAACAATCTTAACCTGCCTTTGTATTTAGACATAAGCTCCATTCATAACATTGTAAAAGTCTCCAGTTTGTTATGTTATTATTTCAATGGTAAATTAGTTTTCCTGTTACGAATACCGTTAGTCTCTAACCTTGAATATATGTTGTATAATAAAGTTGCTTTACCAACACCACATGTAAACCAATCAGACATTTACAGTCTCATTGTACCTAGTAGTAAGTATATGGCTATAACAAAAGATAAATCAAATTATTGTAATTTAGAAACATTAGACAACTGCAAAATTGTAAATTCAGCAGAATATCTATGTGACATCCCTATAACTCATAAAACCGATTCAAATCCTAACTGTGAAACTGAATTGTTATCTAAATCTATTGTGGATATTCCTAAACAATGTAATATGAAATACATCTATGGCAAATTGAATATTTTCAAATCAATAAGTAATAACAAATATATTTATATACAATCAGAATCAGCTAAACTATCTATTGACTGTAGAAACTCAAATAAAATAGAAGAAACAAATATATCTGGTATCGGTATACTTACAATACCGACTAATTGTATAGCTTATTGTAAAGGTACAACACTGTTCCCTAAATATAACAATGTATTAAATTTAACCTCGCCAATTAATATGCCAGATTTTAACTTACCTTCTTGCATTTCTTGTAACATTAATAAAATTAAGAATGTAACAAATAATTTGCCCCTCTCTCGTTTAGAACCCATAGATTTAAACGATATTCAATCGATTGATCTTAATGTTAATCCTATCAAGAGATCTATGATACTCTAAAAGCCATCCGGAACGAATTAGTAATAATAGGAAATACTCAACAAATAAGTATATCTGATTTCCGTGATGCATTCAAAAAACATAGTTTTATAAAAATATACAATATAATTATTTTCCTCTTCCATAATACAAACATCCTAGTAAACATTTACCATAATAATGTTACTTATCCCTCACCGTCCGAGGTGAAGAAAATTCTATACGATAACCATGACATCCCAGCAGCTGGTCACTTAGGTGTCAGTCGTATGTATAATAGATTGAAAGAATTGTATTTTTGGAAAAGTATGCGTAGTGACATAGAGTCTTATGTGAAAAGGTGTAAACTATGTCAAGAGAACAAAGCTTTGCGTCAAACAAATCGTGCACCGATGCAAATCACAAGCACTTCAACCAAACCGCGTGAGCGTATAGCGTTAGACGTTGTAGGACCTCTTCCCGAATCGGGAACCGCAAAGCTCAGATTCATATTAACCCTACAGGACGACTTTACCAAGTTCTCCTCCGCTTATCCACTACGCAGTACTACCGCTGAAGAAACAAGTGAATGTTTACTTCACTTTATATCCATATTTGGTATTCCCAAAATGATCCTCACTGATCAGGGTACCAACTTTACGTCAGAATTATTTAAAAGAACGTGTGATTTATTAAAAATCAAGCAGCTATGGTCCACGCCATACCATCCACAAACTCAAGGTGCTCTAGAACGGAGCCACTCAACCTTAAAGGAATACCTAAAATCTTTCGTAAACGAAGACCAAACAGATTGGCCTCGTTATGTATATACAGCCATGCTTACATACAATACAACCGTCCATTCCACAACTCATTACACTCCCTACGAGCTAATGTTCGGTAACAAACCATTTATTCCTAATTCAATATATGACGAATCCCTAGGTACTACATACCCGGAGTATGTACGCATGTTACAAACCCGTCTAAAGAACTCTCACGATAAAGCTTTAGAATACATACAGCGATCAAAAGTATCGTCTAAGAATTATTACGATTCTCATTCACGCCCTATACAATACAAAGTAGGCGACTTTGTTTACCTAAAGAACCATCTTAGATTACGAAAGGCTTTATCGCCAATATGGAAAGGTCCATATAAAGTTGTCAAAATTCATGGTAACAACACTTTATTAATAAATAGACGGCACGTCCGTCACCATTATGACGAGGTAAAGCTCGCCGAAGTCAGCGGCGACCTGCAAACACAAACATACTTAAACAAAAATTAATTTTAGTAAACTAGGTTAGTTTAATAATACATACTTAAATTTAACGTTATAGTTTTAGTATTACATATATAGATGTTAGTTATTATGTGTTAGTCACAAGACTGCTTTTGTTAGCTTAAATAAGTACTTAATATAAACAATACCTTGTTAGAAGCATAGATTAAATAGCTGTTAGTTTTTATATACAAGCGAATACAATAGTAACGTATAAATAATATACTTACAGCACTTCAGCGGAACTCCAGACGCCCAACCACTATATCCAACCGATAACCACGAGTCCTGGAATTTATTTTGACTATATAGGAAATTTAATAATCTCTAATGGTGTATTAAATGTTATCATGCCAATGGGAATTTCGCATTTCAAACCGCATATAGAAAACATTAACTCATCATTGGAAACTTTTATAAATCTCTGTAACCAAGTGGAAATTCTCGCAGAACCCGAATGCCATAACATAATAGAACCATTAGTATTACAACAGCAAAACATTATTAAATTGTTCAGTTCAATCTCTCATTTAATCGATAATAGATCCAAGCGAGCTTGGGTCGGTGGTATAGGTACTGCCCTTAAATATGTTTTCGGCACGTTGGACGAAAACGACGCCATAAAATATGACCAAGCGATTGAGTCCATACAAGTCAACCAGGATAAATTGGCATCCTTAGTAAAGAACAATGTTCTAATCACAAACTCTGTCATATCAGCGTATAACAGCTCCTTACAAAAGATTAAAAGGAATGAAATTAAAATGAACAACGCCATAGACCAACTTTCAGCCAGTATACAAAATTTAACAATAAATGCCAATTCAATAGAAACCCGAATAAGCTTAGACCTTGTTCTAAATTCACTAGAAACCTCTATGGTCACTCTTGTACCTAGTAGTAAGTATATGGCTATAACAAAAGATAAATCAAATTATTGTAATTTAGAAACATTAGACAACTGCAAAATTGTAAATTCAGCAGAATATCTATGTGACATCCTTATAACTCATAAAACCGATTCAAACCCTAACTGTGAAACTGAATTGTTATCTAAATCTATTGTGGATATTCCTAAACAATGTAATATGAAATACATCTATGGCAAATTGAATATTTTCAAATCAATAAGTAATAACAAATATATTTATATACAATCAGAATCAGCTAAACTATCTATTGACTGTAGAAACTCAAATAAAATAGAAGAAACAAATATATCTGGTATCGGTATACTTACAATACCGACTAATTGTATAGCTTATTGTAAAGGTACAACACTGTTCCCTAAATATAACAATGTATTAAATGTATTTAACAAATAACTTGCCCCTCTCTCGTTTAGAACCCATAGATTTAAACGATATTCAATCGATTGATAAATTATCCATTAAACTTTTATCCGACGTGGAAAACATTAAAGAAACTCCACATATAATCGAGTACGGAGCACATTATTCCATAGCTATAAATATAATCGTATGTATCATTGTACTTTACCTTATATACAAACTTGTATTAACGTTTTGTAAACCCGGCAGCAACCCTCGTTTTCACAAATATAGATTTCGCAAATCAAATAAACCGGAGACGGATTCCATAGAACTGCAGAGAACAGTTCAAGAAATCCCGACTCCAGCTTTAAGAACCTCATTTTAAAGTTAACTTCGGCGTCCATCCCCGAAGTTCACTCTAAAGGGGGAGGTGTTATAACCCGGTATTGAACACCTTATAGCTAACACGGCCCTTAGCCGTGCACACTAGCATTTTAAGCATTATTGTTACGTCAGCATTTTGTTTCAATAGCCAGTCGACTCATAGATCGGACAGTCTATGCTGAACGCTCGCGAGATACGGTTGCCTTACGGGTCCTTTCCTCTTGTTAACCCTTTGTCGAAATAAATAGTCTAGTTAACTTTAAAATATCTTTTTTTAAAAAGACCTCGGAAAGGGACCCCGTAACATTTGGTGGCAGCGGTGGGATACGGAATTCCCCAGTGCCGATTCGCGTAAATCTATATTTGCGTTATAAAAATAGACTCGCCGTATCCTACAAATTTAGTGAAAACTTACCGTGAGTGACCTCCGGTTAACTTTCGAGGTATACCTTACCTCTCGTGAATCCTGCAACAGTGTAACACTTACCTTACATCGCGAACACATCCTTGAGTATCCTGAAAAACCTACCTGGGACCCGCCTGAGAGTACATCCGGTCGTCATCCTGTAAGCTCTGACGAGCATCCTGCACCGCATTGTGTGCAACCCCGACGACATCCGCGACTCGCCAGTGGTTCTACGAGGTATCCGAAGGTATTCTACGAAAATTAGTGTCCGTGTTTCGTCGATTGTGTCCAAGTGTTCTGTGCAAATCAAATCATAGTGCGGTATCCGTGTGGTGTCGCTATGCTGCGGTTCCACGAATTAGCTGTTGTCGCCGCCTACGTGTGCCTGTGAGTGACTCATACATTTTTATCGTGAACAGTGTTCACGCTCTTAGAACCTTATTCTTATTTTTATTGTGCATCGTAATTTTATTTTCTTTCATGTATTGTTTGTATTATGCCCAAAGTGTCTAAGGTTGAGGATAGCAAGGTGACTATAGACGTATCTAGTTTAGAATCGGAACCTAAATCTCCTTTACTATCACCTAAGATAACTAGGCGTACTGTCGAGATGGAGTTAAACATTCTATTGAAATTCGTAAAGCCATACGATGGCACTCGTGAAAAACTTAATTCGTTCATCACTAATTGCAATAATGCCTATGAACTGGCATCTGACTCACAAAGGCCCATCCTTTTTAAATATATACTATGTCAATTGACAGGTAAGGCAGAGACCGCCTGCTCAATTAAAGAGTTTACCAGCTGGGAACAGCTTAAAGAATTTCTAAAAACCCAGTTTTCCGAAAGGAAACATTATTCACATTTGCTAACTGAGCTCCAAGAAAGCAAGCAAGGGCCTACAGAAAACGTAAGCCAGTTTGCACTAAAGATGGAGACATGTTTGTCCCACCTTCTTACGGAGATCTCACTTTCATGTCACAAAGTAAAGGAAATCCCAGGGCGCACTGCCGCCATGGAGGACTTAACCCTCCACCACTTCCTTATGGGGCTCCATCCCCGTGTATCCAACATCGTTAGATGCAGGGCCCCCAAAACATTTAACGAAGCGGTCAATCTGGCGATCTCGGAAGAGAGGATCCAAGAAACCCTTTATAAACGCGGGCAGAATATTAATAGCTCGCAGCAGGACAAACAAAAGTCGCAGAACCGGTTCAAACCGGCTACCCAAACTCCGTTAAATAAGCCGAAATTCCAGAAGCCACTCGATAAACCGAGTACTTCCGGAAATCCAAACAAGCCTAACCCTAATCTAACTTGCAAATACTGCAAGGAAACAGGGCATGAAATCCAAAACTGTCAAAGGAGGCAAGCCGCAAACAAACGGCACTTTGCCTCGCAGCCAGACAGCAAACCGTCTACGTCCTTCTCCCCTCAAAAACCTTCCCAGGTTAGCTATGTCGACAACGATAACGATGACGACACCGAAGACGAGGACGCTGACGAGAATTTAAACCAGTAGGCGTCCTGGAACTGTGCCGCCCAGGACGTAGCCATCCTAAAAACGACGGCACACATCCCGAGAGCAAAGGCCCTCGTCCCAAGCCTACTAAAAAATTAGTAGCCTCCATTAAGGTTGTACAGCAGGGTAACCAGCCCCAAAACGGCAACCTTAATCAAAATCGTCCTTCTAAGGTTGTACAGCAGGGTAACCAGCCCCAAAACGGGAACCTTAAACCAAATCGTCCTTCTAAGGTTGTACAGCAGGGTAACCAGCCCCAAAACGGGAACCTTAATCCAAATCGTCCTCCTAAGGTTGTACAGCAGGGTAAC
The DNA here is from genome assembly GCA_944739405.2 of Euclidia mi. NCBI lineage: Eukaryota > Metazoa > Arthropoda > Insecta > Lepidoptera > Erebidae > Euclidia > Euclidia mi. The sequence goes on from OX123184.2 coordinate 20,861,391, forward strand.
CAGCCCCAAAACGGGAACCTTAGTTCAAATCACCCTATTAAGGTTATACGACAGGGTAACCAGCCCCAAAATGGAAACCTTAATACGGATACCAAGGAAATTTACGAGGTCAACATTGACACTACCAAAAGACTTCTACCTCATGTAGTAGTAAAGTCGGAAATCTCTGATTTACCGCTCAACCTTTTGGTAGACTCAGGCTCTGCCATTTGCCTGCTTAAACAGTCCAGTGTACTGAAGCAGCCACCCTTGACCCGTAAACCAATCAGTATCAAAGGTATTGACCCTGGTGAGGACAATACCCAAACAATAGGACATTTCAAACTAAAGTTTAACCTATCCGATACTTGTCCAACCAGTCACAAGTTTCATGTCATAAAAGACATCAACCTGCCTTACGATGGTATATTAGGCAACGACTTCCTCACGAGCAAAAGTTGCAATATCGACTATCGCCGTAATGTTTTAAAATTAAAGCGAAGTGAAATCAAGATTCACTTCTTCGATCTCTGCTACGTCATACCACCACGGACAGAGACCGTGATTGAATGTACTGTAGCAAATCCCGAATTGAAAGAGGGTATGGTATTAGACCAACACCTATCCCAGACTCTTCTCGTAGCCAATTGCCTAGTAAAGGTGAAGGATAACCAAAGAATTAACATTTCGGTTATAAATACCTCCAATAAACCCGCCGAGATCAAGCGTAATCTCAACCTTAAGTTGGACCCTATAGAGGTTTGTCCAACCACATTGCCCTCTTACACTGGCAATGTAAGTGAGCGCACTAGGAAGGTACTAGACCTTTTGAGAACGTTACACCTGAACGAAGAAGAAGCGGAAGCCCTTCTCGACCTCTGTTCAGAATATTCTGATATATTTCATCTTCCAGATGAACCCTTATCCTTCTCACCCGCCATCCAACATGAAATCAAAACATCCAGTGACACTCCCATACATACTAAATCCTATCGCTTCCCTGAGTGCCACAAGAAAGAGGTGGCAACTCAAATAAATAAAATGTTAGACCAAGACATTATCACACCGTCGTCTTCTCCCTGGTCGTCTCCTATCTGGGTCGTCCCCAAAAAGGCTGACCCCTCTGGCCAAAAGAAATGGCGTATAGTCATTGACTATAGAAAACTAAACGACATCACAATAGGTGAAGTTTACCCCATTCCTCAGATTACTGAGATCCTCGACCAGTTAGGAAAGAGCCAGTACTTCACGACACTCGACCTATCATCAGGTTTTCATCAATTATTGATTTCCCCAGAAGACGCACCCAAAACAGCCTTCTCTGTACCTCAGGGTCACTTCCAATTTAACCGCATGCCTTTTGGGCTGAAGAATGCCCCATCCACGTTCCAAAAACTCATGAACACCTGCCTTACGGGCCTCCAGGGCTCCAGGTGCTTCGTTTACTTGGATGACATAGTCCTGTATGCATTTGACCTGCTTTCAGCCATCCAAAACCTAAGAGCCGTCTTCGATAGACTTCGAGAGTTCAACCTTAAACTCCAACCGGAGAAATGTGAATTCCTACGAAAGGAGGTTACTTACTTAGGCCATATTATAACACAATACGGTGTTAAACCCAATCCTGATAAGGTCAAGGCCGTCACACAGTATCCTACTCCGAAGTCCCCCAAAGACATCAAATCCTTTTTAGGATTGGTATCCTACTATAGGCGTTTTATCCCAAACTTCTCTAAGCTTGCTAAACCATTTACCTTTCTCCTGAAAAAGGACGTCCCCTTTAATTGGTGTAATGAACAGCAGCTTAACTTTGAAGCCCTGAAAAATAAATTAGTAGAAGCTCCCATCCTGGCCTACCCGGATTTTAATCAACCCTTCTTACTTACCTGTGACGCATCCAATTACGCCATCTCCGCCATCCTGTCCCAAGGACCTATCGGGCAAGACCGCCCAATTGCATTCGCGTCACGCACCCTAAAAAAAGCCGAGTGTAACTACAGTGTCACTGAAAAAGAGTGCCTGGCAATTATCTTCGGCACAAAAACATTTCGCCCATACATTTATGGCCGCCGCTTCACAATCTTAACAGATCACAAGCCCCTCCAATGGTTATTTAACTGTAAAGACCCCGGGTCTCGCCTTGTCCGGTGGAGGCTAAAGCTGGAAGAATTTGAATATGATATCCAGTATAAAAAGGGTAAGATAAACGCAAACGCGGACGCCCTTTCCAGATTTCCTGTGAACCCCATCCAACCAACTGTCACTAATGAAACACCTAACCCTCAAGGTCAAGACATCAATCCAGAACAGTTGGAACAATCCCTTTTAGAACCGAGTAACTTAGATAAAGACCTAATGGACTTACTAACATCACCGCGTTCCTTCCCGTCTGAAGATCTAAACCCAGACATCCTCCTAGAATGTGCTACTCCAGAACTACTTAACATAGAATCTCCTCTGCCTCCCTTACCTGGAACGTCACAGCGCACTCCAACCCTCGATGAAATCCTCTCGCCTAAAACTTCAGCCGAACCTACCCCATCGACAAGCAACATAATCACAGACGATTACTCGACTTCCCTGAAACGCTTGTCAAATAAAAGTAACTCTTATAATACAAAAATTATTGAACATAATCAGAGCTTACTAAAAAGCCCCGATAAGGTTATCCTTATCCCTACATCTTTAGATCTCGATGAGTCAAACCCCTACATACAAGAAATATTAGGTAACCTAGAAAACCGAGACGAAATTCTTAACCAAGAAAGACAGCTACACAGCTTCTCGAAAATCGCCCTAGGTAATAAGATTTATTACCTCCTTTATGTCAAGGTCCATCACTTTGATCAAGCATCCTATCAAGAGATCTATGATACTCTAAAAGCCATCCGGAACGAATTAGTAATAATAGGAAATACTCAACAAATAAGTATATCTGATTTCCGTGATGCCTTCGAAAAACATAGTTTTATAAAAATATACAATATAATTATTTTCCTCTTCCATAATACAAACATCCTAGTAAACATTTACCATAATAATGTTACTTATCCCTCACCGTCCGAGGTGAAGAAAATTCTATACGACAACCATGACATCCCAGCAGCTGGTCACTTAGGTGTCAGTCGTATGTATAATAGATTGAAAGAATTGTATTATTGGAAAAGTATGCGTAGTGACATAGAGTCTTATGTGAAAAGGTGTAAACTATGTCAAGAGAACAAAGCTTTGCGTCAAACAAATCGTGCACCGATGCAAATCACAAGCACTTCAACCAAACCGTGTGAGCGAATAGCGTTAGACGTTGTAGGACCTCTTCCCGAATCGGGAACCGCAAAGCTCAGATTCATATTAACCCTACAGGACGACTTTACCAAGTTCTCCTCCGCTTATCCACTACGCAGTACTACCGCTGAAGAAACAAGTGAATGTTTACTTCACTTTATATCCATATTTGGTATTCCCAAAATGATTCTCACTGATCAGGGTACCAACTTTACGTCAGAATTATTTAAAAGAACGTGTGATTTATTAAAAATCAAGCAGCTATGGTCCACGCCATACCCATCCACAAACTCAAGGTGCTCTAGAACGGAGCCACTCAACCTTAAAGGAATACCTAAAATCTTTCGTAAACGAAGACCAAACAGATTGGCCTCGTTATGTATATACAGCCATGCTTACATACAATACAACCGTCCATTCCACAACTCATTACACTCCCTACGAGCTAATGTTCGGTAACAAACCATTTATTCCTAATTCAATATATGACGAATCCCTAGGTACTACATACCCGGAGTATGTACGCATGTTACAAACCCGTCTAAAGAACTCTCACGATAAAGCTTTAGAATACATACAGCGATCAAAAGTATCGTCTAAGAATTATTACGATTCTCATTCACGCCCTATACAATACAAAGTAGGCGACTTTGTTTACCTAAAGAACCATCTTAGATTACGAAAAGCTTTATCGCCAATATGGAAAGGTCCATATAAAGTTGTCAAAATTCATGGTAACAACACTTTATCTTTATTAATAAATAGACGGCACGTCCGTCACCATTATGACGAGGTAAAGCTCGCCGAAGTCAGCGGCGACCTGCAAACATAAACATACTTAAACAAAAATTAATTTTAGTAAACTAGGTTAGTTTAATAATACATACGTAAATTTAACGTTGTAGTTTTAGTATTACATATATAGATGTTAGTTATTATGTATTAGTCACAAGACTGCTTTTGTTAGCTTAAGTAAGTACTTAATATAAACAATAGATAGATTAAATAGTTGTTAGTTTTTATATACAAGCGAATACAATAGTAACGTATAAATAATATACTTACAGCACTTCAGCGGAACTCCAGACGCCCAACTACTATATCCAACCGATAACCACGAGTCCTGGAATTTATTTTGACTATATAGGAAATTTAAAAATCTCTAATGGTGTATTAAATGTTATCATGCCAATGGGAATTTCGCATTTCAAACCACATATAGAAAACATTAACTCATCATTGGAAACTTTTATAAATCTCTGTAACCAAGTGGAAATTCTCGCAGAACTCGAATGCCATAACATAATAGAACCATTAGTATTACAACAGCAAAACATTATTAAATTGTTCAGTTCAATCTCTCATTTAATTGATAATAGATCCAAGCGAGCTTGGGTCGGTGGTATAGGTACTGCCCTTAAATATGTTTTCGGCACGTTGGACGAAAACGACGCCATAAAATATGACCAAGCGATTGAGTCCATACAAGTCAACCAGGATAAATTGGCATCCTTAGTAAAGAACAATGTTCTAATCACAAACTCTGTCATATCAGCGTATAACAGCTCCTTACAAAAGATTAAAAGGAAAGAAATTAAAATGAACAACGCCATAGACCAACTTTCAGCCAGTATACAAAATTTAACAATAAATGCCAATTCAATAGAAACCCGAATAAGCTTAGACCTGGTTCTAAATTCACTGGAAACCTCTATGGTCACTCTATCCTTCCAACTAGAAGAAACAACGAATGCGATTCTTTTCTGTAGCCAAAACAATCTACATCCGGCAATCATGTCGCCCGCACTCTTATACCGAGAACTGAGCAACAATATTAGGCACTTACCGAACAATCTTAACCTGCCTTTGTATTTAGACATAAGCTCCATTCATAGCATTGTAAAGGTCTCCAGTTTGTTATGTTATTATTTCAATGGTAAATTAGTTTTCCTGTTACGAATACCGTTAGTCTCTAACCTTGAATATATGTTGTATAATAAAGTTGCTTTACCAACACCACATGTAAACCAATCAGACATTTACAGTCTCATTGTACCTAGTAGTAAGTATATGGCTATAACAAAAGATAAATCAAATTATTGTAATTTAGAAACATTAGACAACTGCAAAGTTGTAAATTCAGCAGAATATCTATGTGACATCCCTATAACTCATAAAACCGATTCAAACCCTAACTGTGAAACTGAATTGTTATCTAAATCTATTGTGGATATTCCTAAACAATGTAATATGAAATACATCTATGGCAAATTGAATATTTTCAAATCAATAAGTAATAACAAATATATTTATATACAATCAGAATCAGCTAAACTATCTATTGACTGTAGAAACTCAAATAAAATAGAAGAAACAAATATATCTGGTATCGGTATACTTACAATACCGACTAATTGTATAGCTTATTGTAAAGGTACAACACTGTTCCCTAAATATAACAATGTATTAAATTTAACTTCGCCAATTAATATGCCAGACTTTAACTTACCTTCTTGCATTTCTTGTAACATTAATAAAATTAAGAATGTAACAAATAATTTGCCCCTCTCTCGTTTAGAACCCATAGATTTAAACGATATTCAATCGATTGATAAATTATCCATTAAACTTTTATCCGACGTGGAAAACATTAAAGAAACTCCACATATAATCGAGTACGGAGCACATTATTCCATAGCTATAAATATAATCGTATGTATCATTGTACTTTACCTTATATACAAACTTGTATTAACGTTTTGTAAACCCGGCAGCAACCCTCGTTTTCACAAATATAGATTTCGCAAATCAAATAAACCGGAGACGGATTCCATAGAACTGCAGAGAACAGTTCAAGAAATCCCGACTCCAGCTTTAAGAACCTCATTTTAAAGTTAACTTCGGCGTCCATCCCCGAAGTTCACTCTAAAGGGGGAGGTGTTATAACCCGGTATTGAACCCCTTATAGCTAACACGGCCCTTAGCCGTGCACACTAGCATTTTAAGCATTATTGTTACGTCAGCATTTTGTTTCAATAGCCAGTCGACTCATAGATCGAACAGTCTATGCTGAACGCTCGCGAGATACGGTTGCCTAACGGGTCCTTTCCTCTTGTTAACTCTTTGTCGAAATAAATAGTCTAGTTAACTTTAAAACATCTTTTTTTTAAAAGACCTCGGAAAGGGACCCCGTAACAGATTGATTGATTTGGTTCTGTGGTTTCTGACTGGGAATCCTCTTGGGCATCTTTTACTGAGATCAGTATGTAAAGCAACTGAAGTGTCTTTAGTAGCAAAGGCTGTCCTAAGTGGATAGGAATGTCTGCATTACAGTGAAGTTGCAGTATGTAGTGTGCATATATTTTGAGACAAATTGATATAAAATGGTGACTGCATGAAGTTATCAATATTGGAAGTTAAACACTTCTAGCATCATTTTCTTTATAGGTAAGCTCTCCCGATGTTGTAATTTTTATAGACCGTCCATGTTCCAAAAACCTAGTTACAAAAATTTCGCGCCTAGGGCAGTACACAAAACTGTTGGTTCCGGCTGTCATGAATATATATTGAATTTATTATAGAGAGTCACCAACCTCAAATACATCCTACAACTATTAGCATATGGCATCCAACTTCTAATGGGTGTATTTTCAAGTATTATGTGTGCTGTTATACGGAGTCCCTCTTTTGTACCAAGTGTCATATAGTCCAAACTCTAAGAATTTCCCCTCATTACGAAAGCAGTTGAAATAAAAAGAACGCGGCAAAATATGGTGCATTGTCCCGTAAATTTTATATGAAGACATAACGTCCCACTCGTTGGATGTTAAAAGCCTCGTCCGCCTTTGTAAGGCAGCATTAAGACTCGCGCCGAGAATACTTTACAATGTAAAAAGAATGGTTTAGATCGCGCTACTGTTAATACTGCTATGTATAATGTACATGTTGTTCAGTACTTAAGCAATAATCTGATGGTAAATTGGATGAAAGATGAACTGGCACCTTTGAATTGTTTGGAGCGAAACTACGCATATTTTAATATAACGTAACCATTTGCAAGGAAAACAAACAATTGTGTATAATAGTATTCGCGTTGATTTTGCGTTTTATCAAAACATTGAATCTCAAAAGAAAACTTACGTGATTTGTATAACTAATGATGACTGATTAGCCTGTATACAAGTAATACTTGTCATGAGGTAAATAAAAACACGTCTCAGTCTTGTCTGTTTTTACTATCAACATTATCAAGAAATTTGTTTACACAGGTTCCAAGAAACTCACAGGCAATAAAACTTATTCACATTCAAACTTTACCAAGTCACTTTACTGCTATTTTTCCTTCATCTTTAACAACTTAGGCATTATAACGAACGCTGAAGATATTTATACCATCGTAATTTACGAGTTATGCCTTCGATGACAAAAAAAAGTATAACGAACAAGTTGGTAATTTCAGAAGTTAAAGTAAGTCACTTTTTTAACTTCTCTTTACATACTGCTTTACTTACAAAATTGCTTTCTTAAAATTTTATCGATGGGTTCAGCAATATTTTTGCATAATTTTTGTTGGAATGGTATTTATAACCTGCAAAAAGAACAAACCTGTAACCTTGCAAACTTTTCTTTGAGGAGTAAATTACTCTTAATATTTTTTCATGCTTATTGGTTTCGCGTTGTAAGTTTGAGCTTATTATCGTCACGTTACAGTTTGATTGCGGCATTTAGCATTTAAATATTAGACATTTTTTAAGTTGGTATTTATTTTGGATGTGAAAACATAAGCTTTCAAGATCTTTAATACACAGCGACAATTTATCGATTGACCACATTTTCTTTATGTAATTCCAATTATCTTCTTGATGGCATTAAAGTATGTATAAATTGGCTAATCGAAATCTCGTTTTTTATTATATAAATATTAGTATTATTTTTAATGACTTCAAATCTGTTGATCGTAAGACTATAGCATAAATATATTTGAGATTCCTACATCATTGCCTTTTTTTTGCTATGCCACATGAGACCGTTATAAAATACTTTTAAATAAATTTATTTGTTTACGTTAGGTATATCTTAATTTTTGGGCCACAAATATAACTACTATAACTTAACCATTATAATTGTTACTCGATCATTTGTTCGATACTTGGTTGTCTAAGACCACCCATGTACCAAACTAGTTTTAAGTTTTATTTGCTAACTGCGTTCTTGTATTTTCTTCTGGAGTACAATAAATACATTTCTATATATTTAAGTTTGTCTCTGGGTGTACCATATTTCACCATTTGGCCCTAGTGTTTCGGCGCAAACTGACTGTAATGGTAGAACAGAAAGTCTCGCGAGTGATCCTTTATCCGTTTTTGTGGTTTTGTTCTAACCCCTAAAAACTTAAAACTTACATACTTACCAGGTAACATGGTTAGGCTTTTTGAAGGTAAAATTGAAAGACGAACGAATAAAAAAAATGAAATCACTATATTTTTCATTTTTACCTTCTTGCTTAAAATTGCTTTACCTGTAACTGTCACAATACTTTTATTGTGACAGTTACAGGTAAAGCAATTTCAAGATAGGTACATACAAACATTTCACCAGTTACAGCCCGTTCCACGATTGCCAGTTACACTTCCGCGAATTCGATATTATATTCCATTTTATTCTTTTGAGAACTGAGTAAATCTGAGGTACTTTACTTCTTGACGAGTGATTTCTATACAAACGCTGGTTCTTGGAACTATATGCGCTATTACGCTGTCCAATCAGAGGATTGGACTGCGTAATAGCGGTTAAGCTGCAATACTCGTACTGTTAAATTGTCGAAATTTCACTAAGCGCTGGCTATTGGCTGTCGAGTTTCTGAAACAATGCCGTTCTAGTTTCGAGTATGTGGTTCGTGTATGGACAGCTCTAGTGCCTTTTACCGTGTTTAAGCCTCACATAAACATTGTGCAGAATTTATGTCAGGACCTGCCAGAGTACATATCCCTGTGGTGACGGATTAAAAATACAAAGTATCACTACCCATTTTATTCTGTGAGTATCGTAAGAGACGACTAAGCAAAATAGACGAAACACATCATATCACAGCTTTGGCAAGAGACAAAAAACTTGTCATCACATCCTATCAACTCGTCTGACCAGCGTGGTAGAGTAGGCCAAAGTCTTTTATTGACTATTTTCAGCAGTGGCCTGTGAAAGTTTTTTATGAAGATATTTGTCTTAGCCGAATTGTCATGGTCAGTGTATTATGGTTAGTAGCATGATTAACAATTCTGCACTATTCCTCTTTTACTTTTAATCAATTCAGCAGTAGTTGGCCATTAATTGCAGACTAGATATGATGACATCCCAGGTCAGTCCAGCGCAACACAATTTGAATCCTTTGGTATAATTTTGACTTTAATAGTAACTGAAAACAATGTATATTATTATGGAAAATTGAAATAAAATATATATATTTTTTAGTAATGTTTGTTTGTTCCAAATATCCGTTTGATATACTTACATTATGTTGAGAACGAATAGTAACTTAGACTAGGAAAACTATATCAAATCTCCAAACATCGTTCAAGAAGTACAGAAAACAAAATAAACCAACTTCCAATGGCTTTTACAAATTGTCCCTCAAAGTTGACAGCAAGGAGAGAAAAAAAGGAATTTCCAAAACAAAACATGTAGGTAGTGGCGGATGAGTCGGCGTGATCTCAAGTTTGTCATTCGGGGCTGATGAGTTAGCTACGCAATGATCCTTGTGATTACCGGGCTTGTGACAGACTTGGTGTCGGGCATAAGAAACTAGACGTTAGCCCTGAATTCAGGGCAGTTTTTAATAAAGAATTTAAGGATTTATAAATCATGGTTGCTTGTTTTAAAAGAAAGCCTTAAGCATTTCAGAATGTATCCCCATCCATCTAAGGAATGGATAAAAAAATAAGGTCACGCATGTAACTAGGTCGTGTATGCGAGATTCTGTAAATACTTTAAGCAGCAGAGGGTAGACCGCAAGTAAAAAACAATGTTAATGCAATAATATGTTGTGTTACTATCAACATTGAATGCAAAGCATGCTCATTCAGTATAAGTGACCAGCGTTTAAGGCGCTGTTATACCTCAGAAGCCGTGAAACTCCTAATTTTTCGTCGCGCATCTAGCCATAACGGTACATATTACAAACTAGCAAAAATTAGAGCTTAAAGTCAAAAGTCTGAACAAAAGACTTTTGAAAGAATTTTTTACGTACGTAAAATAGAATCACGGTAAAAAAATCACAAAATCGAGGCAGAAAATAATCTTTCGTCTCACTGTTTGCAATATTTTGATCGTAAGCTGTCGTATTTTTTTTGATAATATTGTAGGAAATCTAATGAACTAAAGAATTACCCTATTTATTTTCATATTATACCTGTATATTTTGTAAAATTAAATAAAATCTGCCAAACGTCTATGATTTTGACGCTCGGTAGATCCCATCAATATCAAACGCTTCAGCAATTTAAACCTTATTAGCATAAGCGGTGTACTGAGTGTCAGTTGCTAGTTTACGCCCCACCCAGACCTCATCATTCGGCTATGAGCCCTGTGAGAGATAGGTCATGTCGCTTGCGTCTCCGCTGCACGAAATTTTACGTAAACCTGTTTGTTATTATAATACGCCGATTTGAGTTCGTAATTTCATGTTTTATGTTATAGACTGAATACTTTGAATCAAATAGGCTTTTCATGTGGGCACTATATCGACTATGGGCACATATAATTAGGACCTAAGTACTCTTGTTGCGTTTAATGTATTATTGTTTCTGTGCTTATAAATATATAATTCGAAGAATAAAATATGGACAATTAGTGAAATGAAGTTCTACGAAGGATTTGTACAAGAAAGCGTCGTAATAAAATAGAAATTCATCCATGGCCAAGTGATTATGAAATATGTAACATTTTTACACAAATTATTTTCATAAGTCTTTTATGACTAACTATGTTATAGATTATCGATTATGCATAATATAATTATATAAATTATTCTCACAATACATAGCTGCCACAGTTTTCAATTTTTGAAATAGTAATAACATAAAATCGAATCATTTTATGTACCTACCTATATTTCAAATTCATTAGCTTGTCAGAGCGCCTGGAGCGCTAAGATGCCGGCACGACGAACAATATTGATGACAGCGCTAATATGGCGCTCCGCAATCCGCACACAAGCGGTAACGAATGTTCTATTATTGTGTTTTGAACATAAACCTTTTTAGGTACATCGGGTAGAACTTTGATTATTCATTAACTATTAGGTATGTCTCAGTACATCTAATATCTTTTTAATTTCTAAAATCAATCATTTATAAGTAAGAAGGTGACTTCTCTGTTTGCTATAACACAAGATATAGTATTTTTTTAATAATAAAGTACGTATTAATTATCATTATTGTAATTACAGTGAAGTTAAAGATAACAGTTCTGCAACGTCTTACACACATTTGACTTCAGTCATTCTTAACACGATCTGTTCAAGAGCTAGCCAAGAAATGCCAAACAATTTTTTTAACAAATTTGACTCAAATTCCGTAGTGATAAGCAAAAATTACAAGAGGGATAGCAGTGACTGGTTCGATTTGCGTAAGAATATGTTGGCAGATTGAAATTTTTGTACAGTGGTAAAAAGAAGAGATAACAGCAGTAAAGCCATTTTAGTAAAAAATATTTTGTACAAATAAAATATTTGACATGTAAAATCCAGTTGCGCATGGAATCTTAAATGAACAACTGGCTTTGCAACAACTGGCGAAGCAAGAAAATGTAACAATCGAGCCTTGTGGATTATTCGATTATTGGTGCCACGCCAGATGGATTAATAGGTCCAAACACGATTGTGGAAATTTAATGTTCTAAAGTTACATATAAGAATGGCCTGAAGAATAGTATAAGAGCAAATAAAATACAAATATGGAAACATGATAAAAAAGTGAACTGACTAAACTAAACAAATATTGTAATTGTTATTACCAAATTCAGGGGCAACGCCACGTTACACGCAAATAAAAGTGTTTATTTGCTGTGTGGAGTGGCGAAAGTATACCACTAAAATAGAAATTATAGAAAGAGATGATTTTTCTGGGAGAAGCTTGTGGCGTTTTATATGAATTGGCAGTTGCCTGAAATTGTTGATTCTCGTCAAGCTCAAGGGATGGCATTGCGAGATCACGGAGAGGAAAATGTTTCATCAGTGCTTGAAATTTCTACAATACCAAGCCGTAAAAGGAAAGTAAATGAAACTGTGCCTCGTGAGCAACAGCAAATAATAAGTCTTATCACCTCACACACTGCCTTTAACATTCGATGAGAATAAAGAAAACCTGCCGGGTTGTAGCAGACAGCTAACTTTTGATGAGCAGTAAACTCTGTATTTCGTTAATAAATTATAAATGAATATAAATAAATATCTTTTAATATTTATTTTCTTTGAAACAATACATATTTGAAGCGAAATATTTTTTTTATATTTTTCCATACAAACATGTATGACGAGAGCTAACGAAAAAGCAGTAACTCAAATTCAAATTCTATAATTTTCTAAGCGACATAGCAGTATCTCATGAATAAGGTATATCCACATATATTTTTGATGTTTCATCTATTTTGAAAAATAATAATGGGTTGGGTTTCGAAACAAGTCGCCTGAATTTGAGGGTATTGGTAGTGTAGGGGGCTTTTTTAATAATTTAGTACAGTTTTACAAATGTCTATTTTATGTTTTATGTGAAAAACGTGAAACGAAACGCAAAACTGCCATCTTGGAATGATTATATTGACAGCTCATGTCAAATTTGTGCGTCATTGCTTTCGAGTGCCCAGGGTTAGGTGCGACTGTGATAAGTAACTAAATAAGTTATGTTAGGTTCTCATTTGAAATAGGTTAATCCGAAAATAGGAGCCCTTCGCAGGGCTCCGTCAACCTTAGTTTATTAAACTAATGTGATGAATGTGGAAGTTGGCAGTGCCATGACACCGATGTGTGGAGATTTCTTTTTTCAGAGGAAACCAAGAATTTCCGGCAAGTGAAAATGGTGAGGGGGGGTTTCAAGACCTCCTCTCCTTTCTCTCCAATCACTCACAACCATTAAAAACGGCGACGTATTTCGAAACCTTTACCATAATAATTATACCTATAATAACAATAAACATCCATAAATAAATAAAAGAAATCAACTTTTACTAAACTTCAATTATCTCGTAACTCGCTTTAGTTGAGATACGGCTTTTGCGCTTAGTAGAGCAGTATTGTGTTTTTTAGGGTACCGTAGCCAAAAATTGTAAAAACGGAACCCTTATAGATTCGCAATGTCTGTCTGTCTGTCCGCCCGTATGTCACAGCCAATTTATTGCAAAACAGATTTGAAAACTGGCAGGAATGGAATTAGATGTAGGTATTCTATGAACTGCTTCACTATTTTTATACAAAAACAAAACAAACATAATAATGGCCTCTCCATACGTGGAACTGACTTAATTATTTTGAACATCTTACGACACGTAGGTATTTACCTACTTTCGTCAACTATTAATACCTATAACGTCTAAAAATGAAAATAAAAATGAAATGTAAACCAGTTTTGCTCATGGCTGCACTGAGAACAAAAATTGCGCTATGCCTATATTGTACAAACAGATTGATGTATGTAATATAAATTTTAATATCAGTATCTCAATTCAATATGCTAAAACGTTTTGCTTGCGATTTTGAAATATTGGAATACGGATGTCGCCAGAATACGGCCGCACACGATGAGAATGAAGGGGGGCGCCCCGCAGTAGACGGAGCTAAGCTCCCTTCACCTCCCCTGCTTCACCCCCTCATTTACCAAAACAGTCGCTTAGCACAGCGCTTTAAGCGCTTTTCAAAAGCTCGACTTCGCATTCCAAAGTTTCGCCACGCACAGATTTAATGAGGTACCTAACAAACAACTCTTACTAATTACAGTTTTACCACAACTGAGGCTGTTTGAAGATTGTAGACATCTTTCTTCTTGAAGAGAGATGACGACCCGGTGGTGTAACGGGAACGTAAGCGACTGCTACGCTGAAGGCGACATTCGGTGTGGCAGTCGCTTTTGTCGTTCGCGACCCGTTCAAGTTAAGAATTTGTGTATGGTAGGGTATCAAAATAATTCACCGCAGTATCTTGTTATTTGTACCACAGCGTGATTGCGAACCGTAGCGCTACTGTCAATCATTATTGAAGGTACTCGGATTTATTGGTGATCAATAACGCGAACAATCTGTACTGTGGTTTGACTTCCAAATTTATATTGATAACATCATTATTTTATATTTGTTTTCTATCAGTCTCTTTCCAATTTGTTTCTTCTCTCTCCCTTGAAATATTATCTGTATAAGAAATTAGAAATCAACCCCAATTATAACGACTTAGTTGACAGAAAACTTTTCTTGTTAGTGTTGCTAGGCTAGATCCAAGGGTATCGAATAGGTACCAATAATAATCTTCACGTTCGCTATAATTTGTTTTTTTTTGTTAGATGAAACCTTAGATACCCAATCATTTCTCAAAGGAAGTATAATGATAGTATACAATTTCAGTCAAAAATAATGATTTTGTGATTGATTTTCGTGATTGTATCAGTTTTCTTTTTGAGGGGAAATATAATATATATGACAATAGATGTTGTTTATTATGACTGAGGGCTTTTTTGGCAGATTTTATCACCGAAATAACGACCGTAGTGATTTTATGTGTAGCACCTGTGAAAAGTATTTTGTTTTTAAACCACTCCCTCACTTGGGGTTATGCGTATAAAGTGGCCCGTTTTTTTTTTAATATTCAATGAATATCTAGACTGTTGTCATATGTAGGGGCATCTAATCACAAATCTTATTATATAAGTACGTATAACGTGGCACAACACAGCAAGTTCTGATCCACTGGACGTGCCGTAGAAACGTGAATCTATTGGATTCAAAATGCTGTTGCCTCTTCTATTACGTTACAGCCCAGCAAAGTAATAACTTTTGGCATGCGATCTACATAAGTTATCAATCGTCAATGAATGCCAAAGTTGATATTTTATAAAGTGTAGTAGGTACTTTGGTTTGTTTTGTGACAGAAATGCCCGCTTTTACATTGCTAGGCGGCAATTTAGCCTTTATTTAATTTGTATTACCGTTCCTCTTTCGCTACAGCGACGTTACAAAATAAAGAACTCATTACTCCTGCAACGCAATTTCATGATTGTGACATGCCGTAGTATAATAGTGCAGTGCTATTTCAACTCCTCTAATATACTTCTGATTAAATTTGTTGCGGATTTCCAAAAGTTCATCTTTCAATGAGAATTCCCGAAAGCTGATGCTACATTCATGGCCACTGGTACTGAACGGTTATACACATACAAAACAAGTGGTTTCTGTAACGCAATGTATACATATAACATTGATAATTATAATTTTATTATTTCTTAGCAGAGATGTGGGTGCAAACCTAGAGTAAGAATGATCACATTTCTCATCATGCTCGAAAGAAGAAATAATTTATATCAGCGATCTAGAAGGAGTCACCTACATATTATATCTTCCAAAAGATGCGTATGGTAGGTTGCTTGCTTGCTTTTTGTGTGAGTGTGTGGCCAACTCTATTGTTGGAGTTTTCAGTCCTGAACCGGGACCGACAGCTTTACGTGCCCTCTGAAGCGTGCTTCGGTAGCGCTCAGATGTAAATGCCACACACGGTCACCCATGCAAGTGGTGAGCTGTGCAAGCATTGCTTGACTTTGCCGATCTGTTACGAATGGCAAGCAAAGTCTCGCTATGAGCGCAACAACTTATCATAGGTATAGTGGCAACACCATTAACACACGTTCCCGCTCATTACACCTTCGGTTCTTAAACGTCCTGTTGCAGCTATTATTTTACTTTTAAGTATTTATAGTGTAAGTTTAATTTTGCATCATCACGCCTGCATCCCCGAAGGGTTAGGCAGAGAAGTAATATTACATTTCGCCTTGGGAATTTTAAGTTCCACGTAATAGGGGACGAGCCTATTACCAGACGCCCTGCTACTACTGAGAATTCGGAAATACTCAGTGAAACATTTTGCTCAATCCGGAAATCAAACCCGGGACTGCCCGATCATAAAACGCATACGCTATCCACTAGATGATAACTTTATATAATAAATAATAATAATAACTTTATTCAATGAAATAAACGTCACATGTTACATAGGAAAATATTACAGTAAAAATAATTAAATTTTATAATTCAGTATAATGTATGCGATAAGTGCCTTTGTTAAATTGTGGTACATTGATGCGTAGTTACTTTATTTATTACGGTAATACATTCTATTTGGTATATATAGCTATTTTAATGTTTACCTGAACTAGGCTTTAACACCTGTGTTTCAGGAAAAAAACTTAAATAATAATAGTAAAGGGCTATATTTTAACATAATAATAAATCATGAACTGCCAATATGTAATAGAAAGTAGACTTAATATTATGATTTGTTGTAATTTAGCGTAGATACTTACACACTATTTTATTACAGTAAGCAAATTCTCTGTATCTCTGATACAGAGAATATAGGTAGAATATGGGTCATTGTCATTAGGTGTTTTGTAACAACAAGATGACACTGCTTATAACTTATGCTATATAAATCTAAGGTTTTATTTAATTTATCATATAGGTTATATAGTTTATTATATAGTTGTAACTTAGCGTAGATACTTACACACTATTTTATTACAGTAAGCAAATTCTCTGTATCTCTGATACAGAGAATTCGAGGGTCCGAGGAAAGCAAAGAATCTATTTACATAAACATGTTTACCTAGAGGTTTGGTGCAGTCTAGATCTTTCCGTATTTTGCCTGATGGGATTGGTGTATAAGGAAGAAGGGTGTGTTGTATTAGTATGGTGCGTAGAATAAATAATTGGCGCACAGTTAGAACACCGGTGGACTGATATAACTCATAAGTGGGAAAAATGAAAGGGCGAAGGTTTGCTACCATTAAGATAGCTCTTTGAGCCCGTTCTAAAGCAGTAGTATCGTTTTAGCTGCCGCTCCCCATGCGGTTATACAATATGAGATGATGGATTCACATAGTGCAGTGTAAACCTGTCTTAACAATTTTAAGTTTACAACGTCGCGTATATTTTTAAATATGGAAATTAGTTTCCGCACTCTTTTACACAATAATTCGATATGTTTGCGGAAGTTAAGATCAGTCAAGCGTAATTCCTAGATATTTAATATAATCAGTTTTTTCTAAAGTAGGGCAAGCGCATGCAGTGTCAGCATGTGAATGAAGCTTGTTGTGAGCCACTAAACTGTTAGATGAGATGTGTCTGCTACTGTTTTTCATTGTAAAATGAATGTACCTACTTTGTTTATGTGCGTTTAGGGTCAAAAAATTTTTAAATAGCCAATTGTTTACGGTGTTGAAGCCAAGTTGAGTCAGTTCACATACCTCATCGAGTGACTTTGCAGTAAAAATAAGTGCTGTATCGTCTGCATATGACATAATGACACCATTTTGAAGTTTTAGGTTGCAAAGGTCGTTTATATATATCAAGAACAGGGTAGCTCCTAATATACTTCCTTGGGGTACACCAAATGTAGTGTTAGGGACATGGATGGAGGTAGTCTAGATATTGTATATGTATTATGCCAATATACCAAATACAATTATTTTGTAAAATAATAACAATAACAAAAATCAACAAACAGAATAAGATCAAAAGAAAAAGCGAAACAAATCCCATAATGGATTCTGCTTATGCAGAATATCTCTTCAAATCTTATTCCAACCATTCTGACCTTATGGTCAAAATGGATGGAATAAGATTTATGTGGATTATGATGAATGGATATGGCAAAGTGAATAAAGGAAAAATAATATTAGCTAAATCTAAAAGGAAGAGTATAATATACGATGACTATAGAACATGACTATTGAATAAGGGCTCTATCAGACAGAGAGCGGTCACGCGGTCAAGCGTTCAAGCGCTCAGTTTTGCGTTCTTTGTGTTATATTACGTTACATAGACCGCGTGACCATTCTCTGTCTGATAGGCCCTATGTAACGTAATAGAACACAAAGAACGCAAAACTGACCGCTTGAACGTTTGACCGCGTGACCGCTCTCTGTCTGATTGAGGCCTAAGCCTCTACCATTGAAAGGTTTATTTCGACCTAATTCAAATACGGGTACGCGTGACTAAATGGTATTAGTATTATTTATATAATGTTATCCTTTGAGGATCAAGAGTATTATTCTTACACATTGTGTCGAGTATTTCAGGTACACTAGTATTGATTTCAATGTTATTGTTTTGTGTCTGATCCGTTCATTTTGTTGTGGTTGTGGTTCTGTTGACCTCATGGTCGGTAACTGTTACTGCTTTCACTGATTTTTTAAACTCTGATTTCAGACAAATCGTAAATTTCTTCGACATTACAACAGAGAGCAGTATAGCGCAATTTGTACTTTGACAGTGAAAATGATGATATGTTTAATGATTAAAATTAATTATTACTATGCGCATCTATCATTTGTATAAGTTTAAGTATGTAACATCATATAGCGTTAACCCTGCTGCATCAAGACCAACACGCGTTGGCACTTTGGGCCGGCTTACTGGTCCAACCAACAACAGAACATCATCTTTTCCACAGAGCAACAGCTGCTGTCTGACCTCTTAAGGGGATAACGGATTTTCAATATTATTAATTTTGGTTCATCGTCATAATCGGCTAGTCATAGTACACTGCTGAATATAGGCCTCTCCAATGGCACAGCAATAAACCCAATGTCATAATTGAGTAAATAACTTATAGACCCTTTTGTTACAGGGAAATTTTGTACTTTCGTTCTTTTGATAAATAGTTTATCAGTTCTTGGAATTAATTTTACTGAGAATTTGTCTAAGTATTATATAAATGAATAGTTTGTATTTAATCAATTCGCTGCGTGATAAAACAATATTAATAATGCTCGCATTGTATAGATACAGAGCGACGCTCACTAAATTATAATTAAACGGAATTTTCCTAGAAAACTTTATTAAAGTTCAAATACTAGCAAGATGACAATGTGTTCAGTATCAAATTACTTAGTGTAATCAAATATACTATAGCTTCCAATTTACTTGTATTTATTTTTAACAATTTATACTATGCTACAAGTAATATTACTTTCTCAGAAATATAACGATATTAAAGTTAATTACGATACGCACTAATGTCGCATACAACATTTCAGCTACTACATTGGCAGTACTGTAATTTTTGTAATTTAGATTGTGTAATTTAGAGTTCACTGACAAGGAAATATGCACTTAAATGTCCAAGAAATAAAAATATACTAGACTAGATGAAATGAAGGCAGCTAGCAACGATGGAATACCTCCTGTTTTCATTAAGCGCTAAACCTCTAGCAAAGTTTCCAGTAGTTTTTTAATAAATCCGTTTATGGCGGGATCTTTCTGAGTAAATAGAACAAATCTAGCGAATAAAGTCAATATTTAATAATATTTATATTCGGCAAAATGCAATTTGTGAATTGAAATATTAATAGCTTTAGTAAAGTAATTGAAATTGTTATTTAAGAGGTCTCCCTCACTAGAAATTATAGCTTTTTAAGACAACTCCCAGAACGATTCTTGCGTCGCGTGGACTTTATAATTATTCAAACAACGGTCACAAAGAACACCCAGACTCGAACTCCTTAAACGACTTCGCTATTCTTACAGTCTAGTCAGTTATTAGTAAACATCGATTATGAGAAAAAATTAAAACAACATATTCCACAAAATATTATGAGTAAAGTGGGTATTTCACAAAATCAACCTTGATCAAAAACCTAAATCTACATACATTATAACCAAACAAGAACAAGATTTGAAAATAATTTGATCCACAAGCATTTGTTTCCCAGCTGCTTTATGGCATACACTCGAATTCAATGTTATTATATTACGTAACGTTATTTGTTTAATTGTGTCTCAATGCAGGTCAATGTCCTAAAAATATTGCAAGAATCTCAAATCAGCATCGACTAAAGTAAAAATGTACAAGTGCACTCGTATGCCAGTAAGTTATGCATGACCATAAGGCATCCTCGTTATAAAGTATACCCTACATATTATAGAGAACATTTAGGAAAACAAATTGCGAGTCAGAGAGGGCGGTCGAAGCATAATAAATTAAAAACTTTAGGGTGAAAATCATTTAAAATGACCATTTTGATAACAAAATTTGTCCACACCCAATATTTTATGATACAGTTATTTTTACTATGTAAAAACTACCTATTAGTACTCTGATGTATATTATCTAACTATATAACACATACATCTATATCTGTTGCGCATAATTAATTCATTATATTCCTTCGCTCTCATCAAAGTCGGATAATATCCGTACAAAATAATGTGTCCTCTTCACGGGCTGCGTGACAAAAGTTATCTGAATAAATTTATTAGCTACAGTATTTACTTATTGATGAACTTTTTGTCAAAACGTTGTTAATGGCCCTTGATTAGGGTAATAAATAATTTATGTTTATTATTAAAAAAAAAAAATTCGGGTACAAAATAATGTCCATTATTTTGTTCATTTTTGCTATTCATTTTTGTAACGTGCAATTTGGTATTATTTAGAATTTGTAAAATGGCATCACTCAAACTATAATGAGCCAATCACATGCCGGAATCTAATATGTGTCGGCCATTTTGTCCTCGAGTGAAAATAGTGAATGACGCGTGTATTTTTGTCAGCGAGAAAAATTCCAATTTTAATTTGTCAGTTTTGTTTCCAACAACGTGAATGAGTGAATCCGTATATTATTAAATTAATCAACTTAGTACATTAGTGTTGACATTTATTGAAATGCAAAGTGGTTGTAACTCATTGCGATTTCTGATTGGCTTAACGTATTTGAAATTACTTTCAAAGTACAACGTTTTTTCATTTTTGTTATGATTTTAGTTACATTACAAAAAGGAAATAACAAAAATGAAGTAAAGTCGCAATCACATTGCTGATAAAATTTTAATAATATAGCGTGATTCTAATTTAGTTTAAATTTGTGAGTGTATTTTTGTTGTATATAATATGAATCCGTATGTCTTTCTGTTTGTTCAAATTTAATCCATAAAAAAATGATAAAAAAATACAGTGTTTTATTGCGAAACACCATAATTATACTAAATCAATAAAATAAATAAGATTCGGATAGTAATGGGTATTGTAACCGAGCCCTAATATTTCCTTTTTGTTATTTTTTGTGACGCGTTTCATCTTTGTTACATTTTCATTTTTGATTCATTTTTGTCACAATGGTCATTTTAAATGATTTTCACCCTTTAACAAGCCGCGAAATTAAACTTGATTCCATATTTCAGCATAAAACTCTAAGCGGTGCAATGGAATAAAAATATTAGAACACTGTTATACGCCTCAAGCATGAAAATAATCAATCATTTTAAATTACTTTTGCAGGAATCAATCCCGACCATGAAAACTTAAAAATGATTTGTAGACAGTACAACAACATTTTAGCAAAGACAGCAACATTTTCTGAAATAGACAGTAGCAGATCAATATTAAGATTAAACTTCTTGGGAGAATATAAATATAGTTTTATACTGTTTATTGGCTAATAAACATAATTCCTCCATTTAAAAATATTTTTTTTTGAAATATATACTCTGCTGTAAAAGTGCATGCTATTGTACCCTACAATTCTTTTTTTTTATTTTATTCAATAAGGATCTCCAGGATCACTATATCTCCAGCTGAGTCAAACATAAGCGTCTCAAAGTTTTCTATAAAATACAAAAATATTTACGAAATAATTCACGCTTAGTGATAATTCGCACAAGCCTCTAAAGACGTTTATTGGTTCTATCTAAGTAATACATCGTCAGGGCTCCTATCTGTGTACCCCGTGGATTCTCAAAGTAATAACATGGCTTATCTGATCACTTAATCTGATGTTTGGTGTCCCACGACCCAACTACCCTCTTTAATTTTTATGATTTCACCAACCTTTTGCCACGGGCGTAACCATTTCTGTCTGGTGGTGATGATGCGTTAATTTTCTTTATTTTAAAGCAAAAACGTGCTTACTAAATATGGTCACCCAAGTTCATTGTCGTGTAAGGTCAAATTCAATTTTTTTTAATACATGGTTATTAGCAATGCGGTAATGAAATACCGACCACATGCCATTATCACCAAAATAAATTAGCGCTTGGTTGCCTTTAATCTTTTTCTTTTTAAAAAGACAATTCCCGCACTAGGAATAAATCCTGTGTCGCGGGAACTTTACAAACATACAACCAACGGACACAATAAACACCCAGACTCCAAAAAACAATTTATGAAGTACATAAAGTGCTGTCTCGTGTGGGAATCGAACCCACAACACTCGGCGCAGAATCAAGCGGCGAGGCGGCCGCATAGACCACTACGCCAACCGTGCAGTCAATCTATAATAAATCAATATATAATAATCAAGCTATACTATAATCAAATCATTAATTAGTACAAATATATTTGCACAACTAATCCGTTAATTAAATTATATAAATTTGTTTATAAATTATGTCAAATGTGGTTTTGTCACTAGTGACTTGATCAGCCTGCCTGGTCCCAAAAGCAAATCATATCATTTCAATTACATGAAATGTCGCCTTAAAATGTTACCTGTCACTAAAACTGATAAAATCAAGATTTTGTAGTAGAATAGAAAATATGGTGGTATATATAGTCAACAAAATGTACGCTCTTAATAATGTAGGAAACAAATTAATACTTAGTATGATGATTGCTTAAAGTTACAAGCCAATTCACTTTTCCAGCTAGTTACAAATAAAGGTAAAGCAATAACCATTTCATTACATCATATCTCACCCAGCAATATTACTGTAACTTTTTCACCGCAAAGTTAAACTTTCCTCAGCGTATGAGTTCATTTCTACCGTTCTCGGCACTACTTCATTCAAAAGCGATGGGTACAAAGAACGTAATATACTTGTTTAGTTTCATTCCACTTTTATATATCGCGGGCAATTTTAAGCAATTGTGTTGCGGTTGAAATCATCTGCTAGGGCTTTACAACTTTAATAAAATTCTATCAATTTTTTCTCTGGTGTGGTTTTGGTCTCATGAGTGTACCCTTATATTTTTAACCGATTATATTGTGACAATTTAGATGCCATTATATTGCCGTTAATTGATTACTTAATGATTCATTTGTGGATTAAAATTTGCGTGCCAACCAGTATCATAGGAAGCGCGGTACATTGCACCAGCAGCGAAACATGTCATTGCTTGGTGGAAGTCTTCAAAAATATTTGCAGAACATTTTGTACCATCGCAATCCGAATTAATTTACTTTGCATAAAATTATTTCTTCATAATTTCTTGCAAATAGATTAACAAATTAATAATTCAATTTCTAACCTTCGTGCCACTCAAAACAAAATGAACAACCGCCAACTGGAGTTTTAAATGTTAAGCAGCGGAATTACTTAGAGTGATTTTACGGTTTATTTAAAGTTCATCACAACCTGGGTAGCCGCAGTTTTAATTCCGTGCTCGTAACACATTATGTGGACAAAATCCGCATTGCAATACTACGGGAGAATTAGTGTCAAACTATTATTCACAAAGTCGAAATTATTTCTCATCAGTATTGGAATATGGCCGGCAATAAACGATTGTTTTGCTTCAGTTTCATTATTAATTCCAAACAGAACACGGAATAATTCGGAGTTTTAACATACGATTGGAAAATCACAATAGTTCGTGTGTAAGTTTCCAATGTTGGTATCAAAGCTTGCAGTTGCGGGCAAACAAGAGTATTCGATGTTTGCCGAATCAAATAGAATTCTCTTTTCGTTTACGTTATTTTTTTGACTGTTAGTTACGTGACTATGCATTATTGGTTACAAAATACGTTGGACAAAATGGCTCAAGGACTGAATGCGGAGTGCCTTTTGTAAATGTTTTGTGTCGATTAGTTCTCCTTGATGTTTTGTGGAGCTTTTTTGTGTAAACATTTATTTTCATCCCAAAAGTAAATTAATGGAGCTAATTTTGTACATGTTTAGATTAATTTAATATTTATTGATTCAGAAATTTCTACGATTCTTAATAAAAATGCAAAACATACGGCAATAATATGATTTTTTAATATTTTTAGATTAAAGTTACTTTAGAAATGTACTTTATTTTGGTATACAATAAAAAATGTTATCTATCTATAATTTACCTTTTCAACTAAATGTATAGTTTAGATTGCAGTTATAGTTTAGACTCTATTGTTGGGCTGATGCCTTTTGTGTAATCTGCAGGAAGCTATTTCGTGCTGCTGCCTAATGGCTAAACAACGAAATCTATTCAACTGTATGATTGAATAACCGGCATACACACATCACACTTTGATATCAATAATTTTAATATTTTAAATCATGTTTGAAGGTAAGTATATTTTAAATACATATCTGTCAAATAATATGTTAACCGCCCAAAATATATAAATATGAGAAGGAAAATTAAATTTAAAGTAGACCTAATTCTAATGCAAAGTTAGGAAGAAAAGCCATATTTATGATGCATCACTTTCAACTTTCAAACGTTCTAAAATCATTTAGAAAATTCTTTCTTTATTACTAGCCAGCTTTATGTCTATATAGAAGACAGTATTTAAGCTCTAAGCTGTTGGAGGTATTCAGTTGTTAAACAAACATGTCGGATGGAGTTTGGTAAGTAGACTCAGTAATAGCAGGCTGTGGTTTTGCTGCAACGCATGCAGCCTCTATATCAGCAAACATAATGTTTATTCCCGTTACTGTTTTCAATATTACCACGATATCCATGTGAATCTGGTAATTAATGATCTTTTATATATTGGTAAAAATAATTTATCTAATATAATTCTGTCCCAATTTTGAATTTATCTGTAAGATCCAAAGGTAGCGAAACGGGGCCATAGCCTCGTAATTAGCTTGAAACCTGATAGATTGTGGTTAATGGTTAATGGTTCCTATGGCGAATCACAATTATAAAAGAACGCATTATCCTTGTAATATTTTTATTTGCATGTTCTTAATTTTGTTGTATTTAATGGTTCTGAATGCTAAGTCGGAGTCGGAGAGTCGAAGGTCGTGGTTTTGATTCCCACTCAGTATAAATCTTTGTGTGATAAGGACGTATTTTTTTCTTTGCCGGTGTATAATTTATTTATTTATTCATTATATGTACAATTAATTGTTGTATGCATCTTAACATAAAATTAGTATATATTTTATTAATTATTATTTTATTACGTATTATAGGCTCTGCCTATGAATATGATATTATTTAATTTGTAAATCTAATTATTTTTATATCCGTATTTTTTCAACCTTAACTATAATGACATGTGCAAATAAATCGATGTAAAGTATATGTAAATCAGAAATTCGCGAGCGGAGCAAAACGTAGGCATCAAATTGATTGTGAAGCGGGCTGTACGCAGGTACAGGAGACATTTAAATTTTAAAATATTGCCCATTATTCTTCACATAATGGAATTACGATTTTAATATCCAGGTTCAACTTTATACTTCAAAAGGGAATGTAATGGCAGCCTGAATATCTATGGCGCATTTATTAAACTCCCATATTTCGGCCAGCGATAGCCTAGCCAACGAAAAGACGGAAGGTAGTATGAAGTATGAACTTGGTAGATTTGAGAAAATTTATCAGAATGTCGTTGTTCATAAATATTATTAAAAGCTCTGTTTATCAGTTTCTGACAGATTCAACCAATATTTATATGATTTTGCAGGGAAATCATTGAAGAACTTGGATCAAACATAGGCTAAGTTTTTAATAGCGTTTTACAAACAGTTTGCTTTGATCAACATTACTCAGAGGGTAGAAGCACCCTCTGAGTAATCATCTATTGGTCGGTCCGATCATTAGACAGGGCTTCGGGTACGTGCTCCCGGCTCTCCGAGCTTCTTCATTAACTACCCTATAGCCTTTGAGTGACTTCAGTACCCCCGCCTACAAACACCTTCTTCCTCGTCATACTTCTTATTCATTTACCCTGTTTCTCCTACTACTACCTCCTTTATGACGATAACATTCCCAAGGAGGGTTGGCGTCAGGCAGGCGGCCGGCTAGTCAAATACATGTCAAAACCTATTTGCAGTATGGTCACGTATGTATATAGTGCAATAGGATTAGGGCATTCTTCACAGGCGATGCGCAGGGGCAGCACCCGGCACCGGCGAGAAGTATGCAAGGGTTGTTGTACTACTCTGTGCGAATGCAAAGTAAGAAGCGAGCCTGTGATGTAAGGGTGAGGTCCATGGGCGGCTGTAATTGCTTACCATCAGGCAAACCGTCTGCTCGTTTGCCGCCTATTACCATAAAAAAAATGCTAGTGTGAATGTAGATACGATGACTGGAAGAGCTACAGAGTTAGCTGATGTTTTGAAAAGTAGACGAATAAATGTGGCATTTCTGCAGGAAACACGATGGAAAGGTAAAAAAGCTTGGGAGATCAGAGAAGGATATAAGTTTTATTATTGTGGAAGTGATGGGAAAAGAAATGGTGTGGGAATTGTGTTAGACAAAATTCTGAAAGATGGCGTGACATGTGTGAATAGAATAAATGACAGATTGGTTGCTGTGAAAGTGGTGTGGCAAGATATTATTCTCAATATGATAAGTGTGTATGCCCCTCAGGTAGGATGTGATGATTATGAGAAAGAGAAGTTTGGGATGTATTTCGATAGCATGATGACGGATATATCGGAGAATGACGAGATAATAATTGTTGTTGGAGATTTTAATGGGCATGTGGGACAAACAAGTGGAGAGTATGGAAGACTACATGGAGGCTGAAGTTTCGGCAGCCAAAGTAGCGAGAGAGAAGCAATTTTCCAAGCTGCTGCCGCTTTTGATATTGTAGTAGCTAATACTTGGTTCCAAAAAAAAAGAGCAACTGGTGCGGCGTCGTTGTGCTGGTTCCCGAAGAAAGATTGTAGTGTGGAATAAAACTGCAGTGGACTGTAATACTTTGCGTTATATTCGTGAAGTACTAAATTACTCAGGTTTACAAGTACTATATAGTCTAGTATTTAGGTTGCGCGAGAGCGGTTGATCGTAATGACTTGTAACAGCTGATTGTCGATGACAGCGGCGCACGAGCCGGCGAGCCGTCCACTCGCCCCGCACCGCAGACCCCGCCCGCGGCAACGTTTCGTTATAGCTGTTGAGTGCATGTCTCAACATACTCCCCCGGTTGAAGAGTCTTCAACAGCAGTGACTGGAAGAGGGCAGATTGTGTTAAAAGCGCGCCGAATGACAACCTTGCGTGTCCGGATGTCGGCGACCCTATTGATGCCATCTCTGCCAGGTAGGACATGGATGATTCGTCCTAGAAGCCACATTAGACGAGGTGAACCTTTGTCCTTAATGACGACGAGTGTCCCTTCTTTAAGTTCACCAGACGACCGGCGCCACTTGGTTTTCTGTTGAAGCCAGAGAATGTACTCATGGGAAAACCGATGCCAAAAGTGTTGTTTTAAGTATTCTATGCGACAAAACCGTTGTAAGCTGGTGATGTTGACGTTTTCAATCTGTGGACGTGGCAACATCATTAGTGAGCGTCCAATGAGGAAGTGGGCCGGGGTCAAAGGAACCAGGTCTGAAGGATCATTGGACAAGGGAGTTAAGGGTCTCGAATTTAGTATGGCTTTAACTTGTATCAAGCATGTGACCATCTCTTCAAAAGTTAAATGTGTTAAACCCAAGACACGCCTGAGGTGGTACTTGGTAGATTTGATTGCCGATTCCCACAGTCCTCCCATGTGGGGTGTGTAGGCAGGTATAAATGAAAAGTTGATACCGGGGTCAATATCATTAAAGTCTAGGTTTTGTGAAAGCAGACTAGCTAGCTCATTGAAAGCGCCAGCAAAAGTAGTACCATTATCAGAGTAAATATTTCGAGGCTTCCCCCTGCGAGCAATAAAGCGATTCATGGCAGCCAAGAAGGCGTCTTTCGTGAGATCTGACACGAGTTCGAGGTGGAGCGCTCTTGTTGCTAAGCACACAAACACACAAATAAAGCACTTGATGAGTCTGCATCCTCCACCCTTGCGGTCAGCTATCATGATGGGACTAGCATAATCCACCCCTGTATCTAAGAAAGGGAACTCTAAATGTAAGCGTTGCGGTGGAAGACAACCCATGACAGGTTGGACCGTCGTAGCTTTAATCCTACAGCATTTTACGCATTGTTGGGAAACCTTTTTAGCCAAGTTTCTACCACCCACAGGGTAGTAATGGTGGCGTATCGTAGCAAGTAAGAGTTGCGGTCCAGCATGCAAAGGGCGCAGGTGATACATGTTAAATATTAGGACACAAATAATATGAGTACTAGATAAGAGTATTGGATGTTTTACATTAAAATCATAAAATGAATTGTTTAATCGACCACCGACCCGAATCAAATTACAAGATTTATCTATGAATGGCGACAATGAAAGTAATTTATTTTTGACAGGCAGTGATTTATTTGAGGTTAATAGTTTATATTCCTCAGAAAAGGACTCCTGTTGACTATGTCTGAGTAAGAAATGTAATGACGTAGTCAACTCAGTGTTTGTTTCTACATTTATTTATAAAACGCATGATATGTGCGATCACGCGCTGTAATTGACTGAAACTAGAATACCTCTTACATAGTAATGTAATCCAATTGTCGACAGCATCCGTAGTATCAACATGATGAGATGTAACTATTTCTGGTAAATATGACTTGTCTCCTAAATTCGACTCAGGAAACAGAGGCCATGAAGAAGGTTCTTTGTGTAAAAACTGAGGACCTGACCACCACAAAGAATAAGACAGCAGTTTGTCTGCTCTAAGTCCACGCGAAGCAAGGTCTGCGGGGTTTTCAAGTGAAGGAACGTAACGCCAAGTATTACCACCAACAGAACCTTGAATCTCAGAAACGTGATGACGGACAAAGGCTTTAAGCTGTATGGGTGATGCAGATAGCCAGCCCAACACAATGGTTGAATCAGACCAAAATACTGCTTCATCAATATGCAATGTGAGTGACTGACGAACTTTAAGATAAAGCCTTGTACCCAGTAATGCAGCACATAGTTCGAGGCTAGGTATAGTGGTCGGCTTAATAGGAGCAACTCTACTCTTTGCAGTAAGAAGATGCACGCTGACGTCTCCATTCCTCGATGTACTGCGGACATAGACACAAGCACCGTAAGCCTTTTCGGATGCGTCACTGAAAATATGAAGCTGAACTGAAGATGGCGACTCACATGAAATCCATCGGGGTATTGCAAAATTGTTGAGAAGAGGTAGAGTGGTTTGAAACACACTCCAAGTATTATTAATCTCTACAGGAATAGGTTCATCCCAAGAGCATTTAGAAAGCCAAAGCTGTTGCATTATTATTTTTGCTTCCACAATGCAAGTAACCACTAAGCCAATTGGATCAAAAATTTGAGCAATGACTGACAAGATTTGACGCTTTGTAGCTCTATCAGTGGGAGACAAATTTATAGAAAAGGTTAGTGTATCCGTCGAACACCTCCAATGCAGTCCTAATGTTTTCGACATATTTTGACTATCGTCACTAAGATTAACAAGGTCTGAGGCGTTGTGGTCATTGCAAAGAGCCTGCAAAACTTCACTCGAGTTGGACTTCCACTTGCGAAGTTTGTATTTTGCAGACTGCAAAGTATCCACGACTTGACGACACTTGTTAATTGCTTCTGGAACAAACGAGTAACTCGACAGATAATCATCCGTATAAAAATCATGTGCTATGGTAAAGGCTATCGCTGGGTCGGAACTCATCCTAGACAATTCAATTAAGCATCTAGTTGCCAAGAAAGGGGATGAGGTGTTGCCGTAGGTGATAGTATTCAAAGTGTACGCCTTCAATATATGATTTGGGTCTTCCCGCCACAAAATTTGTTGCAAAGGTCGATGTACATCACTAAGCCACGTCTGTCTGTACATCTTCTCGATGTCTGCACTAACGGCTATCCTATGTTGACGAAACCGCAGCAAAATTGACAGCAAATCATCTTGCAAAGTTGGACCGACCATTTGAATAGCGTTGAGTGACTTGCCTGAAGTGGTTACAGCCGAAGCATCAAACACTACCCGCAACTTCGTAGTAGAGCTTAACTCTTTCAAAACGCCATGATGAGGCAGAAAATGAGAAGGTGTAGAGTTAGGTGTATGACTATTGCTTAGAGTCATATGACCTAATTGTATGTATTCGTTCATAAAATCGACATACAGCCTTTTAAAATGAGAATCCCTAGCTAAACGCCGTTCCAGTGAAAGAAATCTACGTTGAGCCATTGCATAGGAGTCGCCTAGAACATGAGGTGACTCTTTTAGAGGAATGTTTACCACAAATCGACCATCAGGGTTGCGAGTCGTGGTGTCTACGAAAAGTTGTTCGCAAGTCCGCTCTTCAGCAGTATATTTATGTTTGGAATTTACCGAATCTAATTCCCAAAATCGTGCTAAGTCCGACTGTAAACTATCAGTATGCAGACACACATGAGGAGATGAATTCGATTGAATTTAAGCACCAGAAATAAGCCAGCCTAACTTTGACTCGAACAAAGAAGGCTTGTTTTTACCTAAAGTGACCCGATTCGCGCCTATGATACCCCAAAATACCTCCGCGCCGACTAGGATGTCGATCGAAGACGGAATGTAGTATTTAGGGTCAGCTAGACGAATGGCCGAAGGTATATGTATTTTGCTCGTATCAACAAATGACTTTGGTATGTATGACGAAACCTTCGGTAGGACAAAACACTCAATGTTGATTTCATAATCACTATTGAGTGATTTTAAGGAGATCGAACAACCTTGCGAACAACTAGAAGATTGATAATTAATACCTATTACCTTAGACTCGGCATGGTAGGTAGAAATATGAAGCTTACGGACAAAGTCACTGGACACGAAGTTAGCCGTGCTCCCGTTGTCCAGCAAGACTCGAGCAGTGTGATAGCTCCCCTTTGAGTCCATCACCCGCACGAGCGCTGTGGAAAGCAAAATTATGCGAGATGAAGCAGAGTGATTAGCTGACAAGGCAATGTTTTGAGTGTTATAGGGGTCACTATCACTATCAATATGAAGCAAGGTATTGTGCTTTTCATTGCAATATTTACAATGTCCTAGCTTGCACTTAATAGCATCATGGCCTGGTCGAAGACCGTTAAGACATACCTTAAAACCATGAGCCTTTTTATTCGAACCTGTACTGGAAGTGATTTGAATGTCTCACATGTAAATACATAATGATCCTGTTTACACATTGGACACAATAAAGATTTATGTTTAGGTTTTTCTGTACAAGCAATAAAACTTTTATTTAATTTATTATTTACATTGTAACCCTCGCCCTTTGTTTTGATAAACTTAGACTCCTCAAGTGTTTCTAATAAATCAGATCGGTTACTGAGAAAATTAATAAAAACATTTAATGTTGAAGATTCAGTTAGAGAGTTTCTATGCTCCTCCCACTCACGGTTTGTCACCTGATCCAATGTATTTGCCATAATATAAATTATAAGTGTATCCCAGTGTTGAACTGGTTGCCCAAGTGTAGATAAAGCTCTAAGATTTTTATTTGTTGTATCAATTATGTGACGTAACGACTTACTTGACTCTTTAGTGATAGGGTTCACATTAAAGAGAGCTTGTACATGATTGTTGACAAGCAGTCTCTTGTTGTCATATCTCTCACAAAGTAACTTCCAGGCAGCGTCGTAGTTCTCCGAACTGAAATCTAAATTATCTACGACAAGAGAAGCACTTCCCTTTAAGGAAGCACGGAGATAATGTAATTTATTGATTTTGTTTATGCTGTCATTACTGTGTATTATAGATGTAAATGTATCCCTAAACTCTAACCAATCATGATAGCTGCCTGAAAACTTTGGCAAATCAATCTTAGGTAGGCGTATAGAGTTATGTTTGTGTGTGTGATTAGAACAAGAATCCACCTCGGACGTTGAGTCTCCCGTTTGAATACTGCGAGCGCTGGTGATCAGCTGGCGCGCAGTAGCCACCAAGTTGTAGAACTGCTTCTCAAACTCCTCACGCTCCGCATATTGCTCGCTGGGATCGTCCACCAGTGCCTCCAGGTCACACTGTAATGCATCATATTTTTCATATAAGTTCTCAAATATGTTGAGGCGGTATTCAACCTCAAATATTTGAGTATCACTTAGTTTTTCACAAGACTGTGATATATTCAAATAAGATGTAAATTGAGTAAGCTTAGCCTTAATTGAAGCACGTTTCTTAATTAAGCCTTTAGCGTCTGACATGTTGCAAAGATAGTAAGAACTAGCAAGCAAGAAAAAATATTTTTACAAGAAAAGAAAAGTATGAGAAAAGTGCACAAAAAAACCAAACTCATCAATGTACAACACTTCTTTCCATTGAAATAATAAGCAATATCCTGCAAAAGATTTGCTGTATAAAAATATCTTGTGAAAATCTAAAGTTATTGTTAAATTATTAAAAGTAAATGAAATATTTTAATGATAATGTATGCTATAACTACATATGAATGTATGAGGGTATGAAACAAAATGGATGACCAATGTGTGACAATGACTTGCAATATTTGTAACCGTGTAAGTATTTAAATTTATCTACTATAAAATAATTTAAATGAAGTGAAATATGCTAATGAACATGAATGTTTCAACTACTTATGAACATATGAAGAGATGAACAGCGCCCAAAAACAAGATGAATAACCAATATGTGAAAATGACTTGCAGTATTTGAATGACTTGCAATATTTTGTGAAATGAAAATGAATAGAATGGAATGACAATATGAATAAATGATTAAGCTTATGGGATGAAATATGATAATGTGAAGTGTGATGTGGATGTGATGATAATGACAATATGAATTAAATAAGGAAAATGGAACGATCTCACAAGTTATGTTGCAAACCACTGATGTTCCTGTCCCGCAGTCCTGCGTAGGTATCCTTTCCTTTGACTTGAGTACAAATCAACAAAGACGGCTATGTTCTCCCGTGTCGATTCGTGACGTCCCAACGGCCAAATTCTTCAAGAAATCCAACGATCGCAGGATAAGACGACTTGAAGCCACTATACAGCTCCTCTGTGGGTACTCTGTCGAATATATTCAAATTTCTTTCTTCGTAACGGTGAGAGGACCATATGGTGCGGCGTCGTTGTGCTGGTTCCCGAAGAAAGATTGTAGTGTGGAATAAAACTGCAGAGGACTGTAATAATTTGCGTTATATTCGTGAAGTACTAAATTACTGAGGTTCACAAGTACTATATAGTCGCGTCTAAGGAACAAACAATAAAGGTATTTAGGTTGCGCGAGAGCGGTTGATCGTAATGACTTGTAACAGCTGATTGTCGATGACAGCGGCGCACGAGCCGGCGAGCCGTCCACTCGCCCCGCACCGCAGACCCCGCGGCGACGTTTCGTTATAGCTGTTGAGTGCATGTCTCAACAGCAACTTCTGTTTATCTACAACAGTGGCCGCCAGATGACTCAAATTGATTATTTTTTGCTAAAGCGTAAACGTATCAACTAGGTCAAAGACTGTAAGGTGGTACCGGGTGAATACCTAGTCTCAAAGCACATACTGCTGGTGGATGAATAAAAAAATCTGCTGAGCTCAAAAAGCACCAAGGAGCAACTGCCCCCAAAAGTAAAATGGCATATGTTAGACATGAATGAATGTGCAGTAGAGTTCAGAGAGAGTGGTAGATAAAATGATTGAAATGAGCGAAGGATGAAGGATTACACTATGATGAGTGTTGGTAGATGATAAATAAATCTTTGAAGTGCGTGGCAAAGGATGTGTTCAGAAGTTACCCTAGACAGGTGGGAATTCTTGGAGAGTGCAGTGGAAACTAATTTGACATCCACGTGTCTAGAGCAACGCAAGAATGTCTGACATAATTATATTAGGCTGAGTTGCTCAGCGCTAACAAACAAATACAATATGCAGTTACCTGGATTTTCACCGGTGTGAGACCTGGAGCTGGCTAGATAAACACACAACTTGATTGCCCAAAATAGGGAGTGTTATATCTAGGTACTACTTAGC
Source organism: Euclidia mi (assembly GCA_944739405.2). Classification (NCBI taxonomy): domain Eukaryota; kingdom Metazoa; phylum Arthropoda; class Insecta; order Lepidoptera; family Erebidae; genus Euclidia; species Euclidia mi. The sequence goes on from OX123184.2 coordinate 20,895,863, forward strand.
TGTCTAGGCTCCAAACGTGATGTCTTCAAGGCAGGTGGCGTGGTAGGAGAAATTCACAGTTTCACAAAATGTCAAAGTTCAATAAAATATCACAAATTTATCAATGGCTTACTGGGCGTTGCCGGGCACAAAAGCGGCAGTTTTACAAGGGTTTTACAAAATTTACTTGAATTATACAATTTCACACGAATGGCAAAAGGTGTGTTCTCAATAAGTTTTTTACGGAAGTGAAAGACTTGTCATCTTACATTGTGAAGGGTGTCAAAAAATAATTACCAAAGATACCCAATGTTACGAACTCATATTCTCGTTTTAATCATAGAAATATATCTATTACAAACAGGATGTTTTAGGAGAAAGGAAAACGTATGAAAGATACGTGGTGGTGGACAGAGGAAATACTGAGTGCGCTCAAGGAAAAGAAAGCAAGGTTTAAAGAATGGCAGCTGATGAAAGAAGGTAATGACTCGTTGAAAGAGAGTAAGAAAAGGGAGTATAATGAATGTAAGAAAAGAGCTAAAAAGTCGTTGCCTTAGCTAGAGCTAAAGCCCTTAACGACTTATACAGATTACTTGAAAAACCCGAGGGCCAAAAGTATTTATACCTGGACTGGCTATGGCTAGAGAGAGAAAGGCGAGGGATGTATCCCATATCAAGTTAACGAAAAACGAAACAGGAGTGGTTCTTATGGACGATGATAGGATTAAAGAAAAATGGAGGACATATTTTGAAAAGTAAATGAATGAACATAATGATTGGGGCAAAAACCTTGAAAACAAGGCGAAGAATATTGGACTAGTGAATGTAATAAGTAAGGATGAGGTAAAACGGGCTGTGAGTGGAATGAAGAATGGGAAAGCATTAGGACCAGATGGAATACGAGTAGAAGCATGAAAAGCGTTAGGGGAGGATGGATGGGTGTAGCTGACTTTATTCTTCAATAAGTTGTTGCATGAGGAGCCAATACCCAAGGAATGGGACAGCAGTTACGTAGTGTCCATTTTTTTAAATAAGGGTCACTTCCAAGAATGCAGCAATTATCGGGGAATAAAGTTAATGCCGCATAGTATGAAAGTATGGGACTGAGTAATTGAGCGAAATTTGCGAGCAGAGAGTGAGATTTCATGAAACCAATTCGGTTTTATGCCTGGTCGAGGTACGGTGGATGCCATTTTCGCACTACGCTAAATTTGTGAAAAATACAGGGAGGTGCATATAACTTTGCATATGGTATTCGTCGACCTCAAAAAGGAATTTGACCGGGTACCGCATGAAGTCATGTGGTGGGCAAGAAGAAAGGAGTGCCTGAAAAGTACCTGAAGTTGATTGCCACAATGTATGCTGAATGCCACACGAAAGTCCGGTCCGCAGCTAGTATCACAGCCAGATTCGTTGTGGCTGTCGGCTTGCACCAAGGGTCGGTTCTTAGTCCTTACCTCTTCCTGTTGATTATGGAGGCCATATCATCGAACATACAATAGGCACACTGGTGCATGCAATTTGCCGACGACATAGTCGACCTGGTAGCAGAGAGTGGACAGGAGGTGCAGAGCAAGCTGGAGGAATGGCAGCAAAGACTGGAGAACGTAGACCTTAGGATAAGCAGAACCAAAACCGAATACATGTTCTGTGACTTTGGCGGGCTCTCTAGTTCATTACTGGTTACACTCGGCGGTATACTCCTACCAATATGCTCCGACTTTCGCTACCTCGGGATGTTGGGCAAAGGATCAACTCAGGATGGACGAAATGGCGACAGGTCTCGGGTACAATATGCGATCCTAAAATGCCTTTGAAATTCAAGGGACGTATATGTAAGGCGGTTATAAGGCCTGTCGTATTGTATGTAGCTGAGTGTTGGGCTGCTAAGAAGATAGATGAAAAACTATTAAATGTGCCGGAGATGAGAATGTTGCGATGAATGGATAAGATTAGGCATGAATACGCGAGAGGTAGTCTCAAAGTGGCGCCTATAGAGGAGAAAGTGAAAGGAAGTCGTTTGGCTTGGTATGGACATATTATTATGCGCAGAGATAATATGTATGTAGGTAAGCAAATCATGAATATGATAGTAGAGGGATGGAAAGGTGGAGGCCAAAGAAAAGATGGATGGACTGTGGGAGGATGGATATGAAAAAGAAAGGGGTAAATGTTCAGATGACGGGCAACAGAGAAGCATCGAAGCGAAGGACGTACTGCGCCGACGCCAAATAAATTGGTACCAGGGCAAGAAGATGATGAAACTTTTGATCAATATACCACGAGCGAAGCTGCGTGTGTAGAATAGTAGTTCGCTAGTAAAGAATAATCATGATGTCCTAAGGACATCCTCATAATTAATTCTCATATTCGCCAATATTGGCAAATCCACCATTAATTAATATTAACGATATAATCCAAATGTAATCAAGTATTACAAATGCAGTCTAATTCAATAGAAATAACGTACCATTAATTTATTGAACTCAATAAATTAATGGAACGTTTTTTTTCATTGAACTCAAAATCGAATGTAAAGCAATTTGCTTAATACGTAGAGTATGCATTCATAATTATACTTCATAAATTATTAAATTATATAAATATTGTGCCAAGACATTAGCGACAAGCCCTTGAAATTCAATTCATCATTAAACATTTTCTTGGCCGTGATGAGACTTAGACGTCTTTTTGTCGATGTGATGATGTTGTGAAATTAACATTTTTAGCTGCGCAGTATTGACGTGCACTATGACATTATTGCAATATTCTCCAACGGAATTCAATTTCCAAATTATAATTGTGTTACCTACCAATTAAGAGTGCGTTCACAATTTCATTTTGCGCCATATAAAATTCATTACTAAACACCCACGTTTATATTGCGCATCACTCTGGTTTAAAAACTTTAAAGTTTTCCTCCGTAAAATATTCAGTCGCACTTCTCAAGACTACCTGGTATTGTGTAATCATACTATTCACGAATATAAGCAGTTTACCTGAAGGCAGTACCCAAAAATTATCGAAATAAACATAGCATTAACGAGTAAGGGCGTCGACGACAATACGGCGACCACACGGCGACAAAAGAGCGAGTAACAAAGGCGCTTTTGTTACGTGCTATTGTCGCTAGGAACATGTTCCAAACATGTTTTCACCGTTACGAGTAACTTTTTAAAAGGTAGAAAATTGAAAAAAAGTTATCTGAGGCCCATTGTTGCCGGAGTTATTAGCAAAGTACCTTGTTGCTCGTCTGTGAGCCAGGAAAACAGAATAACAGCCTTTTTGTAGTATATATAAAGGCCTATGCGTCTTGTCAGACGATATAAACATAATCTGCTGAGTGTTATATGATGGTTGCAGTTAATTGTTGTGCGTGGCATTTTTTCACGTGGCTGTGTAGGCCAATCCGTGACAGACATGGACGTCCACATCTAGGGCAGATGTGTATTGCGACAGGTGGAGGGTTTTGATCGCGGTTATATCTCCCAGCTCGTTTATTTGCCAATATTTCGATCCAGGCTTTATCATGGCATTTCTGCCCGTCTTTCAAACATTTTCTCCACTTCATTCTGCCTTCAGCGAGTTTGGCACAGTTTTTGTGGTCTATTTCAAAGATGTTCATATCTCGCTTGACACAATCTTTGAAGCGGAGTAAAGGGCGACCCACAGCTCGTTTAGCATGCGCTACGGCCCCTAAAAGAATTTGTCGGGGTAACCGAGAGTGTTCCATACGGTGCACATGCCCTAGCCATCGTAAACGCTTCTGTTTAAGGATAGCGCTGAGACTAGGCAGCTGAGCGATTTCTAGAACCCTCTCATTGGTGACTTTATGTGCCCACGTAATACCGAGGATGTTTCTCAGACAGCGCATATGAAATGTGTTGAGTCGTCGCTCCTGCTTTGCGTAGGAAGTCCAAGTCTCGGCCCCGTAAAAGAGTACACTAAGAATACAAGTCTGGTAGACTAGGACTTTGGTTTTGTTCGTCAAATGCTTATTGTCCCATACTCTTGACTGGAGCGTTCCGAACATGGATCCCACCTTGCCGATACGGATATCGATCTCCACATCTAGTGAAAGATTGTTCGATACAGTCATCCCCAAGTAACAGAATTTTTCGACAACCTCCAGAGGCGTGTCACCCAGCAGTATGTATAGTGGGTCTGTTCAACCCTGCGATAAGACTACAGTCTTTTTGGCATTGATGGTCATCGAGAACAGTTGGCAAGCTCGAGAAAACTGATCAACGAGGACCTGAAGTTCGAAAGCAGAATTGGCTACAAGAGCTGCATCGTCTGCAAATAAAAGATTATTGACATATAGGTCCTTGCGATGCCGTTTTGATTTTAGAAGCGAAAGGTTGTACAATTTGCCATCGGCTAGTGTGTGCAAATGAACTCCCTGATGATCGCAGCCGAATGCCACTTTTAGAAGTAGCGAAAAGAAAATGCCAAACAGAGTTGGCGCAAGTACACATCCTTGTCTGACACCAGCACGCATGTAGAAAGGGTCTGATAGCTGACCATCGAAGAAAATACTGCCTTGCATATCCTCGTGGAGCGATCTGATTAAAGATAGTAGTATAGGTGGACAGCAGACGTGTTCCAGGCAGTTGTAAAGGCCCTGTCTGCTCACTGTATCAAACGCTTTAGTCAGGTCTATAAAAGCAATGTATAGCGGTGTATTCTGCTCCCTGCATTTTTCCTGCAGCTGGCGAAGTGAGAATATCATGTCAACTGTGGAGCGATTTGGACGAAATCCGCACTGGCTCTCAGGATATACGCGGTTTGCTAGGTGATGTAATTTGTTGAGGATTACTCTACCGAACAATTTTCCAACAACACTCAAAAGGGATATGCCGCGGTAATTATTACAGTCACGGTAGTTATTACGGTCACCTTTCCCATGGTATAAGGTGACAATATTTGCATTGCGCATAACCTGAGGTACAGCACCAGATTCCCAGGCTTTTATAAAGAAGTTATACAACAATGGTGAAACGCACTGGAGTTTAGCAACTTCAGGGTAGATGTTATCACCTCCTGGGCTCTTTTTTGCTTTCAATTGAGCAACTGCAGCCAGAAACTCTGCGATTGTGGGCGGGTCGTCCAACTCGGTCCAGACGTCAAGTTTAGGGATAGCCAGTAATGCATCCGGCATGATATGGATTGGTTGTGAGTAGAGCCCTGAATAGTGTTCTACCTACCTATGGAGCTGATTATGGCTATCAGTGATGACAGTTCCATTAGTGTCTTTGATTATAGGTGTTTTTTTGACCATAGGTCCCAGAGCCTTTTTGATACCAGTATAAAGACCACTGAAGTCACCTTTCTCTGCGCACGTCTGGATGTTTTGACATAGCTGATTCCAGTACTCTTTGGCAAGCCTGCGAGAGCTACGCTGTTATGCAGCTTTGGCTTTGCTGAGGTCTTCGCGTATAGTAGAGCACGGATTCAACCGGTAACGTAAGGCTGCTTGACGTTTTGTATCGAGAAGTGGCGTAAGTACATGACTGTTTTCAGCAAACCAGTCGTGAGATTTAGTTTTACAAACGCCAAAATTGTTTATTGCGCAATCTGTAAGGACTTTCCTTATATGGACCCACTCTTCCTCCAAAGACATATTTTGATCCCATAAGTCAATCTCCTTGAACAGTAACTGCTGAAACGACAGTACCATTTCGGAGTTGTTAGTCATTGCAAAATTCAGTTTCTTTCTACCAGGCGACTTTGAAGAATGAATTTTCTTGTGGGAAAGTGCTACTCTTGCAATTACTAAGGAATGATCCGTGTCACATTCTGCACTTTGGAAAGACCGTGTATGTAATGTTTCTTTAAGGTCTTTTTTTCTACTTAGTATCAGGACCAATTGATGCCAGTGCCCCGAGCGTGGGTGTTTCCATGATACTTTATGGGATGGTTTGCCTTTAAAATAGGTATTAGTAACACACAGCAGGTTACTAGAACAAAACTCTAACAGACGTTGACCATTGTCGTTCATTTTACCTATGCCACGGTTACCGAGGCAATCAGGCCAAGCAGTTGTGTCATTGCCAATCCTAGCATTAAAATCACCAAGGATGTAAAGATGATCGCTTGGTCGCACTGTATGAAGGGACTGTTCTAGGAGGGTATAAAATTGGTCTTTAGCCTCATCGGGGGCTTGTAGTGTCGGGGCGTAGGCGGAGATTAAAGTAACAAAGCCGCATTTACTTAACATACGTAATGTCATTATTCGCTCCGAGACTTCCTGAGGCGTTTCGATTGAAGGCAGAAGATCTTTACGCACAGCGAAGCCAACCCCATACTCCCGATTGGCCGTGTGTTCTTTGCCTTTCCAGAAAAAGGTGTAGTTTTGCTCGCGTATAAAACCTTCATCGGGGAGCCTTGTCTCTTGGAGAGCTGAGATGGCAACATTTAGCCGTTTTGATTCCCCATCTATGACGGCTGTTTTGCGCAGTTCTTCAGCGCAACCAGAGCTTCCATAGGTGTCCGGAAGGCCTGTCCTCATGCTGCGAACATTCCATGTCGCTAGGCGCATGGTGAGTGGTGGAATTGATTTTTTATGGGTATTCTTTTTCGTATTGACAGGTGTTTTATAATATCGGCACCAATCGTCTAGCAAAGCTATTGTTGCCTACACCCTAAAGCAACAAATCAGCACCGGGGCGGAACAGCACCTTATTGGCCGGGGGCTGCCCGACTTAAGCGGGCGGTAGCTGTACAATGGGCCTGCGATGGACCCTACCACTGTCAAGAGTGACCCCTGGCGCCCGCACTTACGTCCATACGCGCAGACTTATCACCGGTAAACTGCCACTCTTCGTGTTGTTATCCGCGCAGCAGAGCTGCTACGGGTGAAGAACACTCTCCACAGACATTGTGTCGCCTGGGACGACTTAAGGAAACGTAGGTTTGCCCAGAGCCTACGCCAACCACTCGACCGCACTGGCTGAGTCTGCAGGAAAGACAAGTCGATACGTGCAGAGCCAGATTGGTTGCAGGAGACTGCCACTTATTTCAGGTTATACCCTACTTGTGCCTAACGGAGCCTGCCATTCCGGGTTTGTTCGAGGTTTCCTTCTCTAGATAGGTTGCGGACCAACGCTAACGAGGCCTATCCCCCCGATAGATATATAGATATAGGAGATTCTATTGAAACACCAGAAACTAGAATTCAAAGTAATCAATGTACCGTTATTTTAACACATAAGGTTGTCTAGATAATTGAAAATATACATTAGATTGTGACCGTCAATAAGAAGTTCTAGGTACTATCTAAGCTAGTTGTTTGAATTAATCGATCCGGCATTTTCTCTTAATAGCAAAATTAACATGTAGCATAAAATAAATACAATTTGGTTTAGCCGAAGAGCACATACTAGGCTATTTTTGATAATTTTCAAATTCGTCCTAGCGTTACCCTTGTTGTGCTATAAAACCAGAGGTCCTCTCCGCGGGATTAATTTTATTCATTATCCTCATAAAGAAACATAAAGAGGCATTTAGTATCATTGGGTAGGTTCAACATTTGAGCGCCAGTCTTATTGAGAAAACTTAAGAACAATTGATTACCTACTGTTAAACAACATTCAGCTGTAGGATATTTAATATTGCAATTTGAAACTTGAAACTCTAGATGGACATAGCTTCATTATTTCATCATTTGAACAAAAGCTTTCCATCTCAACGACTTATGTAAGAAGAAAGTACTTAGATCTTTTGAGATTAATACGAAATACTCGAACAAAGTTAAGCTCCACAAAAATATTCGGATATCTACATAAAACCAAGGACATAGAAGACATTACAAACGACTGGGGCACTTACAGTTTTTGGCAAACCCGAGAGAAGCACTGCTATTAGTTAGTTCATTAATCTTTCCGTACATATTAATGAGGCTATTTTAATTTTAATTCTGTTAATGGAATTTGTGTTGAAAGTTTCGGAGTGGAAACGTTTCTCACGATGTATCCTGTCGTGCACGTGATGATCAAATTTCAATCTTATTAATACACCATAAGGTACATTGTCCAAGGAACGGTTTGTCTTATAGAAGAAATTGCATGGCTTAAAATCCGAAAAATTGGTGCTTGGGAATCTGATTTTGGAAGTCTAGAAAATGTTTTTACTTCTTCAATTTGCGCATAGATGTGACTTTAAGGTCAATAAATGTTATTTCCAGTGTCTTATATGTTAGCACTTTGACAAGATTGAACAAAAACTTCTTCTTTTTGTTACTTAAAAGTAATTAGATTTGATTATTAGCTCAAACCAATTATTATAATATTACAGCGATAGCCTAGTGAAGTGACCGCAAGACTGCTACGCAGAGGTCTCGGGTTGGAATCGATGGCGCGCACTAATGACTTTTCAGACTTGTGTGCATTTAGGAGTCATTTGCTAGTTATCGCTTGCCAAACGATGAAAGAAAACATCGCGAGGAAACCTGAATGTCTTAGAGTTCTCTATGATGTTCTCGAAGGCGTGTGAAGTCTGCCAACCGGCACGTAACCAGTGTGGTGGACTATGGTCCTTATCCTTCTCGTAATGTGAAGAGGAGAATACATCAAAATATCTAAAAGATCTACCTATAAGTTTATGCCGTAGAAAATTGTTTATTTGGAAAATTGTTTGATTAATAGACGAGTAAAGCACGACTACAGCACCCAAGAGTATTTTAAATTTAAAGTTTCTAAGTTGTACCGTACCATACTTATTATGTGTTGTATTGTGATGATATAAATAGTTAGTTAGTAATAAGGCATAATATTTTGTAAATATTTAAACGAAAACCAGCTAAGTAGTATGTATAATTAATATTATAAATAGTTATTGCTATATTTTATGTAGGTAAATAGAATTATGTCTCAGAATTATGTCTCACATGCCAGGTGAATATGTGGCTACCAGTATAACATGTACCCTACTAACTGTATACACCGATATTTTGTGAGCTAATAAATTATTTAAATGGTATAATAAATTATCGTGATCAACCAGGCAAGCAAACAAACTGTTCAGATTTACAACATTAGTATAGAAGTACACTTTGAAAAGGAGAGCTTAACTGGGCAAATATTACATGGGACAAAATATAACACAACCCAATGAAATAAAGCGCCGCCTGAAATAAGCTCGCTCAGTGTCTGTAAATATTGTTACTCTTATGTTGACACACTTAGCTCTGAAGATGGACTGTTAAATTGAATCTAGGAATACAAGTGTTATATCACATACTTCGGACATTAACTTTTATCACGAAAGTAAATTACAATGGTGATGAAGTAAAACAACTTCAAATTAGTAACTACCATAGCTATGTTGGCTGTATTTTTTTGTTCATGACTGTATGGCAACAACGCTGGGTGTTGGGTTCATTTCCCATTAACATATCTGATAAATAGCAAATGTTTCAAATGAATGCCGCCCGCGTCTAATTATGCTAATGTCTCAGGATAGTTTAAGCCATATTTGTCAAAAATTTATCAAAATCCGATTACATTAAATAAGGCCAAATTACACAAAAAAACACACTTTGGCATTTATAAAATAAGTATGGATTGTTGTTTCAGACATTCAATTTCATAAAAAGTCACCCTAAATATAACGAGTAATTACCCAAATAATCAGTAATGCGTAGGCAAACACTCTAAACAGCTTTGAATTTCTTGTCTACCTTTCGACTACAAAGGGGGATACAAAATAAACGGCCGAAATATTGTATCGTAGATCTTATTTATTTATACTAATATTACAGTACCAATTTCGCAGTATTCAAAACCTTATCAAGATGGCACAATCGTACTCAAAAAATCCATTTAAAATTACCTCAAAAGCCGTAAAACTATTTGGAACAGATCTAGATAAGCCTTTAAAAATAATTTGAACCGGGCATAGAGTAATACCTCCGAATAACCCCGACGTAGCTGATCTTTTAACTAATTACTATTTATTCGCAGTCAGGGGACAAGTTTGTGAGAATGTGCAATTAAGTTACTATTAATTACTTGAGTGGAGCTAGAACAGATTGGGAAGATAGCTTGTGATTAAATTGTTCGGTAATTACTTCTAACCCTGGGAGAATTTTGTGCTGAGACAATTATATTATAGTTGTAATATACTCTTGATTTCGCATTAGTCTTGGCACAAGTAAATGAAATGTGAAAGAATCGTGGAGGAGGGTGTCTATATCAATTGCGCGACTTAGATATTGGGTTCTAATACTTCTAATAGAACTATTTATGAGGCGGTTGTTATCTGCATGCCAGAAATTTCTTGTTTTATACCAATCATCTTAGTAAATTTATCGACGTACTTTGGTAAGTAAAACAATAGGCACTGTCATATATCACATACATAATCCCTTAAACAGTTTTAAGCTGATTGAATTAAGTATATCATTAGTAAACTTGAGAACCATAAAAGCGAAGCACTTTCAAACAGACCCGTTATTTTGCCCGAATATTTAATTTATTTTATTCGCCATTCCTCACAGAATCTACATGTTCCTTGACAATTTGTAATAACTATGAAACTGTTTCACAAATCAACAAATCATATCTCGTTTTTTTCAGTTCATAGAACACCTGTCAGCATAACGAAGTAAAAATACGTACTAAAGGAACAGTAGGATTCATTATGCCACTGCAGAATACCACTCAGGTAGTTAAACAAAGAATATATCTTAAGAATACTGAAACCTTTCTCTCAAAGAAGAAATAATATTATTACGGTAATATAAAAGGAGATACAGTTTATGTTAAGATAATGTTGCTTGTGTGAGATTATGTTGGCTAGCAACCAGTAAGTAATCGACGACGTAATATTGGATGGACGGATTTGATACGAGATACGATTTATTCATTAGGGGATTTGTGAAAAGTAGATATCAAATTGTTATTTTTGGTGAGAGATATTGGTGTATTTTTATCGTGTTTGGCTACATGACTAGATGTTTAATGACATTTAGTTGTTTCTATGAGTATTATCTATAGAGTTTGCGATTTACGATCTGGCTAGTCAACGTATGATTGTGGCCAGATGGTGAAGTATCATTCACAGAAGTACTTCTCTAAGAATAATCAGATGCTTCAAATATTATTCGTATACATAGTACAGGGCTCGTCAGTGCCTGCGAGCACAGAAACGGTACGCAGTAATAAGGAAGGCAATCCTATAGTGCTTACTGTGACCTGAGATGTCGCGAGGGTGATGCGAGCCATGAAGCGTGGTAGGTCTCCTGGGCATGACTCTCTGAGCATTGAACACTTACATTATGCTGGTGTTCACATGCCCCGGGTGCTAGCTATGCTGTTTACCTTTTGTATCCGCTTAAGGTACCGCTTTAATTTGACATTTATCGCTAAAGCATCACGCGGTCGTTATCTGACCACCCGCGAAGCAAAGCCACTTGCCGTGCTACCTTAAACCTAAACTTACGACTCGTCACTCGGGTATTGATATTTGAAATGATGTTTTTATGAAAGAAGATTAAATAAGCTTTGTAGTAATGTTTAAATGGTGACTGAATGACGGAATGTTTAGTTTATGCGACCCGCCGAACTTGATCCTATTGTAAACAATGTCGTCTATCGATGACCTACTCGCCATTTTTGTTTGTCATGATAACAATATGGGTTATAAATTGCTTCCTTTTATTATTTTGTATACCTGGTGGTATAAGCTTTACAAAAATATAAAATTAAAGCAATGCTTGATTAGAAAATTATTTAAATGTCAGCATTTGAAATGTTTGTATATTTCACTGTCTTTGCATGTTGCGCGCGGGGCGTAATTATGGATTTAAAACATCATTGTAAACAAATAATATAATTATATTTGATATTTTTATGTTTTAATTGTGAATAGACTAATTAGTTATAAAATAACAGCAAAAAAATAAACAAATATTGTGTAATAATTTAATTCAAGAGGCTATATTCATTCAATTACCGAAACAACGGCATTTATTTTTTATTGAATGAAAATATATAGATAAGGTTACATTTATGCTATGAATTATTGTTTTATTATGAGTATATAAATAAACCTTTCATGTGATATATAATACTCCTATAATTCATGAGTGAGTGCTTTCGAAAATTTTGGCGGGTATGGCGGTTATTTTTTGCGGGCAAAAGTAAACAATTGTGCAAAGTCCAATAAGAATAATTCTTATCGGAATCTTATCAGATATGATTTTTTAAATTGGTAATCTAGTTGAAAAGAAACTTATCTAGGTTTGAATCAGATATATAACAGAAAAATATGTTAAAAAAAATAAAATACGAAAATTGGCGGCAATTAACAATCATTTATATTTTATATTTTTTTATGTTTAAAATTAAAATGTTTATTTCCATTATATTTATTACCTCTTAAAGTTAATTAAATTACATTTCTAACCATTTACAATACTTATATACCTCCTATAATAAAAAACGACGAGAAATATGAATATGTTAGAAATATAATAGCGCGCTCGAAAATGGCGGGTAAATATTATACCGGGCGCGCTTTATACCGCTCGCGCTCTTGCGTGGGCTTCAAGTATATTATTTGGTGTTAATTAATAGCATTCGAAAGCTTATTTAATTACGCGTCTTTTGATATACAATATTAACTTAATAAATAGAAATATCACCATTCTTTCAACGAAAATATTACGCGCCGTACTTCGCTTGAAAGCCTAGCCTCGAAAGTGGCCAAAATACTTCTACGGGTGTCCTGAGATGCCTCGATGGTGGCCAAAATGCTTTGAGGGGGTATAGGGCATTCACACTTGCCTGAAGGCTTTATGAGAACTATAGTAGTCCCTATTATTAAAAATAAAACTAGTGACGCATCAAGTCTAAGTAATTATAGGCCCATATCTCTGGCTACTATTATAGCTAAAGTGCTGGATAGGGTGCTTGATAAACATCTTGACAGTCTATAAAGCTCCACGACGCTCAGTTCGGTTTCCGTCCAGGGTAGTCCAGTGAAACAGCGATACTGACGCTCAAGCACACTGTCCAGTACTACACTAATAGGAAGATACCAATTTATGCGTGTTTCTTAGACCTCTCGCGGGCCTTCGATTTGGTAGATTATAGCAAATTGTAGCAGAAATTGTCTAACGAAACGAATCTTCCAAGCGAATTCATATCGGTTTTCAAATTTTGATATAGCAAACAAACTAACTATGTCAGATGGACGGACAAGCTATCAGAAGTGTATAGGTTGGGATGGGGTGTGAGGCAGGGCGGGTTGACGTCGCCAAAACTTTTCAACCTATATATGGATGGCCTGATTCGTGAGCTCAGCAGCACTGGAGTTGGCTGTTCTGTAGACGGCACTATGATCAACAATATTAGCTACGCCGATGATATGGTGCTGCTGAGCCCATCGATCAGCGCCCTCAGGCGGCTGATATCAAAATGTGAGAGCTTCGCGGTGGCGCATGGGCTCAGGTACAACACCAGCAAGAGTGAAGTGATGATATTCAAAGCGGGTACGAAAAGTTATCAACATATACCCACGATCACTTTAAATAACCATCCTCTAAAAATAGTTGATCGAGTTAAGGACCTGGGCCACTGGGTCACCGAGTCACTCAAAGATGATGTGGACATGGAAAGGGAACGCAGGGCATTGTCAGTTAGGGCGAACATGCTGGCTCGTAGGTTCGCACGCTGCTCTGAACAAGTCATAGAAACCCTATTCAAGGCGTTTTGCCAATCTTTTATACGTGCAGCCTATGGGTCAACCATACGCAAATGGCTTACAATGTCTTGCGAGTCCAGTATAATAATGGGTTTAGGGCGCTGATGGGGCTGCCGCGCTTCTGTAGTGCGTCAGGGATGTTCGCTGAGGCCTGTGTGGACGGCTTTGCAGCTATATTAAGAATATTTTGCCACTATATTAATATTAAGAAAGAGAGCAGCGTCCCTGGCGCGGCGGGTTCGTGGTAGCTTCAACAGCTACCTAAAAATTTTTGCCGACCGAATGAAAACGGATTGTCCGTTCTCCATGGCCTGGTCGCGCCTACATAATTTGTAATGACCTATGTAACCTTAATTGTATGGACTTAAAAATGGTCCCTGGTAATTGTTTATTTCAGACCATTTTAATAGAAATAAACAATTATTATTATACGCAGTCCACTGGACCACGGAGTAGTTGTGTTAGTTTGAGTACTGTTAGAAGAATTTACACATAGAAACTTTTAAATACTCGTGTTGCATGTTTACGAATATACAGGGTGTCACAAGACCCATCACCAAGCCGAAGTCTGCTCGTTGTGGACATCATGCCGAGTCATACTAACCAAAAATAATACCTGGGAAACGAAATTTGTTTTAAGTTTTCTCATTTTTTAAACCGCAATTAAAATCGCGCGCGTGCTATGCTCGAAATACCTACTTATCATAGGGCATCTGAAGAACTTATTGGCGGGGTAAATGCATCGATTTTGTACCTAATGAGAAAAATTCCATAATAACTTTGAGCCTCAACATCTCCTGAACCAGTAATTTCCCAGGTATGGTGCCGAAGTAAAAAATGTTCGTAGTGATTGGTACAACATGGGATTTCAGTTTTCGTTAAGGGTCTTTTTACACCCTGTATATATAGACGGGAATTAAGGCGAACATGCAACTTAGGTATTTACATACCTTATTTTGCTTGACGTTTCGAGACGGTTGCACGTCCCGTGGTCGCAAGCTGACTGGTGTGGCGATGTCACGTCTCCGAGTGCGAGGTAGAAAATTCTATTTCTACCCCCGGGTCGTTGATATTCGAAGTACCGGCGCAAAACACACTAACCGTATCTGTATATTGAACATTCGCCGACTGCGCGTTAAAGTGGGGTGTTGTTAGCCGAATCACAGGATTCCACGCCGATGACAATTTGAAGCCCTCTTCCCGATTGAAATTTTTATGTTTTCTGATTTCAATCGCTTCACGCACAACTCTTGGGTAAAAGTGGCGTTCCGTGGAGAGGACTTGGGGACGATGAAATTCAATCCAGTGATTGGTGCCCGATTGAAGTAAATGTTCCGCAATCGCCGATTTGTTCGTTTGACGGTTCTTTACAGCTGCGATGTGCTCCTTTATACGTTCAGCGATAGTCCGCTTCGTTTGCCCTATGTAAGAGCTTCCGCAGCTGCAGTTGATTTTATAGACACCTGGGGTTTGTAGCGGTAGAACATCCTTTGGTGCGCCCACCATGTTGTATACTTTGGCCCCTGGTGTAAATACTGTCGGAATGGAGTAGTTTTTTAACTTGTCTCCTATTTTATCCGTAACACCTCTAATGTAGGGCATGTAGGTCGGTTGTCTATTTACCGCCGGATGTTTATCGCGCTTGATAGGCCGCGTCATTCGTCGTTGTACCTGGTATCCGTTCTTCCTAAGTACCTCCTGAACATGGTCTAGCTCTAGCTTCAAATGCTCAGGGTCACAGAGGTCATATGCTCTGTTTTTTAGTGACGTCACAACGGATCGCAGGTGTCGAGGGTGGTGGTGCGACATGGCGTGCAGGTATCTATCTGTGTGCGTAGGCTTCCGGTATACGCAGTGTGTTAAGGACCCATCTGGTCTCACAGTCACTTTGACATCCAAGAATGACAACGATCTGTCAGTTTCCATTTCGTAGGTGAACCTCATTTTCGGATGAATGGAGTTAAGGTGTTGCACATATTGATCTGCTTCCTGCTTACCTCCTTTTATGATACTAAAGATGTCGTCCTCGTATCTTTTCCAAAGCCTGATGGTCTTGGGCCCGCTGCTAAGCGCCTTTTCTTCAAAGTGTTCCATCCAGATATTAGCCAGTACTGGGGCTACTGGACTCCCCATTGCGACGGCATCAATCTGGAGGTAATATTGGCCTTGGAAGAGGAAGTAGTTTCCATCTAAGCAGTGTTTTAGTAGATCAATATAGTTGTGAGTCATATCGTTGTCACTCAGTCTGTCCCTCACTACGTCCAGACATTCCCTTATTGGAATATTGGTAAAGAGCGACTCAACGTCAAAGCTTATCATTACATGTTCCGGTTCCAATCGGATACTTTGTACGATCTGGACGAAATGACGTGAGTTCTTTACGAAAGACGGTGTCATACCGACTAATGGCTGCAATACCGATGCAACGTGCTTCGCGAGGTCGTAAGTAGGCGAGGAAATCTGCCGCAGTGGCACGTTGGGCTTATGTACCTTAGGCAGACCATATAGCCTAGATGGTTGGTATGGCTTGGGACCATATAACTTGCTGTACTCGTCTTCCGTGAACAGGTTCTGGTGGTCTTGTATCAGTGTTCGTATTCTGCGCGTAACACCACGGCCAGAGTAACGCGCAGAATACGAACACTGATCGTAAACAACACTATCGTAAGTCAGATTTACTCGCCTACTTACGACCTTGCGAAGCACGTTGCATCGGTATTGCAGCCATTAGTCGGTATGACACCGTCTTTCGTAAAGAACTCACGTCATTTCGTCCAGATCGTACAAAGCATCCGATTGGAACCGGAACATGTAATGATAAGCTTTGACGTTGAGTCGCTCTTTACCAAAGTTCCAATAAGGGAATGTCTGGACGTAGTGAGGGACAGACTGAGTGACAACGATATGCCTCACAACTATATTGATCTACTAAAACACTGCTTAGATGGAAACTACTTCCTCTTCCAAGGCCAATATTACCTCCAGATTGATGGCGTCGCAATGGGGAGTCCAGTAGCCCCAGTACTGGCTAATATCTGGATGGAACACTTTGAAGAAAAGGCGCTTAGCAGCGGGCCCAAGACCATCAGGCTTTGGAAAAGATACGTGGACGACATATTTAGTATCATAAAAGGAGGTAAGCAGGAAGCAGATCAATATGTGCAACACCTTAACTCCATTCATCCGAAAATGAGGTTCACCTACGAAATGGAAACTGACAGATCGTTGTCATTCTTGGATGTCAAAGTGACTGTGAGACCAGATGGGTCCTTAACACACTGCGTATACCTGAAGCCTACGCACACAGATAGATACCTGCACGCCATGTCGCACCACCACCCTCGACACCTGCGATCCGTTGTGACGTCACTAAAAAACAGAGCACATGACCTCTGTGACCCTGAGCATTTGAAGCTAGACCATGTTCAGGAGGTACTTAGGAAGACCGGATACCAGGTACAACGACGAATGACGCGGCCTATCAAGCGCGATAAACATCCGGCGGTAAATAGACAACCGACCTACATGCCCTACATTAGAGGTGTTACGGATAAAATAGGAGACAAGTTAAAAAACTACTCCATTCCGACAGTATTTACACCAGGGGCCAAAGTATACAACATGGTGGGCACACCAAAGGATGATCTACCGCTACAAACCCCAGGTGTCTTTAAAATCAACTGCAGCTGCGGAAGCTATTACATAGGGCAAACGAAGCGGACTATCGCTGAACGTATAAAGGAGCACATCGCAGCTGTAAAGAACCGTCAAACGAACAAATCGGCGATTGCGGAACATTTACTTCAATCGGGCACCAATCACTGGATTGAATTTCATCGTCCCCAAGTCCTCTCCACGGAACGCCACTTTTACCCAAGATTTTTGCGTGAAGCGATTGAAATCAGAAAACATAAAAATTTCAATCGGGAAGAGGGCTTCAAATTGTCATCGGCGTGGAATCCTGTGATTCGGCTAACAACACCCCACTTTAACGCGCAGTCGGCGAATGTTCAATATACAGATACGGTTAGTGTGTTTTGCGCCGGTACTTCGAATATCAACGACCCGGGGGTAGAAATAGAATCTTCTACCTCGCACTCGGAGACGTGACATCGCCACACCAGTCAGCTTGCGACCACGGGACGTGCAACCGTCTCGAAACGTCAAGCAAAATAAGGTATGTAAATACCTAATTTGCATGTTCGCGTTAATTCCCGACTATATATATATTCGAATTTACACATGCCTGAATTCTGGTGTCTATTATTCGCAAGTGGATTGCGTTTCTTAACACGATTCAACGAAATGTTCTTGGGGCGATCGATGACATAGTAAAGTTTACTTTTGGAGTGTTACTGACGATAAGCCCTATGTCCTGAAAGCACAAACGATGCTTCAATCAATGTTCTTGTGTTGTGTTGCAATGTTAATAACACGCTTGTGTTTCAAGGCATTTATTTGTCAGGAAAGCGTTTATTCTCATTTCAAGGAAGGTATAACAAAATATTTCACACCTGTTGCATTTTTTTCTTTGTTTTTTGTACTCACTCATACTATGTTTACTCCAAAATTTACGCAAAGATTACGCCAGCGTGATGTAAATAATTAAGGTTTTAAACCTTTGGTTTATTTGGTTTAAAAAAATATGATAATGCGTGTTCGCGACAGACATTAAAAACTATGACAGTGAATAGTGTATTCGAAACCGCGAGTGAAAATCGTATAAAATCAGTGTTATCTAATCGTGCGGTACACCGGGTTCGGTTCCCGGACGCGTCAAAGTGTTAAAATACAGCTAGAATAGTGTAAATAGTTAAAATGTCAATATAAAGTACAACATAGTACGTGAACATTAGTCTAAAACTTGTGCTAACTGTAGGGACCTAGATATCGAATCATAAATAGTGTTATCAGTTGTAACAGATAAGAACTAATACTTGATAAAACAGCTGTTTGTTTACATAGTCGTTTTATAGTTTTATAAGTGTTTTTTAGCTTCGTATAGGCTTGAAATCATGGCTAGATACTTTCTTATTACTAGTTATTACCTTGTATAGTTAAAATAAACATAATTACAAACATTTGCATGTTTATCATGAACTTTGTTTATGTACGATAGTGTTTACTTAAGAAAATCTGTATTGTTTCTTATGCATCATAGGTTTTCATGTAATAAGTTTGAATTGAATAAAGATTTAATAGATGCCCCATATAGTTGCACACAACGGCCTACCAAAATCACATATATAAATTTAGTATATAATAGTTTTCCAATAGAAAATATAGTGGGCGGGTTCTTGAGTGACGGCATTTTTTGGCAGTTTTTATAGAATAACTTAGTAACGCTAGTAGTTAGGTTTAGGTATTGTATACCGATAGATAGAACTTAATAAGACCTATCCAACGATGTATAGAACATATATAGATGTATCATAGTACCTAATATAAATAGACATTTGTACTGTATAGAACATTAAAAATAAACAAAGATTCTCTGTGCACGTGATCGGTGCGATGGTCGTCGTTAAGGTAAAGTTTCGAAGTACCTAAGTGACCATAAATTCGGCCAGTTCATTGGCGTCCCAACCACCATCTTGTGACCTATGTAACCATCAAGACCGAACACCTGAACAGCATCGCTCTCAACGTATGAAGATGTTTTATTTCTGAAGCCCCAATACATCGAAGCCATACAGTCCACACATATAGAAGAACACACATCGTCGTAGAAACACGTCAGCAACACACCACCAGCGCACTGTAGCGGACTAGCAAAGGTTCGATTCCTGGCATCCGTTACATTTGTTGGTCGCTTCGAGCCGGATAGAAGAATGCCTACGACGCGTTCAAGAGGTCGTGCTCCCGAGGTCGCCGGGGGAGCGGCCGGCGCCGGGCCTACTTCCAGTACCCCCGCCCGCGCCGCCGCCGCCCGCAATCCAGCCGCCGCGGTCGTCCGTCACGACGGGCCGCCGCGATCGCCGTCGACAACAGTCGGGAGCGACGCGCCGCCGCCGCCCCCCCCCCCCGGCCCCGCGGGGAGGGACGAACGAAACATCACGCTTCAAGACGCAAGGGAGCGAGCAGAGGTGCAGTCGTAAACTGAAGACGTACGAAGTACGCCAGGGAAGACTTGGTACTTGCCTCACTTCGATGTACACAACCCCATGAAGCCTGAGAAAATTCGTATAGTTCACGACGCCGCCGCGAAAACCCGAGGTGTGTCACTCAACGATTTGCTGCTCACGGGACCGGACTTCCTACAATAATAATAAATAAAAAATAAAATATCTTTATTTCAGGCAATATCGGCCCATACAATTTGCAGTACAAGTACACAATAATCAGTAATTCAGACTAGGTACATTTAATTTTATTCTATATCTATTTAAATTTAATAATTCTATTCTTTTCAATAATATATTAATATTATTAAATAATTATAATTTAGATTTCATAATAAATTTTAAAAATGTCAATTTAAAAATACAAAGTTTACTTTATATAATATATGTCAATTTAAAAATACAAAGTTTATTATATATATTTAATATCTATTTTAATGTCATAATATAATGTCATTCATTTTACGTCAATTACAAAAAAAATATTAAGTTTAAACATTTTATTTATAAATACTTTATAGGTATCTAGAATGTTATAGAATCAATGAGGTATTTATATTTTTATTTTTATTCTAATGAGACTGAATTATATTTTATTTTAATTCTAATGAAACTAAATTAATTTTTGTACATTATACGATATTACAGTTCTTTTATTTAAAGTTTTAGATGCCTGTTTATGCAGTGTCTTATATAAAAACAGTCGAGTCTGGCTGCAATCATTGCTAGCACGGTATTGGAGCTGGCCCGCACCCTGCGTACCAGGGACGCGCACCGCTTGCGCATGGTGGTGTGAAAACAATCGTTGCGCGCCCACGCAAACATGCCCGAGGCGCTGCAGAAGCGGGGCAGCCCCACCACCGCTCTGAATGCGTTATTGTATTGCACTCGGAGAGCGTTATAGCTACCACCGTTGTAATCAGCCCATAGATAGCACGTGTATAAAGATGTGCAGTATGCTTTAAAAAGCATTATTTTAATTGGTATTGAGCATCGTGCAAATCTACGGGCTATCATGTTGGCTCTTTTAGATAACGCTCTCCGTGCACGCTCAATATCTACAAGGTCTCTCAAATCCTCTGTGATCCAGTGTCCTAAGTATTTAAATTGATTAACTCTGTATATGTTAACCCCATTAAGCCGTACAGGTGGAACAATTTGTGGGCACTGGCCGCCGGTTGGAAAGACCATGTCTGGCTCTTAGTAGCATTGTACAATAAGCCATGCAGTCGTGCGTACTCCTCACATTTCTGTACTAATTTCCTTAATCCACTTATTGACGCAGACAACAACACCATGTCATCAGCGTAACTAAAATTGTTGCAACAAGTATTGTCAATGTGGCAGCTGACATGGCTGTTGCTGAGCGCGACAATATGGGCGTTAACATATAAATTGAATAATGTGGGTGATGTTAACCCACCCTGTCTTACACCACACTCGAGCTTATACGGCTCCGACATTACACCTGCCCATTTAACACAATTTATCTGGTGTGAGTACCAATACTTAAAAATATTGGCCCACTGTTTAGGTATGTTAATGTTTTCAATTTTTTGCCATAAGATGTCATAATGGACCAGGTCAAAAGCTTTTGACAAGTCGAGGAAGCACGCGTAGACAGGGGTATTACGATTGGTGTAGTATTTGACGGTCTGCTTAAGACACAGTATTGCGCTCTCAGTAGACAGTTTGGATCGAAACCCAAACTGATTGTCATGCAATTTCACGTATTTTTCTAACTGTGTGCCAAGCAAACCATCAAACACTTTTGCGATTATAGTCGCGAGGGAGATAGGCCTATAATTGTTTTTATTCAATAGGTCGCCAGTTCTATCCTTGACTATAGGTACAATTATGGTTTTCATCAAGTCGTCAGGAAGGTAAGAGTCGCTCACACATAAGGCCAAAACCCTAGATATATGTGGTACATTTCCATATGAAAAGCTCTGAGTCCTGGCGTCTGCATTACTTTAACGAGTCTACACGTTGGACCAGTTAGAGAATATGGAGACCATAGTTGGAGAATAACTGAATGTAAATCATGAAATATTTTAGCGGTATTTGAAATTTCATCGTCTGCGACCCATTTGGAAAACCTTGACAAATGTTTTTCAAACCTAAACCAATTATCAAAGCAGACGTAATGAAAACACTAGCCGCATACAAGACATATGCACTAATTAAGTGACTCACAACAAAAGAAGTTAAAAAAAATACTTTATTTCGACAGAGTTACAGCTAATACAGTAATCATCTTAATTATCTTAAATACCAAGCTTATATACTAATATAATGTTAAGTCAGCTCGTATGATCAATGACGCATGTCCTAGATAATTATGCTCTATTGGTACATGATCATTCTAGCATATTATTGGCTGACAAAGCTAATTGTAGTGGATTGGGGTTCCTTAACTCCTCCCCCCTTAAGAGAGAAATTATCCGGAGTCATTGCAGATGGCTGCGGGAAATTTCGATTAAAAACAAGTTTAAATTTCTATATAAGAAAATCAATGGTAGTAATTATGATGATTATGTACAAACAGATAGTCCAAAGGCTTATCTCTATAGTTACTATTTGGGTGTCATCATCACTTTCACTGAATTTTGCATTTTGTAGCAATTCTTTTACGTCACTGAAGTCCACGTTCCTTAGGTCCACTTTTATTGTTTTCTGGATGTCGCATCGCAGCTCTGGCATCTGGATCATCGGAAGCTGGAGACTAGAAACTGTGGCATTGGTAGTTGCGGAAACGGTTACTTCTCCTATTTGTGTTTCGCATTGTTGGCTCGGTGTCGCCATATAGGTTCCAAGGATGTTATATTTGCGTATTTCGTTGTTGCAGTTCTCAGAGGCAATCAGATTTTCTTCTGAATAAACCAACCATTGGTTATCAGCTATTTCCTGCACCTTGGTTCTCTCGATCTTGATGTGGTTTTTTATGCATTTGCTGTAGTTGTTCTTCATTAGCATAATCTGTTCAATGCAGGTTTCTGTTGGATACTGGACTAAGTTATTGTCATCACATAGGAATCTGCCGTTTTCTATTTCTTCACAGGGGTTTTCTACAGGTATGTATTTCAATCTATTCACCATTAGGTAGGGGTATTAAGGAATAATAGTAAGGGTATTTGGAGATTGGAAAATAGGAATAGGGATAACCTTGTAATAATTATATGTCTTTTCGTCTATTAAAAGGACTTCGAGAATAAAAACTAACCTATCGTTATTTTTATAAGATGTAACTATAATATTACGTTCTAACTTAAACAAATTATTTTTATTAACTGAATATATTGTTCTAGCATGCTTAGCAATAACTTCTAGTATACTATAAATTCCGTACTATTGATAATAGATTGATGCAACACATTTAATTTGCTAAAGGCAATAGTCGTCTCTATCTTTTGGATATCTTCATAACAAGTTCGAAAGTTACCTAGAATCTGGTACATAGTATTAAACACATGAAAGAGGCTATTAAATTTAGATTATTTTATTTTTAGATCTTCTATTTTACTAGTGAGATGTTTAACATTAAAATTAATTATTTCCGAGTCATTTACTAATTTCTCAAAAGCTTTTTGCATTGAAGATACTTTACCTTCGACTACATGTTCTTTATTCTGTATAAGTAGAAATTTTTTATCATACCTAATAGCATCATTTTCGTCTAAATTACCTGAAATAGCTTTCACAAATGATCCTAATGGGCTAAATAAAGCACGTTTATTGCGATTATTTGAGGGTAAAATTTGATATAATCTATTCTGCGTAAGTTTCATTAAGTATTCTATTTGATTCTCTATTCCTAGTGTATCGTTATTTAACTTAAGTTCCCTTATTTTAGACCTTAAATCTCTAAAATGCTTAATATTTTTATTAACTTGTAAATCTACCGAATTTAAATCTAAAATCTTAAATATAGTCCAATAATTAATCTTCTTCACTGCTACTCCCATCCTAAGCGATGCTATCCCCGGATTCTGACCGAGGTTTTGAAGGTCCAGCGTGAATACTGAAGTCATCAGTACTAGAAGTACTAGGCATGACCTGTGGAGGACGTTGAACATTTTTTATAGCTACTCTTGTATTTCGTTTTTTTAACTCAACAGGCTTATTACGCCTAACTTGATCCGTTACTTTAGCTTTTTCAAACCTAGGTTTTTCTTTAGCTTTCCTAACACTAGTATCCTTCATATAAATTTCATCACCTATCTTAAGAGCTGGGGGTTTTTCACCGCCTTTCTTATCTTTTACTTTAATTTTATCTGATTCTATTTTTTCTGTTACAAATTCATAAAGTACCTTAAGACGTTTTCTGTGGTCAAGCAATATTTTTTGTGTTAAGTTCTTTTCCCTATCAATATTAAATGCATCACCTGAGTCTGTGTGTCCAAATACTAATTCAAAGGGTGTAAAATCGGTGGCTGAATATATACTATTATTATACGCCATGATAGCATATGTCATGACAGAAGCCGCAACTTAATCATTTTTATCATACTTCGCTTCGCGTTCTACGATTGCCATAGAACTGGGATTATTCGGTGTCCCTATGTGCAGTTAAATTTTGTATAAGCTTAACATTTCTTTAACGCGTTATTAAACTCTGTGCCTGAGTCGCAACTGATTTTACTCGGTACTTCATACGTACTGAAGTACTTTATTAATGCCTTAACTATTTCTGGTGTACTTCTGTTAGGCACCTCAATATCTTGAGCTAATTTGCTGAAGGCATCAACTATGGTCAAATAATATTTCCCTTCAATGTATAATAGATCCATAAAAGTTTCTTGAAAAGGGCTATTCTGAGTCTGTGTTAATTAAATGTAAGGCTAGATTGGTTTTCTGTCATATTTAATTTTTTTACACGTTTCACAGCTCTTAATAATTGCAGTTACTGTTTCCTTAATATTTGGCCACCAATAATGTCTCTTAAGTTTCGCTAAAGTTTCCTTAATTCCTCTATGGCAAGTTTTCCCCTCATGATACTTAACAGCAACCTTTCTTTGATCTTCCTCCGAATCTGTTAAATTAACCACCCTTTCTGTGCATTCTGTTAACTTAACAGTATCTTTTTTGAACAACTTTATAACCATATCTTAAAATGATTTTCTAAAAGATGGATGTTCAAAATATACAAAGTAGTTATACTCAGGGTCTATGTATTCCTTCAAAAAGTCTTTAACTAAACTATCATTATTGATTGGTAAATAACCTTCAAGAATTTTTTGTTTATTATTGGAAATATCCTTAACTAATATTTTATTCCTAAGCCACGAATGTACTACGATTTGTTTAGGTTTAGTATCGATAGCTTCGTGTAAAATAGGGATACTTTCCTGCTCCCTCTTTGAAACTGAATTGGCTGTCGCTCCATCATCTGGGTCCGAAATTTCCATCGTTTCTATTGGAGCTAAGTCCTTTTCCAATTCCTCAAAAATTTTTTGGATACGTTCTTTCCTATCTCCTACATTTACGAATATTGAGTCTAAGTCGTCATCGATTGCATTAATTTTTATTCTAGACAAAGCGTCAGCATTTGTATTTTGGGAACCTTTTTTATAACAAACCTCGTAATCATACTCCTCTAACCTTAACCGCCAACGAGTAAGTTTACTGTTAGGTTCTTTTAGTTGGTACAGCCATGCCAACGGTCTATGGTCTGTATAAATCGTGAATTTGTTGCCGTATAGATATGGCCTAAAATGTTAAACCACCCATATTATTGCTAGAAGCTTCTTCTCGATGGTGCTATATCTAACTTCTGTGTCGTTTAAGGTTCTGCTAGCATATGCAACAGGTTTGTCTGACCCTATTGTTCCTTGTGATAATACAGCCCTGATTGCAAAGTTGGATGCATCAGTAGTTAAAATAAACCGTTTACTGAAGTCAGGGTATTGTAAGAAGGGTGCATTGGTCAAAAGCTTTTTACATGTTTCGAAACACTCTTTATATTCATCGTTTATAATAATTTGCCTGCCTTTCTTTAAGCAGGCAGTTAGCGGTCTCCTTACATTAGCAAAATCTTTTATAAATGTTCTATAATAACCAATCAGTCCCAAGAAGCTTTTTATTTCTGTGACTGTTTGTGGAATGGGATACCTTAGGACTGCCTCAATTTTATCATTATTTGGCTTAACGCCCTCACTTGTAATGGTATGTCCTAAGTACAGAACTTCTTTTCTAAGAAAATGTGATTTATCAAGTTGTATCTTTAAATTTGTTTTGCGGAACTGGTCAAAAACTGCTCTAAGTTTTTCTATGTGTTGTTCCAAGCTTTGAGAAAATATGATGACGTCATCAAGGTACACCAGGCAATGCAAGCCCTGGAGGCCTCTTAAGACGTTATCCATCGCTCGCTGAAACGTAGCGGGTGCTGTTTTCAGTCCAAATGGCATTCTGTTAAATTCATAATGCCCTGAAAATGTAATAAACGCGGTTTTAGCCCTATCCTCTTCCTGTACTTCAATCTGATGGTACCCACTAGCCAAATCTATGGTTGTGAAATAGGTACTATTGCCTAGCATGTCAAATAAATCGTTAATGTTCGGCAAGGGGTACTTATCATCAATAGTGATATCATTAAGTCGTCTATAATCGACTATTATCCTCCATTTTTGCTGTCCTGATGCATCTAACTTTTTCGGCACTAAATGTACTGTGTAAATGTAATGTACACTCCAGGGAGAGTGTGATTCCTGGATAATATTATCCCGTAACATCTTATCTACCTGGTTTCTAATTTCTTTCGACTGTGTAGGGCACAGAGCAGATACAAAGAGGAGATGTTGTAATATAATTTCCCTAGGAAAAACGCGTGACAATTTGCGGGGTGAGGGGGTGTTAGATCCCGCCCATTTCTTTATTTTCCATCTACTGTTCAATAGCAAAACTACTCGTTAACTCTGTTGATTTTACTTTGTAGTTACGCAACTATCTCACACTAGGTGTCACTAAAAGTGCAGGATGCAACAGGGTCGCACTCAGGATTTTAGTAGGCTATCTTGATGCGTATTTTTTATTGAAATTAAAACAAAAAAACATGTTTGAATAAAATGGTTTTTGATGAATGACGAAAGAAGATACTAATTTTCTTTCTTCATTCATCAAAAACCATTTTATTCAAACATGTTCTGTTTTCATTTCAATAAAAAATACTTAGTTTACTTAATATTTTTAAATTACTTATTTTGTTAATAAGGCTTATCAAGATTGTTTACAAAGCTAGTTTTCTTAGAAAACACAAAGACCTTCTCCCGTTTACGTGACAATCTATCCAAAACCATTTATGTCAAATAAATAAATTATACCAGACTAAATAAAAAAGCATGACGCGAAAGAAGCTTTCTAGTAACATGACTTTTTTGATATGGTCAAGTAGGTAAGATCGTGGGTAAGATTAATTAATCAAAGGCTGAATAAATAATCCCCCCCCCGTGGGATCTCCACCTTGTCGTGGTGGGGGGGCTCAGTAACCGTGGATTGTTAACCCGCGGTGAAGCTAAGAGGGATCCAGGAGGGGACGCTCCGCGTGGGCTTGACGGGGCCTGCGCAGGATGCGTCCAACGGTGCGGGTGCGGGGGACAGTTCTGTCTGTCCCGCGGGAGGAGAGGCGTGTCGGTGTTGCGTTGCGCCCTATCTCCCGCGACCAAATGGGGGCGCACCATTCGATGCGTCGCGGTGGGGCCGCAGAGGAAGAGGAGATGCGGTGTTGCGTTGCCGTCCTCCCTATCCTCTGCGACCGCTGAGTGTTTTGGCGGCGGAGCCCAACACCTTAATCCGTCGCCAAGGGGGTTTTGTGCGGGGCCCGCCTGACCATCTGGCGGGCCAATACCCGTCGGGAGGTAGCGATGAATGCTTATGCGAATCCCTACCCTCCGACACACGGGTACATGGCGGAAGTCGAGGTGGTTTTTAGTGGAAACACCACATACTCCGGCTCTTATTTCCCCCAAGAGTCGGAGATCCGAAGGGATTTTCCACCTCGTAAAACAAAAAGAAAAAAAAAAGGCTGAGTAAATAATAGACAAATTACAAAGAAATAAAGGAATTTGGGAAAAATGTATGGGTTCCGTCCCCATATACCAACACACATGGAACTGATGCCAATGTGTACCTTAAGCATCCACTATTTGATTAAAATCCTTTTTTTTTACTTAAATCCATGGCATATATAAATAAAAAAACAGTTTATTATTATTAATTAACCTATATTTTCATTTTACTCTTGTAAGTTATTTTAACATTATGGTTATATTACAGTACAAAATCTGATTTAATAACTATACAAAATAAAAAAATTATGTATATTTTTTAACATAAACATTTAAATGACTATGAATGAATAATAGGAGAATAAATGAATCATCATCGCCCTAGCGTTGTCCCGGTTGCATCCAAGACTTACACGCCTTAGAGCCCGAGCTCCGCTAACTGTTTTAACCAGATATTACAAAATATCAACTTTTCCATAGAACGACTGCCGTTTGACCTCCGCAACCCAAAGGGATAGCGATATTCCATGGTTTAGACCAGTATCAGTTTGTTTGAGGGTACCAACTCCACGTAACGACTGTCAAAGATCTTCATGACAGCCGGGCTAAGGCTTTCAGTCTCGATACATTTTCGAGTCCCGGGAAAAATTTCGAGACTCAGCCCGGTCTCGAAATTCTCGGGGAAAAATGAGACATTCGAGACTCTTTAAAAAAAGCTTTTAAACTCATAGGTCAGGCATTTAGGCGGTTAATACAATGAGTTCAATGTAATTTATTAATCAAGATACTGTTACATAATCAAATACATACAAGTATTGTTTTTTGTAATAGTCAGATAGAAAGGACCTGATGATAGCCTAAGATCCGTAGAAGAGCGATCTTCACCGATCTGGTTAATGGATGAAAAGCATTTTATATCAAATTTAGCATGTAAAAAAATATATCGCGAATGCGTTGGCTAAAAGATCCTCTTAAGAAAACATCTTAACGCACAGCGTGAGGCTGTAGTATAAGATAGTACCTTCTTCTTCAAACGTTTAACTTTCATTTGAAGTCTTCTGATCTTTATCCTATCTGCTCTTGCTTTCCATCGAAGTTGTCCTATTTCTTGCTTTAACTTCTTCTTTCTTGGCGAATCATGCAGTATCAGAAATTCAGTTAAATCACTTGTAGGTGTGGTAGGCTTTGGTGATGATGTTGTTGGTTCTGTAAATTTTCTTTTAAGCTGTAACATAAAGCATAAAACAATAAATATGAAATTTACTCATTTTCCCAAAATAATTGAAATTGGTAAAATACAAATAGCATTAAAACAAACCGATATAATATCAAGTTTCAAACAAGGTACCTATAGTTCCCTTCTTTAATTTTCTAAGGCCCTTTTTTGTCACTATGAAGTCTTCATCATTAAAATGGCAAAAACAAATATTTGTATATTTAGTCGACCCAATCGTGTCTATTAATTTTTGTAATCCACTGCTGTCTTAGATTATCTTCGGATGGAAATCTAGAACATAAGTACATCATTTGAAATTTAACTAAATAAACTAGGTGGGCATTAAGTGCTTTAAGGGTAAGGCCCAACGAACGTAATTTTGTGAGTAGTGAGTCGCGTAAAATGAGTCGGCGGAATTTACGCTGCATTCGGCGTATCCTACTCCGTATCACCTAACTATTAAGAATTCATTCTTAGTTCGGGTTCGGGAATAACGTAAGTCCGTAGGTGATATGGAGTAGAATACACTCGCAACTTCAGGGTGTTTGTACTACACGGCGACGCAAAGTGAGTTGGACTTTAGTATGAAGCCGAATTCCGCCGACTCATTTTACGCGATTCGCAAAATGACGTTCATTTAGCCTCAACCATAATTAATTAAACAACAACTACCATACCAGTTGTCTCACGGAGGGCAAGTACTTTATTTAAATAAATTATTGTTGATAAAATATTTAGTTAGCCGTGTGGCTGACGGCATAGAATAGAAGTGTCACCAACCGCTATCTTCCCGTGGGTGTCGTAAGAGGCGACTAAGGGATAACACGATGCAAATACCATCTTTGCTTTGCGTAGAGACGGAAAACTCGACATCAAACCCTATACGACTGCCTCGTTGGTCTCGCGGCATAAATGTGCGCGTGGGATCGGGAGGTCCCGGGTTCGATTCCTGGGTCGGGAAGTGTTATTGGGTTTTTCTGTCACGAAATTCTCAGTAGCAGCACGGTGTCTGGAAATGTGCCCGGTACGGCAATAGGCTCGCCCCTTATTACATGGGACTAAAGTATATCCGGCGAAAAGTGGGTGTAGAAATACACCTCTGCCTACCCCTTCGGGGATAAAAGACGTGACGATATGTATGTATGTATGTATGTAAAATATTTAGTTTAGAGGAGACTAGCTGTTACCGCCGACTCCGTCAGCGTGGTATTTTCATTGTTTTTTTTGTGAGATCCTTTTTTTTTCTAAACTAAAAGCCTAAGTTACTCCCTGTTACATCAGCTATCTGCCAGTAAAAGTCCCGTGTCAAAATCGGTCCAGCCGTTTCAGAGATTAGCCGGAACAAACAGACAGACAGACAGAAATGGTAAAAAAGTTGTTTTGGTATATGTACCGTATAATATACAACCATAACCACTTAGTAAAAATCGGTTATTTTAATATTACAAACAGACACTCCAATTTTATTTATTCGTATAAATGTATAGATTTGTATAGATTGAATTTTTATGTCTAGCGTATTTAATGTTGTACTTTCCATGTATGAGACAGCCGCGGGACAATCGGATTGGATTCTAATTCTGGCCCTGTCTTTTTGACATTTCATGTTTAATGTTCATAATTGACGAAAGATGGCGGCCTGTTTAAAAAATGATATAAAATTTACAAAAACAATATTTTGGCAATTAAAGGATCTTTAGGAATTAAAGTTGAACAAATTTCAGTACATATGATTATTAAAATACATTAATGATGAGCTGTACATACCTAAATATTCTAAGTTCACATAGCAGAAAGTGTCGCCATCTAATGTCGGGTAGAATTATACTTGAAAACGCCGAAGCTAGGAGATTTTTCTAAAACTATTTCAATAAATTACGCATAAAATTACTTACAAATGAAATGTGATGCCATCCATAGCACCAGAACGTCTATCCGCATAGTTTTTACATGACAAAACACAACACTTCATATTTTTTTTCTTTTAGCGCGAATGTAATGCTGTTTAAAGGGAACGTTTACGTTGTGCACAGGGCGAACGCCAACAATAAAGTCAGGACGTCAGGACCTAGTTGAAAATCACAGTGCACAGTTGTTTAGGCCGTCTCCTCTTTGTATCTGCTCTGTGGTGTAGGGGTTAGCCTATATGATTTGATGTTTATCGGGTCCTCGTTTTTCGTTCGTATTTTATGTTGAACTTGATTTGAAAACGTTAATGGAATATTTTCGCAATAAAATATATCCTTATATTCCCTACAAATTCCTTCAATAGCCCTACGTTCTTCCGTATTCATATGGTCTAACTGTAACTTCTCTACATTTTTTGTAAGCATTTTATCTATATCTAAAACATTTTCTTTACTATTTGTACTAAAACATGGTCCTTGTGTGTAAGGTTCTACATTAAAAGGCCCTGTTACAACTAAGTTTCTAAGTTCATTGGTATAATTCTGAATAACCGTTGATGCGTAACCTTTTACACACTTAACTAATGCGGCGGGCATTTGAATCCCTTCCGTAAATTGTTTATATTCTAAGATAGCTTCGCCATCCAGTTGAATAACGGGAAGCGTAACCCTAACTTCGCTACGAGGAGGTAACTTGTATATCTCCCTCATGGGTGGCGAATATATTATCGGTATATCCGTATTTTTTCAAATGTAAAACCTGATTGACTGATCTTGGCGTCGGGACGTGACGACCCCACCGCCCACTGGGGGAGTTACTCTGACGAGTAGATACTCGTCATAATATCTCCCCCAGCGCAAGCAGTCAACCGAAAGATGGCGGTCAAACCATCCGAACCTGGCGGAAGTAAATCCCAAGATGCTAGATGGGCAGCAGCGTCCAGCACTAAAAACTTCCGCCACTGCGATCGCCAATACGCCTACCAAGCGTGGCGATTATGGCATATCCCCCAAATATGAATCACACCATTAAAAACCGGCCCCTAGTCCCCGGCGGCCCCGCTAGTCCTGGTTATGGTAGCGGCCATGGTAACGGCGGGGCAAGGGGTGCGAAGAATCTCCGGAAGAGATCGGGCTACCACCACCAACGACAATTGGCCCTGGCAACACTGAACACGCGCACACTGCGGACTGACGAGAAGATTGTCGAGCTAGAAGAAGAATTGAGCAAGTTGCGATGGGATATCATAGGCCTATCTGAAGTCCGAAGACAGGGGGAGGACTCGATAGTTCTCAATTCCGGTAACTTGCTCTTCTACCGGGAGGGCGACCAACAGTCCCAAGGTGGTGTCGGGTTCATCGTCCACAAATCTCTCGTGACCAACGTGATAAATATCGGGAGTGTGTCGAGCAGGGTAGCGTACCTTATAGTCAGAATATCCAAGCGGTATTCGCTGAAGGTCATACAGGTGTACGCTCCGACCTCGTCGCACCCCGATGAGGAGGTGAAAACCATGTACGAGGACATATCTCGGGCTATACATGGCTAAAAAACCCATTACACCGTGGTCATGGGAGATTTTAACGCGAAACTGGGCAAACGCGACGGTGATGAGCTGAGAGTGGGGCAATTTGGTTCCCATAACGGAATTCCCGGGGTCACTTGCTGGCTAGCTTTATGGATAAAGAAGGACTCTATATGATGAATTCCTTCTTCAAGAAGCGAGAATGCCTCAAGTGGACCTGGGTAAGTCCAAACGGTGCAACCAAAAATGAGATCAACTTTATCATGTCGACGAAGAGGCAGATATTCAATGATGTCTCCGTGATCAATTCACTTAAAGTGGGGAGGATCACCGAATGGTAAGAGGTACATTGAATATCTGTACAAGCCTCGAACGGTCGAGGTTGATAAAGTCCACGCTCCGACCAGCACCGGTTCATATCCAAAACCCCGAGAGCTTTCAGATCGAACTCAAGAACCGTTTCGAATGCCTGGGTGAATGCGTAGATGTGGACGTGTACAGTAACGGGTTCGTGGATGCTGTCCATACAACAGGGGCTAAATTTTTTAAGCCCCAGAAAAGCCAGAGAACCAAAAAGATCTCGGATCCGACCCTCGAGCTGTTAGAGGAAAGGCGCAAGATGGTTCTGCTATCCTCCGACGACATGCCGAAATATCGGCACCTCAACAGACAGATCTCTAAGTCTCTGACTCACGATCTCCGCCAATACAACACAAAATATATTCGTGAGGCGATCGAGCAGAATAAGGGATCCAAAGTGTTCCAGAGGGATCTGTCTGTTGGGCAGAGTCAGCTGACAAAGCGGAAGACGGAGGATGCCAGAATCGTATCGTCCAAGCCTGAGCTCTTGGAGGAGATCGAAAGGTTCTATGGACAGCTATACACGACAACGCAACAACCCGCAAGCACTCCAGCGTCAGACCCTAGAGCTGGATTGACCCGACACTATACCGAAGATATCCCGGACGTCAGCATGCACGAGATTAGTGTGGCTCTCAAACAGCTCAAAAACAACAAGGCGCCGGGTGATGACGGAATTACGAGTGAGCTTCTGAAGGCCGGCGGTGCACCCGCTAGAGAAGCCCTCCGGAAGCTATTTAATTCCGTAATTCTCGAGGGTAAAACGCCACAGGCGTGGCACAGAGGTGTGGTGGTGCTTTTCTTTAAGAAAGGGGATAAAACCCTCTTGAAGAACTACAGACCTATCACACTTCTGAGCCACGTCTGCAAGCTGTTTTCGAGGGTCATCACGAATCGTCTCGAGAGCAAGCTAGACGACTTCCAGCCTCCCGAACAAGCCGGTTTCCGTAAAGGCTATAGTACCATAGACCACATACATACGCTGCGGCAGGTTATACAGAAGTCCGAGGAGTATAACCAGCCCCTATGCTTGGCGTTTGTGGACTATGAGAAAGCCTTCGATTCGATTGATACCTGGGCGGTGCTACAGTCTCTTCAACGGTGCCGGATTGACTACCGATATATCGAAGTGCTGAAGTGTTTGTAATGAAAACGCCACTATGTCAGTCCGCCTCCAGGACCAGAGTTTGAAACCTATTCAACTCCAGCGAGGGATGAGACAGGGGGATGTCATATCCCCGAAACTGTTTACCACTGCGCTGGAGGATGTTTTCAAGCTTCTGGACTGGAATGGACTCGGCATCAACATCAACGGCGAGTACATCACTCACCTTCGATTCGCAGACGATATCGTAGTCATGGTTGAGACCATGGAAGACCTAGGCATAATGTTCGATGGCCTCTGTAGAGTCTCCCAACAAGTAGGTCTTAAGATGAACAGGGACAAGACGAAAATCATGTCGAACGTCCATGTTGTACCTGCTCCTCTTCAGGTTGGGAACTCTACGCTCGAAGTTGTCGACAAGTATATCTACCTGGGACAAGTAGTCCAATTAGGTAGGTCCAACTTCGAGAAGGAGGTCAATCGTCGAATCCAACTTGGCTGGGCAGCGTTCGGGAAGCTGCGACATATCTTCTCGTCCGATATCCTGCAGTGTCTCAAGATGAAAGTCTTTGACCAGCGTGTGTTGTCAGTGATGACTTACGGATCAGAGATGTGGTCGCTCACTATGGGCCTTATCAGAAGGCTCAAGGTCACTCAGAGGGCGATGAAGAGAGCTATGCTTGGAGTTTCTCTGCGAGATCGAATCAGAAATGAGGAGATCCGCAGTAGAACCAAAGTCGGCGACATAGCTCTCCGGATAGCCAAGCTGAAGTGGCAGTGGGCAGGGCACATAGCTCGAAGAACCGATGGCCGTTGGGGCAGAAAGGTTCTGGAGTGGCGGCCACGTACCGGACGATGCAGCAGAGGTAGGCCCCCCGCAAGGAGGAGCGACGGTCTTGTCAAGATCGCGGGAGGAGGTTGGATGCGGGCGGCTCAAGACCCGTCTGTGTGGAGAACCTTGGGGGAGGCCTATGTCCAGCAGTGGACGTCGTTTGGCTGATATGATGAAAACCTGATTTTCCATATTTATTTTCGCGTGTAACTGTTTAAGTAAATTTCTACCTATCAACCCATCATACCTATCGTCTACACTATACACATAAAACTAATGGAATTCCGGACTGCAAAACGTAGCAGGTAATGGAATATATGCCGTTGTACTATGAATACTCGAAGCGTGAGTGCTAACTACTTCGAATGGTTCATACTGTAAACGATCCTTAAAATATTTATTCGCTATGTATGGACTTATGAACGAACGAACACTACCAGTGTCTATCATGAAAACTGCATTTAATTCTCGTATAACTATGTGAGGCAAGTTTAAACGCTCATTACTATTAATTTTTATTCCTTCTGTATTAGCGAGGCCGTTATGCAAAAATTTCCCGCGTCGTTATTGTCAGCTAAAACTTCCCGCTGCTCTTCATTCGAATTTTCAATGTTTTGTTCATTACAACTATTATTATTTATATAATTAACGCGTCGTGAACTTGCAGTTCGCATAGTAACGTCTATATTCGTACCAGAAGTGGATGCTTGCGGTGCAAAACGTGACATGCGCGGTACAGGCGTTGACGCCGGTGCTGCAAACTGTTGGGCAATCGGAAGCGGTGACCTACTTGATAGTTGCGACGAATTATAGTTATGTGCATTATTAAAACGATTATAATTACCTTGATTAGAATATGCATTATGATTTTGTTTAAAACGTCTTGACTGAAATGAATTATTAGGTGAATACGAGGCGTTGGAGGCGTTATAAGCATTATTCGGTACAGATGTACTCGGCATGTTATGTGAATCGTAATTTGGACTATTAACATTAGAAAAACTAGATCTAATATTTCTATTTGTAATACGACGGTCGTTTGTTTTGGAATCGTATACGGTTTGGAAGTTTTGTTCTTCCAAAACGATTTTTAACGCATCTTCTAAAGTGGAAAAGTTGCGCAAACGAACCAATCTAACTAAAAATCGTGGTAAATTATATAGATATAAATAACTTGTTTTGCCTTACGTAAAGAATCGTCAACAATAGTTTCAGATATTTTCGCAAATAAAATACTTCTCATGTGTTGTATCCTATGACAAAAATCCAGATAACTCTCGCCCTTATTAATTCTACAAGTTTCTAACTCCATTGCTAGACATTCTTCAGTGCGTGGGTCACCGAAATGTTGATTTAATAACTGCTTTAGCTCATCCCACGTATCTATAGAGTCTCTTTCGCCTACCAAGCTGGCTGCCTCACCTGATAACCTACTCGTTATGACATGGAATAATTATTCATTTTGTATTGTGCTACCCTGGTAGGTGGTTAATATGTATTCACAATTTTTAATAAATAAGGGTAATATTCTCACATTGTCACTGAATACTGGTATGATTTTTACCATTTCCTGTGGGACACGGTTTATGCTTTCCATTTTGAATTATATAATTATTTAATATAAAATGAAATATTTTTTGTTAAAATAGAAAAAAAAACTCTATAAATTAGTTGCTATAGCTATGATCTACGTAAGTATTATTACGGCGTTGTCTAATCCCTAATAATAAACACAACATAGGCTTAGTTGCTATAGCTATGATCTACGTAAGTATTATTACGGTGTTGTCTAATCCCTAATAATAAACACAACATAGACTTATCACAAGGTTTGGAAGGCAAATGGAAGTGCTGAATGGAAGGTGAAAAGATTTACTCACAAGACGGCAGCTATCTTCATGCTTCCAGAATTACTGCTTGGCTGCTGCTGTCCCTCCTTTCCGAAGTGGTTTCTTAATAAATTTGTTTGTTTGGAGATCTCTGCTAAACCGTAGAAAAGGACGTCGGCTGCTTCTCGTAGATTTGTATACGCGACAGACTGACTACAGAGATCCTACCGGCTGCTCCAATTAAGTGACTCACAACGAAAGAAGTTAAAAAAAAAAAACTTTATTTCGACAGAGTTATAGCTAATACAGTAATTATCTTAATTATCTAAAATACCAAGCTTATATACTAATATCTAAGTCAGCTCGTATGATCAATGACGCATGTCCTAGATAATTATGCTCTGTTGGTACATGATCATTCTAGCATATTATTGGCTGACAAAGCTAATTGTAGTGGATTGGGGTTCCTTAACTCACTCATGTGTCATCAGCCTATCATTTATCGAGTAAGGCTCTATTTATATTATTATAACATCACGCTATGAGCCTTGGGTGCAGAGCGGTAGCCTTAAAAACGTGGATATAACCGCGTGGTCAGCTAGTATGAAACATATTGTAAATTTATAATGGTTGGATAATATGAGTAAAGTATTATTCTTCTTCTTGCCCTTATCCTATATTATTTGGAACTGGCGCAGAATGTATTTACCTTCCATTTTTTCTATCATACGTCCTTTGAACATTGATTGCCTTTTCTTCACAAAATCCATCCATCTTTCCTCAAAACTACTTTTGTTTTAATAAACAAGCAAAATTTATACACTGTGGTCGCTTTGTCTAATGTTGGACGCATAATACTTCGCTTAAATAAAATTTTCTCCACGTCAACTATGAGAATTTATCAAATTTTTGTATGATGATTTATATGAAGCAGTTCCAAAAAGTAATTTAGAAACGTATTGTTGATTTTATGGACGTTATTACTTTTTTAATTTATTGTTGTTATTAACTCCTTTTGAAGCTCTAGTACTATATCTTTTCGTTGAGAAAGTAAACACGATGGATTAATATTATCAAGGTTCGATATTATTTGCATAAGATACGTCTTATTACTGGATATTATATACGTTGATTATAAACAGACATGTTTATGCGAAATATTGGCAAAAGCTTCTTCATTAAAAAAAATTTTGTATGTAATATATCGACAGTAATTACTGTACGCCCAAGTTGTAATTTGACATGACGTACTACTAGAAAAGCTTGCTGCTTCACTCGCATAAATACGTGCTAATAGGAACTATTTAAAATAATTCAGCCTTCCTCAATACTTAGGCTTACTCCAAATCTAATTTCATCAAATTAAGTTGTAATCGATATAGGTATTAAATTTCGTGTATTATTCAGAGATGATCAAAGCAGATCGGATATCTTAATTCTATTACCTGAATACTAAACTGCGTAACTATAATCTGTTCCAATTAGTTATTATGTGATTGGCTAATGTTTCAATCAATACTGGCTCAGTTTATACCTATTCCATTTGTCTAATATTAATTATCATTATCATCTAAGTAACTGTTTGGAGATTTGGATCGCTTGAAGTTAAAGATACATTTTCTTACATGAACATTACATTTCTTACTTTCTTACATAAAAGTCGTATTTATGTGCTCTTTTGTACACCTATTATGTACGTAAAGATTAGTGGGTGAATTGTTTATAGATAAAAGTATGTTTTAGAAATTACATACATGGATACATAGAATTACGCCTGTTTCCCCGAAGGGGTAGGCAGAGGCATATTAAACGCCCACTTATCGCCAGTGTTTTGATCCCACGTAACAGGTGGCGAGCCTATTGCCGCTTATTGGGTTTTAGAAATTATGATAAATAATATTGTTTATCTTTGTCTCCCAATTTGTTTGTGTCCCTTGAGAAGTCCAAGCGATAAATTAAAATATCTTATTATTAAGCACAAATGTAATAGTACATAGGATATTGACTAATTTCTCGTATATTCAACATACATACATACATAAATAGACTCACGCCTGTTTCCCGGAGGGGTAGGCAGAGACTACGGAACACCATTTGCAATGCTCCATCCTGACATACCTTTCTTGCTTCATTCACTCCCATAAAGTTTCTCATGCATGCTCTTCTGTTTAGGGTA
Source organism: Euclidia mi (assembly GCA_944739405.2). Taxonomy (NCBI): domain Eukaryota; kingdom Metazoa; phylum Arthropoda; class Insecta; order Lepidoptera; family Erebidae; genus Euclidia; species Euclidia mi. The sequence goes on from OX123184.2 coordinate 20,934,625, forward strand.
CTTCTGACCTGTACTTTTTTAAGGATGTCTCCAATCTGCAGGTCGATTCAGAATGTCATGATAACTCAATTTTCGTACGTTTCCGTTTCATATCGTACGATTACTTCAGTTTGTTATTCAGAACAAAATTCACGTCAAAGATATCGAATCTAATGTGACGTCATAACGCCCGAGTATCTTATCGTAAGTCAATGCTATTCAAAATGCTTCGATAACGCAGGTTGATAGCAAAATCTGATAATTGTTGTGGAAATATAATCGAGAGCTACATAGCATCAGATTGTTATTCGAACTATTTTTACCGGGGATATAAGTGTAATTTTAAACAAGCAAGTAAGTACAATACGACCCACAAGTTCCCAAAAGGCGTTTTTACTTTCCTATAATTATATTTTTAAATGAATTGAATGAAACTCTATGATTATTCGATATTCATTATTTTGAACAATGCGCGCGCTTTTATAACATTTGACAAAAACATCTTCGCTCATGTTATTGGTTAGTGTTTACGAAGTAAGTATTGTTCATAGGTTGCATTCAATGACATGAATAGGTACATAGTTGTGTTTGTTTTTAATTATTATAAATATATATATTTTTTGATAATGTTGATGTCATATAATTTGCTTTAATTTTAATCTAGATTATCAAAATAGTCCTCTAAAAGCTAATTATCTATCTCTACCTATCTAAACGTCACGCCTGTCTCCTATTGCGGTAGGCAAAGACTATGGAACGCCAAATGCACCGGTTCAAACATACCGCTTTCGCTTCTTCGACATTCATTAACCTCGTCATGCATGCTCGTCCGTTACAGGTACTTTTGATTAGGCCCTTCCGCAGTACGTCACCAATTTGATTGGCGTAAGTCCGTCTTGGGCGTCCTCTACCGACATCTTCATTCATTCTTACTTGATACACATCTTTCGTAAATCTTCTTGCATCCATCCGTTCCAAATGTTCAAGCCATCGCAACATTCCTTTCTCAATCTTTGACACTAAATCTTCTTTCAAACCACACCTTTCTCGAATAACACTATTTCTCACTTTATCTGCCATTCTTACTCCGCACATAATCATCAAAACTCTCATCTCCACAGCATTAATTCTACTTGCATGCTTCTTCTGCCATACCCACGATTCACTTCCATACATCAATGGGCGCGAAAACTCCCCGCAGTATAGCAAGGCGAGCCTTACTCGGTATAATTTTACTGCTAAAAATGCTCTGTAAGGCGCCATTCACAGAATTTCCTGCTTTCACTCTCCTTTCAATATCTCCCTCACATTTTCCATCTCTTGTATACAATGACCCTAAATAGACAAACTCATTCTCTTGTTCCCCTTTTTCATCTCCTATCATTATGTAACATTCAGTTACACTATCTTCCCTCTCTATGACCATGACCTTAATCTTGCTTACATTCACTTTCATGCCCTTCTTCTTATACGCCTCATTCATTACGGTGACCATCTGCTGTAAATCAGACGCTGACGATGCAAAAAGAACTTGATCGTCAGCGTATGGCAGGGTCTTAAACCCAAATTCACCCATTCTTAAACCACATTCAGAAACTTTCAAATCAGTCAAACAACTATCCATGAATAGATTGAACAGCCAAGGAGACCCTGTCTAACACCACGGTCAATGTTAAACCAGTCCGTGTAGGCCCCGTTTATTCTGACAAAGGCACTTGAATCCCTATATAAGGATGTAAGTGCCCGTATCAGACTGCTGCTCACTCCATACACGGAAAGTGTTGACCAAAGTTCATCCCTCACCACTCGATCGTATGCCTTTTCCAAGTCAATAAAGGCACAGAAAACCTTCTGGTGTTTCATTAAGATTTTCTCTGCAATGCACCTTAAGGAAAAGACTTGATCCGTACAGCCCATGCCCTTTCTAAATCCCGCTTGTACATCCCAAATCTTACTATCCGTTTCAGAAATCATTCTTTCGATCAGTATCTTTGCATACGATTTGCCAACAACACTCAGGAGTCTTATACCGCGGTAGTTTTTGCATTCCTGCTGAGACCCTTTGCCCTTGTAAAGCGGCACAATAACTGCCTTGTTCCAGTCACCTGGGACACGACCGGACTGCCAACATTTGTTAAAAAGTAGGTACAGCAGGCCTGCCATGACGCCTTCGCCTATAGCCCGCAGCTTTACCCGCTTTCATACTTTTCAATGCATACCTTATCTCATCCATTCTTATATTATTTTCACTATCATATTCCTCATCCGCTACAATATTCCTGGTAACACTTTCTCCTTGTTTAAACAAATTTTCAAAATATACCTTCCACTGATTCAGAACATCTCCATGCTCTCTAATAATATTTCTATTCATATCCCTTATCACCCCAACCTTCGAGTCTCCTGACGAATTGCCTCGGGCTGTTCTGACCAAGTGCCAGGATAATTTAATATTGACTCGAAAATTCTTAGCAAATTGCCTATCAAACTTATCCTTACATTCTTCTTTCTTTCTTCTCACTGTCTCTTTTACTAAGGTGCATAGGGTTCCCACCAAGAACTTAGGGTCCCAAACCAACCTCACCTGCAAGTGGTGCACCTGCCGATCAACGGACGAGGCTCTGGCAAACAAAATATCCCGATAAGCGGCAATAGGCTCGCCACCTATTACGTGGGATCAAAACACTGGCGAAAAGTGGGCGTTTTATATGCCTCTGCCTACCCCTTCGGGAAGACAGGCGTGAGTCTATGTATGTATGTATGTGTCTCTTTTACTTTATATTTCAACCTGTCATACTTTTCTTTTACAATCTTCTCATTGTCATTCACACTACCTTGTATCCTTTTGTTGGCTCATATAGCCAGCAAGTCCATCCATGCTTTACGACTAACTACCAAAAAATGATCAGTACCCACATTTGTGCCTCGGTACACCCTTGTATCTTTTACTTTCGCTTTTAAACGTTCATCTATCACAACAAAATCTATCATACTTCTTTCTGTCTGCCTTTGCCATGTATACATGTGAATCCTCTTGTGACTAAACATAGTGTTTGTCACCACAAGCTTTCTTTCCATACATATATCCTATAAACTTTCACCATTTTCATTCACTCTGTTGTCACCAAATTGCTCTAGAACACTTTCATATCCATCACGATACACACCCACCCATCCATTAAAATCGCCTAACATCATTATTCTTTCATTATTCTCACACTTAGCAAGCACATCTCTGACCCCATCCCAGAATTCCTGTCTGACATTCAATGGTTTGGACATGTCCGGAGCATAAACACAAACAATAAAAACTTTATTTAAGTCAAGTTTTAATCGCATCCAAAGAAGCCTGGAGTTAACACAATCGTATTCTTTCACACACACATTAATCTTATCCGACAGAATCATTCCAACTTCTTGGCTCGCTCTTTCAGACTCAACAACTCCAGACCAGTATGCATTATATTGGCCATGAGTAGTTGTTGAGCAACCTTGCTTCTTAGTTTCATTCACTCCTAGTATATCTATTTTCCTTACATCCATCATCTCACATAATGCACCGATCTTACTGTCCATTCCTCCACAAACATTCACCGTTGCAAACAGGCATTCCCTAGCCCTCTTTTCGTGTGGCAAAGCGCGTCGCCGTTAAGAATTTTATCAAGATACGATGCGGTAGTCTGAGCGACAATGCTCAGAGAGGGATTCTCCGGTAGATCCGGTACCCTCCTGGGGTACAGTAATATTGAATCCCCTTATAGTCATTGCGCCATCTTCTCCACCTCTATTTCGGATAAGGAACGGAAGGGAAATACAGGATGGGATAGGGGAGTGTTCCTTTCCAAATACCTACCTCCTTGGTTGGTATCTGGAAAGGAGGTCACAGGTAGCAAAGGATGTTGCAATCACGGAAGGGATATTGGTTGTGATTGCGACAGCTGAAGGTAGCCGGGAGTGCGTACCCGATGCCTCTTCTCCACGATCGGACAGATCTGTAGAGCAAAAGTACACCCTGGCTGGAGCTGTTACACTGCTCTCGTTTGCCCATAGTCGATGACCTATCGTATTCTTACTCCGTCACCACACGGAAGTTAATTATATAAGCTAATTATATTTGAATAATTTGTACTTTCTTGTGTACATTTATCTATACAAGCATACTCAGTAAACGCACCATAATGTGTTATCGTAATCAAATTGACTTATCAAAATTCAACCGAATCCGAAGTCGGATAATTCTGAATAACATTGACAAAGCACATAAGATTGGATTACGGCACCAATGACGTACGATTCGATTAGTTGTCGTGAGATTCTGAATAGGCCTACTGGTCAGAGAACGTCCGCCTAGGTCTTCCCCATCGTTCTGTCCCATTCACACTTGCCTTATATATCTTCTTTGTCAGTCTTTTGTCATCCATCCTCTCCATGTGCCCAAACCATCTTAACATGCCTGTCTCGATGCTTGTCACTACATCTTCTTTTACCCCACATCACTCTCGTATCACACAATTCTTTACTCTGTCGGTCAAAGACGCCTTCCCAGCTCCATTCACACTATTGCCTGCATTAACTCTTCTTTCAATATCTTCGTTATTCTTACCATCTCTTGTAAGCTACGTACCTAAGTGAACAAACTCATTCACTTGTTCCACTCGCTGTCCATCGATCAAAACATTACAAGCCGTAACGCATTCCTCCTTTTCAAAAACCATAACTTTCGTTTTACTTACACTTACTTTCACTCCTTTCCTCTCTAATGCACCATGCATGATTGTTACCATCTCTTGCAGAAACTCCGCTGAAGATGCAAGTATTACCTGATCATCAGCATAAAGGAGGCATTTGACGAGTAACCCATTTGTCTAGAATTACCGTAACCAGGCAGGAAGGTGTATCAGAAGTGCGCAGTGGAAGATGTAATACATCTACCTGACCACGATAGACAATGATCCAGACACAATGCACTGCGTTGCACAGTGATGAATTGAAATCAATCAATATCAATATTGTGTTTCACTTACCCGCTATCCTTGCTGATGTCAGGCTTGAGCTAAATTAGACACATTCATACAAGTATATTGGCCAAAATAAATGAATGAAGTATCTTATACTTAGCTATTAAGCTTCAAACGCGACGTTTTCAGGACACGTTGGCACGTGGAAGTCGATACCAGATTCACAGTTTTCACAAATGTCAATCAATAGTTCACAATCAATTTACCGTTGCCAGCACTAGATCAGGCGGCGTTCAAAGCGGTTTACTCAATTTAATTCAATTCGCGTTAATTAAAAAGGCGATATTTTACGTACGAGACGACAACGTGGTAATTTCTCAAGGAAGCGAACGGAAGTGACAGTTCAGTGTGACCATTGTCAGAAATTTTCAATAGACTAAACAAAATGTTACTCAATCGATCTAATCGATTTGACTTATAATAAAAACTAATTCTATTTCAAACATCCACCCGCCCCGGACCGGCCTACCGGTCCGCTAATCGGTTGGTAGACGTGACAATGTTGCAACCGCTCTCCTCAGAATCGAACCGTCCACCAAGACCTCAGCAAATCGGGGAACTCCATCAGCCCCAGTTACCAAATGAAGGATGCGCCCCCTGCGCCATCTGAGTGGCGGAAGGTTAGCCTCCTTGATCAAAACGAGGTCACCAATCTTGGGTGGATCGGTCTTGTCGGTCCACTTAACGCGTTGCTGGAGTATGTGCAAATATTCCAAGTTCCAGCGTTTCCAAAAGCTCTGAGTAATCTGGCGTACCAATTCAAAACGCGAGAGACGACCAGGTCTCGTATCAATATAGGGGTACTCAGGCAAGGCGACAAGTGGGCGACCAATCAAAAAATGGCCCGGCGTAAGGGCCTCCAAATCATTCGGATCTGAGGAGATCGGGCACAATGGCCGAGAGTTCAAAACGGCCTCAATCTTACAAAACACAGTTGCGAGTTCCTCAAATGTAAGGACAGATTCACCGATTGTCCTGCGCAAGTGTGTTTTGGCCGATTTTACGGCGGCCTCAAATATACCACCCCAGTGTGGACAATTTGGTGGGGAAAACAACCAATTTATCCCACGTCGGGCAAGCCTATCACCTATATCAGCTTTGTTGATTTCAAGAAAATTAACAACATCATTCAGATAATTATAAGTGCCCTTGAAGTTAGTGCCGCAGTCAGAACGGATCAAGGAAGGCAGCCCTCTGCGGGATACAAATCTGTCAAATGTGGCTACAAACGCCTCGGTCGTAAGCGAGGAGACCAGTTCTAAGTGTACGGCCTTTGTGGAAAGACAAACAAAAACACACAAGTAGGCCTTGACAGTCTTGCTGTTTCGAAGTGTCGACGTTTTCACCAAAAAAGGACCAGCGAAGTCCGTGCCAACACCGTCAAACGTCCTGCTTTCAGTTACGCGATCTGCCGGTATGTCCCCCATCAAGGGCTGCATGGTAGAAGCCTTGAGCTTATAGCAAGGGATGCAGCGAAAGACTACACTCCGAATAATTCTTCGGGCAGACAAAATCCAAAACTCGCGTTGCAAAATGGCCAACAAGGCATTACAACCAGCATGCGAATTTTTAAGGTGACGGTCAGTTACCAACAAGCGTACCAAATGACCGTCCTTAGGTAACAAAAGGGGGTGACGAGCCCCGTAAGGGAGGTTGGCGTTCTTGAGACGCCCTCCAACGCGCAAGAGACCCGTTTCGTCCAAAAAGGGGTTCAATTTAGATACAGCTCCCGACAATTTCGATTTCCCCGACTTGAAGATAGCAATCTCCCTTTCAAAATGCGCCAATTGCACAGAACGAACCCAAAAGGTGAGGGACTCCTGTCGTTCCTGTGGTGAGAGAAACGGTGACAGTCGTTTCTGTTGTGGGTGCCTAAAATTAAAAACAAAACGCTTTATCCAAGCAGTGACACCTAACAACTTGTCGAGGGAGCTGTAACGATTCAACAGGAATTCGGGGTCGAAGGCGCATTCCACCTTCTCAAGAGCGAGTGTTCGTAGACCCGGCAAATTAGAAGTATTCAAAACTGGCGTTCGAGGCCAATCAGTTTCTGGTCGACTCAACCATTCCGGACCCCACCACAGCGAATGACCCATCAAACTAGGCGTCAAGCATCCGCGCGAGGCACAATCAGCGGGGTTGAGCTCACCTGGCACGTGTCTCCAAACAAGTTTGACTTCGGATTTCTGAATTTGGGAAACGCGATTAGCGACAAATACCTCCAAGGTGTGGACAGAAGCCTTCAACCAACAAAGAACAATTTGGCTGTCTGTCCAGGCGTAGGTCCCATTAATGCAAATGCTTTTACCCAAGGTACTGGACACGTGATTCAACAAGCGTACAAGTAGGGCTGCTCCCGAGAGCTCCAATTTCGGAATGGTCAGAGATGTCCGAAGGGGTGCTACCTTGCTCTTCGCCATGATCAGGGAGACTCTCACCTGACCTGAGGCACTGACTGTGCGCAAGTACACCACGGCCGCGTGACCACGTTCCGAGGCGTCACAAAACCCGTGAAGGGTGGCCTTGTACTTCCCGGGAGGAAGGATGGGACGAGGCAAGGAGATCTCGTTGACGGCAGGAAGTGAGGATACAAAGGAGGTCCATTCCTCAACAAGAGTGCCGTGCAGAGGTTCGTCCCAGGTCAATCCTGCTGTCCAAAGCTTCTGCAAGAAGCATTTTGCCCAAAATAGAATTGGACAGATCCAACCATTCGGATCAAAGGTTCTGGCGACAGTAGACAATACGAGACGTTTAGTCCAAGAACACGGCAATTTCAAGTCTACGTTATATGTAAAGATGTCTTGGACTGGTCTGTACTGAACGCCGAGAACAGCCATCATGGCGGGGTTGTCAACAATCTCAAATAGATGTGGATCTTGCTGATGATCCTCTGGCAAGCCTTCCAAAAGCGCTGGTGAGTTGGAAATCCATTTGCGCAACTCATAACCAGCGGAGGCCAAAATACCTATCAATTCGTCCCGCAGGAGGATCGCCTCGTCCACTGTGGGGGCGCCCGAGCAAATGTCATCGACGTAAATATCGTCTTTCAAGATGGCGGAGGCTCGTGGGAAACGTAAGCCTTCTCGGTCTGCGAGCTCCCAAAGAGAACGTATTGCCAAGTAGGGGCTTGATCTTAACCCGTACGTATTCGTATTGAGCTCGTAGACGACCATGGGATCGCGAGGAGACTCTCTCCAAAGGATCAGCTGGAAGCGACGGTCATCAGGGTGGATAATAGTCTGCCTGAACATCATTTTTATGTCGGCCACAAAGACAACCTGATGTCGTCGGAAGCTGGTGATGACGTCACAAAGGTCCTTGACCAACTTGGGACCAGAATGCAAGCACTGGTTCAAGGATACTCCTGTTCAATGGCTTCAATACCGCATGATGCGGGAGAAAGTAGTGCTCCACCGAACGCCAATCCAAATTTGACACTGACATGTGTCCCAATTGTTCATATTCTCTCATGAACTCAATGTACTTCTGTCTGAGCTCCGGATCACGACCCATGCGACGCTCCATAGCCAACAATCTCTTTTCGGCTAAAGGTCGTGACTCACCAAGCGGAGGCCGAACAGACAGAAAAGGTAGCCTCGTAATAATCCGACCAGAACGGAGTCGACCAGTGTTGTTCTGGCAGAACAGCTCGCACTCCTCATGTTCTGGATTCAAACGGGCAGCTTGAGGGGGCTCCTCTATCTCCCAAAACCTCTGAACCGCATCAGAGAGAGCGGAGCCTACAGCTAACAAATTGTCAAGTTCAGGTGGAGGGGGGTCCCTAGGTACAGGTCCCATCAAAGCAAATCCAAATATGGTCGGGATGGCAGTCAAACCATTTGGCACCAACACCCGTTTCCCACCAATCAAAATTCCACCGAGGACATCAGAGCCAATCAACAAGTCGATTTGTCCCGGTGTGTCAAATTTGGGGTCTGCCAGTTCCAATCCCGATGTCAAATTCACCACAGCAGCAGGTAGCTGCTTCTGTGGATGCATACCCAAAATATTCTTCAGCACAATAGCCGAGGTTTTAATCCTCGGGTGTGAAGATTGAACAGGGCCAAACAAAACCTTAACTTGCCCTTCAACATTAGAGGCTACGTCACCTATGCCCCGTATACAATTTGTAAAAGAGCCCATATTTAATTTAACCTGCCCTACCAAATAAGTGGAAACAATGCAACCTTGTGAACCTGTGTCCAATATAGCACGGACAACAACAGAGGTCCCCGTGGGTCCCCAGACCCGAACAGCAACCGTTGGTAGGATAACGGTCTCAATGGGGGGTTGGCGTTATAGGGCAGGGATCAATGACCTATTGTTGCCTGGGCGGCGACCGTTGGCCAGGACCAGGCAAATCAAAATGAGGGTGCGGCTTGAAGTCCTCAAAAGCGCGATGACTCGATCCGCGCGCCATCTGTGGGGGGTCATAATGACGCACCCGCCCAAAACGAGGTGGGCGCGAGTCAAGGCGGGGACGCTCCGCCAAAGGAGGGGAATACCTGGGGCAGCAGTCATGGTGCTGGTGACGTTGCGCGGCACATTCAGGTGCGCGATAGAGAGGAGGCGTGCGCACGCTACGGTTCTCCAAGCGGGGTGAGTGGCGATCAATTGAGCGAGGCGACTCTCGGCTACGCGCCGGTGAGCCTCGGCTGCCACCTTCAAAACACCCGCCCATGCGGGGCGTCGGCTGGTTGGACAAGCGGCTAACCTCTCTGGCATTCATACAGAGAATGTCCAAATGCTGTCCTCCACAGTGAGGACAGGGGCGAGAATTTGGGCAGTCTCGCTGGTAGTGGGACCCCAAACAAGAGAAGCAAAGGCGGCGGGCATTCGCGATGCGCCTACGAGAGGCGACATGTAGGTCCAAGAATGCCCTACAACTGGCCGTTCTGTGCCCCGTGACCTTGCAGTAGGAGCACTCCGCTGGGCTCTGCGTGACCGCAAAGCGAGGAGGGCGCCGGTCAACATTGGCTCGGGTGTGACCGCGAGCCTGCTCCTTGACCTTGGGCGGCTGCGACTTAGCCGGCGTGTCACCACCGGAGTTGTCCAAGACCCGGCACTCATCCTCCAGGAACTTCTCCAGGTCAGCAAAGGGGGGCAGATGGGTCGCGCTATCCCCACCAAAGCGCTGTTCAAAACGCGACCTCAGGTCGGCAGGCAGCTTCTTCAGCACAATGTGCACCAATAGATAGGACCATTGGTCCACGGGCAGGTCAAGGCACTTAAGTGCGTTAATGGCCACCAAGAGCGGGTTCAAAAGTTGGGTGCGCAACCCAGAGACCCGGGTGAGTGTCGGCAAACCCAAAATCTGCTCGATGTGCGTGTCGGCGAGGCCACGCTTATTATGGTACCTACGGGTAATTAGGTCCCGAGCCGTCTGGTACGCCTCGTCAGGCACGGGCAGATGCTGGATGAGGCCTTTAGCCTCCCCATCCAAAACCGACATTAGATAGGCCAACTTTTGTGCCGGCCGAAGGTCAGCCCTATCATTGACTAGGCTGTCGAACAAATTAATGAAGCCCAGGTAGCTTCCTAGGCAGCCATCAAAATGGGGGAGGTCCAAGGTAGGGAGCCTACTCACCAGCCCTGGTGCTGACCTAGGAAGCTCCTGCTTCAGGCCGGGTTGCCCTTCCCTATCGGCAACTAGTTGTCTCGCACTATTGGAGACAGCATCATACAGGTCTAAGACCTGGGCATAGTCTTCGCTGACCTTATTTCGCTGGTCAGCGGTGAAATCATTGATTGACACTTCAAGACAGCAAGTGCTGAAAGTGCGGAATTGCTGTTCCACACTTGCCAGGCGATCGTCAATCCGCTCGTACCTCTGAAGTAAGGCCTGCTGGCGATCAGGCCGGTTCACTAAAGCATTGGCCGAGGCAAACCAGCGCAAATCTGATGCATTAGCACCAGCAGCCGCACGCAAGTCCTTGATAGCTGACATAATCAAAATTCAAAAGAGCCCGGACAAGCGCTAAATAAAATTAACAATCAAAACTTAATTTTTCTTAATTCTTTGAAACCAACAAAGTATTAGCCTGTTTACTGCAAGTGAAGGCAAGTGACAGGTATTTACTGCCCAACAAAATTAAAGGTTTCAGTATATTGAAACAAACACAAAAGTTATCAAAGTTATAACTTATAACAAATTAATAAAGTTGAAACTTCAACTTAATTAATTAATTATTTGCAACAGACAGACTAACTGTGTTATTTATGATATACAATAGGAAGTAAGCACAGAATATGTGTCACCTAACAATATTAACTTTATATTATAACAAAACAAAGTTTATTAATGTGACCCGCCCAAGTGGCAAGGTCAAGTTGGTTGTTATGTTTATGAATATATGCAATAAACTAAATTTACTAAATTTATTGATACATACAGCTGTTATGTATCCAAACAAACTGACTTATTAATGCAACAACAAATTTAAGTTAGATTTTTCAACAATAAAAATCAACAATTACTGATTGAGGTTATGTGACAATGTGTTTCAAATTATCTAGGTCAACTTATACAATTAAATATTATGTATTTTAGTCAATAACTGACCTGACAAACACTACAATACTGTCTACAAGGTGATAAGATACAAGCTCATACCAATCTGAGTTTATACTCAGTAATGCAACAGCGGCTAAATTTCAACCACGCTCTGCTACCAAAATTATGTCTAGAATTACCGTAGCCAGGCAGGAAGGTGTATCAGAAGTGCGCAGTGGAAGATGTAATACATCTACCTGACCACGATAGACAATGATCCAGACACAATGCACTGCGTTGCACAGTGATGAATTGAAATCAATCAATATCAATATTGTGTTTCACTTACCCGCTATCCTTGCTGATGTCAGGCTTGAGCTAAATTAGACACATTCATACAAGTATATTGGCCAAAATAAATTAATGAAGTATCTAATACTTAGCTATTAAGCTTCAAACGCGACGTTTTCAGGACACGTTGGCACGTGGAAGTCGATACCAGATTCACAGTTTTCACAAATGTCAATCAATAGTTCACAATCAATTTACCGTTGCCAGCACTAGATCAGGCGGCGTTCAAAGCGGTTTACTCAATTTAATTCAATTCGCGTTAATTCAAAAGGCGATATTTTACGTACGAGACGACAACGTGGTAATTTCTCAAGGAAGCGAACGGAAGTGACAGTTCAGTGTGACCATTGTCAGAAATTTTCAATAGACTAAACAAAATGTTACTCAATCGATCTAATCGATTTGACTTATAATAAAAACTAATTCTATTTCAAACACCATTCATCCTTAATCCGCAGTCACTATGTTTTAAATCTTGCAAACAACTGTCCATGAAGAGGTTAAACAGCCACGGCGACGCTACACATCCCTGTCTAACACCTTTCTCGATGGTAAACCAGTCAGCGTAAGTCCCGTTTATCCTCACACATACTCTAGAATCCTCATAAATGGATTTCAGAGCTCGAATGAGGCTGCTGTCCACCCCATTCATTGACAGCACCGACCACATTTAATTCCTCACCATTTTATCGTAAGCCTTTTCAAATCCACGAATGCGCAAGAGACCTTTTGACCTTTGGCCAAAAACTTTTCGGCTATGCTTCGCAAGGAAAAAACCTGATCCGTGCATCCCATACCCTTTCGGAATCCCGCTTGTACGTCTCATATTTTCTTGTCGGTTACTTTCATTACTCTTTCAATCAGTACCTTTGCATACAATTTGCCAAAAATGCTGAGAAGGCTAATGCCTCTATAGTTTTTGCAGTCTTGTTGCGAGCCTCTTCCTTTATAAAGAGGCACAACTACAGTTGTGGCCCAGTCAATAGGTACTCGGCCGGTGCTCTAGCAAAAGTTATATAACCGCAGCAACTGACCAACTATGATTTCTCTTCAGCATTTCGACTGTAATCTTATCATATCCTGCAGCCTTACCTACTTTCATACTTCCCAGTGCCTTCACAATCTCATCCATGCCAATAACGCTTTCATCATTGCTATCGTTACCATTAATTTCATCGATCGGTGTCTCTATCGCCGTTCTATCAAATAAACCTTCAAAAGACTCTTTTCATCTCTTCAGCACGCACAATTTACCATTCACTATCCTTTCATTCTTGTCTCTGATCGATGTGTATTCTGAGGATTGAGTTCTTCCTCGAACTGCACGAACGGATTTCCAGAAAAACTTAATGTTTCTCCGGAAATCGTCAGATAATCTGCTATCAAACTCATCTTTCTTTTCCTCTTTTTTCCTTTTAACCATTGCTTTCACTATTCTTTTTGACCTAACAAACTCCTTTCTTGCTTTATCTATGTCCTCGCTCGTTGCTTTTCCCATTTTTTCATTTGCTCTGACAGCCAACCAATCTAACCAAGCTTTCTTCTTCTCTGACACTGCTTATTGTACATCTTTGTCCCACCTACATGGTGGGACAAAGATGTTTAATCAGCAGTGCATGCGTCTTAACATTTCGTATTTTCCTTCATTTTATATCCAAACGTTACACAAAATTAAAAGATTCACTTAAAGCTTATTCAATATAAGAGTCCTTACAGATTTTTTCTAGTCTCCTCCATTAGAAGTATAATGGTACTAGATATGAACGCTTTAAGAAGATAAACAGGCTGACCTCACTCAATCGCCGCCGATTAATTGTTTTATGTATAGGACTACCCATGTTTGGAGGCTTAATGAAGCCGAAGCTCTAAAGAAAATTGCTTTTTTTCTTCTGGATAAAAAATGTAAAGACGTCTTACGTAAACAGTTCGACTTTTTAGAATGTATGAAAGGAATAACTTATTCTAGCCTATAACATATCTGAGATTTGCTCAATGGGTAGTTTTTTAATACTTTCCACATTTTGTCTTGCTCGGGTGGCAATATTATAACTATGTATACCTATATCAATTACAAACCATATGGGCCACATCATAGTGCATATTTTTGTGTTCTACTTTGTATGAACAAGCATTTCAATTATATAATCATAATTTTTTTTATTAACGGCAATGCGGTAACTGTATATATTGTTAAACTGTTGTGTATGTTATAAAAATAAGTGCATACTCATTCATTCATCAAGTGAGCCTCTAAACACGTACTTAGCACAAGAAAGGAAGGAGCTCATATAAAAAAAGTCGTCAGACCGTGATCCGATCACTTGGTTACAATTAGTTTTAAAAAAAGACTAGTAATGAGTGGAACAATATTTGAGTGGGCAAGAAATGTCGAACTATATTATGATGCGACCCATTACTTGATAAATGACTTTATAAATCCACGTTCTTTTTTTTCAATGCCTGTTTGGTTGTCAGACTACATTCAATTTAGTCAAGGGCAGGCCTTTTTAAGCTATTCGCAGTGGACTGAAAACTGCGTCACAGCTATAAAAACACTAACCTCCACCACAAAAAGGGCACAAATTCTCGTTAGGCCATATCGTAAATTTACACCTACACATTTCCATCCATCTGTTTCATTAAATACATAGAAACAAAAAGCCTTACCCTCAATACATAAAGACCTATACACAGGCGTCCAAATTTTAATTCCCACAGCAATAACCGACCAAATGACCAAATATAAACTCAGATTAATTAACTAATGTACCGCAGACCCTTCATCATGTAATCCATGTTTTTGAAACCGGCCAAACTTTTTTTTTGTTGTTTCATCTGTTATGTCTACGCCAGCTACAGATCCTGTAACTGAACAGGTAAATAAAAGTTGGTGAAGTTGGCAAATTAGTGGGTGTAACATTGGGACCAACGTCGGCAGTAAGATTACAACTGTAATTCCGTTAAATGAAAAAAGTGACCTTTCTGGACCTAGTTTGGAAGAACAGGTCTGTCGTTTAATTATAGGCGCTAAATTGGTGTTAGGGGAATAGGGACAGTCTTAATTTTGTTAGCGTAACTAAATAGATACTAGTTAACTTTCTTTCTCTTAGCGTTATCCCAGTTTCAGTCTGGGGTCCGCTTTCTAGTCTAACCGGATTTGGCTGAATATTAGCTTTTCCACGGAGCGACTGCCTGTCTGACCTCCGCAACCCGAAGGGATAGCGATATTCCATGGTTTAGACTAGTGTCAGTTTATTTAGAAGGTACTGACGCCCTGTAACGACTGTCAAAGATCTTCATGACAACCGGGACCGACGGCTTAACGTGCTCTCCGAGGCACGAGACAAGCGATAATTAACAATTCAATACGCATATAACTCCGAAAAGTCATTGGTGCGCGACGAGGATTTCAACCTGATACCCTCTGCGTGGAGGCTCTCCCCTGAAGGCGGGGCACACCTACTAAAACCACCGCGGTGTACCTTCGGGTCCCGTGTAGTGGCGGGGTCACGCGATTCGTGGATAGCATACTTTCCCGTGACCCCGCCCGGGATTGGCCCGCCGTTGGTGTTGGCGGGCCCCGTCTCGTTATGACTTGGGAGATGACGCGGACATTACGCCGCCTCCTTGCTTTTTGGCGGACGGGGAGCAGCCCCAGCGCTCGCCTTCCGCAGGCATTAAACGGCCGCGAGATTAGGGAAGACGGCAATCTGACAACACCGCATCTCCTCTTCCTCTTCGGCCCCACCGCGACGCAACAAATGGTGAGCCCCCATTTGGTCGCGGGCCGACATGCCTCTCCTCCCGCGACCACGCCCGACTGCGAGGAAAAGAAAGAACTGTCCCTCGCACTCGCACCTTTGGACGCATCTTGCGCAGACAAGGTGGAGATCCCACAGGTGGGAAATAAGTATACTGGTCAGCTGATCATACCTGCAAATATTTTGATCGTTTATTTTTTTACTTTAAACGACTAACAGTTTTTTTCAAAGTATTTTTTTTGTAATGCAAATGTCATACATACTTTTGTACTTACTTAATCGTATTGAAATATAGTATTTTACTTGAATCGAAGAAAAATTAGAACTATTTTCTACCTTAGAAGTTTTATAAACAAATAAAATATACTGAGTACCCTCTAATTTTCCAATAACCATAGTTAAAAGATAACTAGTTTATTAAATAATTTTAATAATAAATAACAATGAACTGTTGAAATAAATTTAAGATCAAAATAATTTACTTGGACAAACACGTCGATTACAAGTGCATCTACCCTTAAACAACATAATTAAGAAAGACGAGTTAGGCCCAGAATACAATTTAGTGTCTTGTAAACGTATAAATTACAGAAAAACCTGGTGTCTGGAATGTAATTATCTAGTCTAGACCTCTGATTGTTTACTTGCTTGAAATAAATTTTGATGTAAAGAGGGTTATCCATTCATCAAACATGAACTTTTAAGACTATGGTATGTAAATATTTTTATTGGAAGAATGCCATAACTCATCTTTATCAAGTTGAAGATAATAGCTTATTAATCGGTGCCAAGTTTTTTTGTAACTACAAAACTAAGTAAATAAAAGGACAAGGATGATATATTATATCACATGTTATTATATAAATGGAAAATATATTTGGTATAATAGAGGGACTCCTAATGCTGGTAAGAATTATGGTGCTGGCACAGATTTTGAGGCCCATTACCGATTTTAAGAGCCTAAAGACACAAGTAGCGTGTCGCATGCGACTTGCCGCAGTATTTACGATTGCCGCAAGTCAATGCATTGCGGCCAGCCGCTAGTGCGTTTACGCTCGTAGATTACCAATTCAACTGTCAATTTTTATCAACTTGCATATGACAAGAAAAACAAAAACTGACTAACAAAACACTCTGAACTAGAACGGCGTTTGAGGTTAGGAACTACTTTAATTTAATGATACCTACAGTAATTAGGCGAGTAAGCTTTTATGATACTAATAATATTAATGTAAAACGGGCCTCTTTGAAAAACAAATAACAGTAAAATACCTTTAAGATTACGATGGTGTAAGCCATGCTGAAACTTCGGGTCAAATACTTATAGGTATTACATGAATATTAGACACTATTTCATACATTTTCGTTTGTGACTAAATTGCGAACAATTGTTCGACAATGATATTCAATGTCCCAAGATATCTTAGTTAGAAACAAACGAACATGCCAGTGGATAAGGGCCGTTATAAGGATAAAATGTAGATTAGTTTTTTAATAAATTATTTTGTATCAAAAACTAAATATAATATAATACTCATGAATATTTTCTTGAGTTGAACAATTATAATTAATGTTTAATTTCAAATTCCATTTAATGATCTTCATTTGGTAAAATTACTTATTTGATATTGTAGCGCTTACTACATTAAATTACTAAGAATTACATAAAAGAGCAGACATGTGGTTTCAATTATATTATTATAGATACTTTTTATAATCTTAATATCTTTATTTTATCAGTGTAGGAGTTATACTTGTATAATATTATTTTACACAAAGTCTCCAAATTAGGCATAGCCTAGTTTGAATTAAAACTAAAAAACACGAACACCATCATAATCATGTCTAGTAACCATACTTACAATTACACTCAAACAAATTCAATGTACCTACGATTTATTGTATATTTAGTAATAATGATCTAATGTTACTCAAAACTTATCTTAGCCATAAGTCGAACGATTATAACAATCTTCTCGGCAGATCACGTAAATAACACCGTGACTCAGAGTTCACCAATTCACATTAACTCATTGATTTACCCGCGAATTCTTTTTAATGTTACATCTCGAAAAGTTTTCTTATTCTCCTCCACAGCCTTAAACATAGCTAACACCATTTAATTTGGGAAGTCTAATACATATTCAGTGCGGAAGCTGTGGAAACGTCTAATTTATTACTATCGAATACAACATGGTGAGAGTTAGGAGATTTCCGGACAGATGCATTTTCGGCGGAGAAGCGCTTTCGTAAAAGGGTAGATGTTCGCTCTTATTTAAGTATAGTAGCCTCCTTCGGGGCCTTTGATTTTTTTTGCGCTGGCAATAAGATTTAAAGGTTAGATTTTAGTGGTTTAAGTAGGTAATATCTTATTTTTATATTGGTAGTTTGTTTATGCAATAAAATAAATCATCATAATAAAATCACTTGTCCTGATTGACATAATATTTATCATCACAGAGTCCTATTTGAAAAGAAAGCTGAATTCATGTTTGAATAGTGCACTTATTTTATGACGAGCGTTCTTGGAAAGGGTGTGTCTTTTTATTAAATACTCTACCCCTTAATATAATCACATACAATTATGTTCCTTCGCGGAGAGATAATAAGCAGAGGTAGATTCACCATCAATGTTTTATATTATATTTTTCTTGATAAATCAAAATGGGATTGGGCAGGTCACGTTTGCAGAATGCATCCCGAGAAATGGGCACGTATCGCCACGTGGTGGACACCGCAGGGACGGAATATAAACGGGCGGAAATAGCTGACGACAGGGAGCTTTGGAGAAGTGTAGGGGAGACCTTTGCCCAACAATGGGACAGTATAGGTTAGAAAAAAAAGAAGAAACAATTCGTCAAAGATTTTATTGATTCTTTTATTGTTGACGATTACGGAAGAGGCAGTGGCGTATCTAAATGGTAACTCCGGCTCATAGAATGGCTATGAGGGTAAAACACAACCAAGCTGCCGGCTGTCTCGAGGATGGGTTTAAATGAGCAGTAATGGAGATGAAGGAAGTAGAACAAGGCGCAGGATGAGATAGAAAGAAAGGGAAGACTTTAATAATGATACCTATGTCAATTTTACGTGAAATCCAAATACGAACCTTTGAAAACACAGACTTAAACTTATGCTCATATTCGAAACGCAATTTCTCAAACAATTTGATGTAATATTTACACGTGTATCATAATTTGTAACTCCTATTTAATTTTAAACTCTTTGAATAACTAAACCAAGAAACTTAACATAAAACCACATAGAACTTCATTAATCCATTCTTCTACATGAGGTCTATATTCGTAAAAGACTATCTTTCTTAGCCATGAACTATTCAGGAGCATGTATAAGCTGGCTCAAAGAAACTTAATTTAAATTTGAGAAGTTTTGCTAATATGTATCGGTGATTACAATGCGCAGTCATGTGCACTGACGAGTGAACTCATATAAATCGAGAAAGCACATATATATTACGAAAGCGTGTAATTAATTACTTAAGTTAAATAGTTTCTACATTCGATATTTACTATCTAGTCCTAAGATATCAAAAACAGGGATACTATGTACTTTATAATGAAGTTTGTTAGTTACGTTAATAAACCAGTATCGTAGCAAGAATATTCATTCTAGTATTAATAAAAATATAACGTATCTCTAACCAAATGGTTGTTGCTTGCTCTGGTCCTGTGTTAGGTTGGGCCAGTAAATACTGGCCCGACCTAGCACAGGACAGAGACCCATGGTGGTTTTAGTGGGTAGTCCCGGCGCTCCTCGTCGGGGAGTCTCCACACTCTCCCTAGACTGAGCCCCTTTAGGGGCCCAGCCTGGGGGAGTAAGCCCGTAAATTGTTTGGTTTCCACCATGAGTCAAAAAAAAAGCACAGGACAGAGACGCTTGGAGGAGCGAAAGGAAGACCATCAATAAAACAATTTAATTAAAAGGATAAACACATTTATGTTTTGATGTAAAGACGAATAAAATTTCAGTGAACATTTTTTATGTCTACCAAAATACTAAGTTGAATAAAAATTCTGTACTGCTATTAAACAAATTGCAAAAATATGTTTATTGATTTCCTAGTCTTCATTAGACCCAATAAGATGACCTCGTGTTTGATGACCGATATTTGATTCTGAGAGTTCTAAAAATGCTGGTAGCTTAGAGCACCGACTCATTTAAGGGAAAAAGCTAGTGATTATAAAATGTTCGACTTGCCCGAATCGTTTTAAATTCTCCATAAACACCAATCAAAAGCGTGCACGGAAAATTTGATTATTAAGTGAATATTAATGAAGTCTTCATAACTTAAAAATTTATTGGATGGGATTATAATAAAATTGGAGCATGGTATATTATGCTTGACTTAACCCTTTAACGCACACCTTTATGATTTTTTTAATTCAGTTTCATTATTTGTAAGTGAATATATATCCTTAAGTGTTATTTATAACAACATGTGTCAATATTTTTTTCAGAAACTTGTTATTTTCCTAGAAAGTCCAAAAAAACTAGTGGCCAGTATATAGACTGCATCATTAACTATCCCCATCTAATCAGTGGCCTGTAAACTGGACACTCTTAAAAATCTATAATTTTTGGTGAAAATAACGCAGTAAAATAAAATAATTGTGTAGGAAATATATCAGTCTTTAATCAGCCTCAACAACATAACATAACTAGCATAATACTTTTAACAAAATTGAAGTATTTCTCTAACTTAGCTAGAAAAAACACACAAAAATAAAAATGTTATCTTCTCTGAATTATAACTGAAAAATAAAAATGTATGCAATTGTGGTATTCATAATTATAGAAAAAGATTATATATTTAGCATAGCTTTAGCTATAGGCGGCAAAAGCACAGGCGGTAGTGAATGCGGCGGAGCTATTGTGAGTGGCGGTGAAAGCTGAAATCGTGGTGCTGGTGAAGGAATTTTGGGTGACAAAGATCCGTGTGGGAGGAGCTGAAGCAAATGATCCTGGTTGACTGCAACTACGGGTGCTCAGGCTGTTGGTATTTGAGACAACGTCATCAAGACAGTCGTCAGCGTTGGAATCACTACCAATATCAGAATGGATGGCCTGGTCATCAGTAATGGCCATAATTTCAGCACATTCGTCTTCAGACATCATTTCTAGATCTTGGTATCGAAAGTTATTTCTAAAACAATAAAAAAAACAAGAATTAAAACTCAATATACTCAAAATTATTACAGGAACGTAGATATCGACATAATTCACCATGAAAAATACCTAAACAATTACGATATTCGGTTATAACTACCGAACCCGTATATTTGTAATAATTATAATAAGACATCCGAGAAATAGACTATATACTGCGTGTAAAATGATAGACGTAGTCTCTGCCTACCCCTCCGGGAAACAGGCGTGAGTCTATGTATGTATGTATGTATGTATGTAAAATGATATAAATTAAATGTAATAATCAAAATATATAGTTATGAGACAACCTCCAACTCATATGTGTCATTTCTTGGTGAGGCTTTTACAACACACCGGTCTGTTTTTGATTGCTAAAATAAGTGCTTTATTTTACTATATTCGGTTATATTTGCACACAATAATAAAGTATATACTATAATACAATCGTTTTACTCACTTTTGGTACGACGACGTGTTTCTTTTTTGCACTGCAGTTATAAATATGTGACGTTTGCTTCCAATGGCAGCAAATACAAGCGCGGGTATGCAAAGAGGCCAGTTATCAGGCCACCGTAAAAATTGGCGTGAAATTTTTACAGCACGCGCCGTTTCAAAACGCTGGTTAGTTACAAAGCCGGTGTGCTTTATTGGGAACCGTATATGATCATAAAATTAAACATTGCTTTAAAATCTTTGAATTATCGGTAAAGAATCGTCAACAATAGTTTCAGATATTTTCGCAAATAAAATACTTCTCATGTGTTGTATCCTATGACAAAAATCCAGATAACTCTCGCCCTTATTAATTCTACAAGTTTCTAACTCCATTGCTAGACATTCTTCAGTGCGTGGGTCACCGAAATGTTGATTTAATAACTGCTTTAGCTCATCCCACGTATCTATAGAGTCTCTTTCGCCTACCAAGCTGGCTGCCTCACCTGATAACCTACTCGTTATGACATGGAATAATTATTCATTTTGTATTGTGCTACCCTGGTAGGTGGTTAATATGTATTCACAATTTTTAATAAATAAGGGTAATATTCTCACATTGTCACTGAATACTGGTATGATTTTTACCATTTCCTGTGGGACACGGTTTATGCTTTCCATTTTGAATTATATAATTATTTAATATAAAATGAAATATTTTTTGTTAAAATAGAAAAAAAAACTCTATAAATTAGTTGCTATAGCTATGATCTACGTAAGTATTATTACGGCGTTGTCTAATCCCTAATAATAAACACAACATAGGCTTAGTTGCTATAGCTATGATCTACGTAAGTATTATTACGGTGTTGTCTAATCCCTAATAATAAACACAACATAGACTTATCACAAGGTTTGGAAGGCAAATGGAAGTGCTGAATGGAAGGTGAAAAGATTTACTCACAAGACGGCAGCTATCTTCATGCTTCCAGAATTACTGCTTGGCTGCTGCTGTCCCTCCTTTCCGAAGTGGTTTCTTAATAAATTTGTTTGTTTGGAGATCTCTGCTAAACCGTAGAAAAGGACGTCGGCTGCTTCTCGTAGATTTGTATACGCGACAGACTGACTACAGAGATCCTACCGGCTGCTCCAATTAAGTGACTCACAACGAAAGAAGTTAAAAAAAAAAAGCTTTATTTCGACAGAGTTATAGCTAATACAGTAATTATCTTAATTATCTAAAATACCAAGCTTATATACTAATATCTAAGTCAGCTCGTATGATCAATGACGCATGTCCTAGATAATTATGCTCTGTTGGTACATGATCATTCTAGCATATTATTGGCTGACAAAGCTAATTGTAGTGGATTGGGGTTCCTTAACTCACTCATGTGTCATCAGCCTATCATTTATCGAGTAAGGCTCTATTTATATTATTATAACATCACGCTATGAGCCTTGGGTGCAGAGCGGTAGCCTTAAAAACGTGGATATAACCGCGTGGCCAGCTAGTATGAAACATATTGTAAATTTATAATGGTTGGATAATATGAGTAAAGTATTATTCTTCTTCTTGCCCTTATCCTATATTATTTGGAACTGGCGCAGAATGTATTTACCTTCCATTTTTTCTATCATACGTCCTTTGAACATTGATTGCCTTTTCTTCACAAAATCCATCCATCTTTCCTCAAAACTACTTTTGTTTTAATAAACAAGCAAAATTTATACACTGTGGTCGCTTTGTCTAATGTTGGACGCATAATACTTCGCTTAAATAAAATTTTCTCCACGTCAACTATGAGAATTTATCAAATTTTTGTATGATGATTTATATGAAGCAGTTCCAAAAAGTAATTTAGAAACGTATTGTTGCTTTTATGGACGTTATTACTTTTTTAATTTATTGTTGTTATTAACTCCTTTTGAAGCTCTAGTACTATATCTTTTCGTTGAGAAAGTAAACACGATGGATTAATATTATCAAGGTTCGATATTATTTGCATAAGATACGTCTTATTACTGGATATTATATACGTTGATTATAAACAGACATGTTTATGCGAAATATTGGCAAAAGCTTCTTCATTAAAAAAAATTTTGTATGTAATATATCGACAGTAATTACTGTACGCCCAAGTTGTAATTTGACATGACGTACTACTAGAAAAGCTTGCTGCTTCACTCGCATAAATACGTGCTAATAGGAACTATTTAAAATAATTCAGCCTTCCTCAATACTTAGGCTTACTCCAAATCTAATTTCATCAAATTAAGTTGTAATCGATATAGGTATTAAATTTCGTGTATTATTCAGAGATGATCAAAGCAGATCGGATATCTTAATTCTATTACCTGAATACTAAACTGCGTAACTATAATCTGTTCCAATTAGTTATTATGTGATTGGCTAATGTTTCAATCAATACTGGCTCAGTTTATACCTATTCCATTTGTCTAATATTAATTATCATTATCATCTAAGTAACTGTTTGGAGATTTGGATCGCTTGAAGTTAAAGATACATTTTCTTACATGAACATTACATTTCTTACTTTCTTACATAAAAGTCGTATTTATGTGCTCTTTTGTACACCTATTATGTACGTAAAGTTTAGTGGGTGAATTGTTTATAGATAAAAGTATGTTTTAGAAATTACATACATGGATACATAGAATTACGCCTGTTTCCCCGAAGGGGTAGGCAGAGGCATATTAAACGCCCACTTATCGCCAGTGTTTTGATCCCACGTAACAGGTGGCGAGCCTATTGCCGCTTATTGGGTTTTAGAAATTATGATAAATAATATTGTTTATCTTTGTCTCCCAATTTGTTTGTGTCCCTTGAGAAGTCCAAGCGATAAATTAAAATATCTTATTATTAAGCACAAATGTAATAGTACATAGGATATTGACTAATTTCTCGTATATTCAACATACATACATACATAAATAGACTCACGCCTGTTTCCCGGAGGGGTAGGCAGAGACTACGGAACACCATTTGCAATGCTCCATCCTGACATACCTTTCTTGCTTCATTCACTCCCATAAAGTTTCTCATGCATGCTCTTCTGTTTAGGGTACTTCTGACCTGTACTTTTTTAAGGATGTCTCCAATCTGCAGGTCGATTCAGAATGTCACGATAACTCAGTTTTCGTACGTTTCCGTTTCATATCGTACGATTACTTCAGTTTGTTATTCAGAACAAAATTCACGTCAAAGATATCGAATCTAATGTGACGTCATAACGCCCGAGTATCTTATCGTAAGTCAATGCTATTCAAAATGCTTCGATAACGCAGGTTGATAGCAAAATCTGATAATTGTTGTGGAAATATAATCGAGAGCTACATAGCATCAGATTGTTATTCGAACTATTTTTACCGGGGATATAAGTGTTATTTTAAACAAGCAAGTAAGTACAATACGACCCACAAGTTCCCAAAAGGCGTTTTTACTTTCCTATAATTATATTTTTAAATGAATTGAATGAAACTCTATGATTATTCGATATTCATTATTTTGAACAATGCGCGCGCTTTTATAACATTTGACAAAAACATCTTCGCTCATGTTATTGGTTAGTGTTTACGAAGTAAGTATTGTTCATAGGTTGCATTCAATGACATGAATAGGTACATAGTTGTGTTTGTTTTTAATTATTATAAATATATATATTTTTTGATAATGTTGATGTCATATAATTTGCTTTAATTTTAATCTAGATTATCAAAATAGTCCTCTAAAAGCTAATTATCTATCTCTACCTATCTAAACGTCACGCCTGTCTCCTATTGCGGTAGGCAAAGACTATGGAACGCCAAATGCACCGGTTCAAACATACCGCTTTCGCTTCTTCGACATTCATTAACCTCGTCATGCATGCTCGTCCGTTACAGGTACTTTTGATTAGGCCCTTCCGCAGTACGTCACCAATTTGATTGGCGTAAGTCCGTCTTGGGCGTCCTCTACCGACATCTTCATTCATTCTTACTTGATACACATCTTTCGTAAATCTTCTTGCATCCATCCGTTCCAAATGTTCAAGCCATCGCAACATTCCTTTCTCAATCTTTGACACTAAATCTTCTTTCAAACCACACCTTTCTCGAATAACACTATTTCTCACTTTATCTGCCATTCTTACTCCGCACATAATCATCAAAACTCTCATCTCCACAGCATTAATTCTACTTGCATGCTTCTTCTGCCATACCCACGATTCACTTCCATACATCAATGGGCGCGAAAACTCCCCGCAGTATAGCAAGGCGAGCCTTACTCGGTATAATTTTACTGCTAAAAATGCTCTGTAAGGCGCCATTCACAGAATTTCCTGCTTTCACTCTCCTTTCAATATCTCCCTCACATTTTCCATCTCTTGTATACAATGACCCTAAATAGACAAACTCATTCTCTTGTTCCCCTTTTTCATCTCCTATCATTATGTAACATTCAGTTACACTATCTTCCCTCTCTATGACCATGACCTTAATCTTGCTTACATTCACTTTCATGCCCTTCTTCTTATACGCCTCATTCATTACGGTGACCATCTGCTGTAAATCAGACGCTGACGATGCAAAAAGAACTTGATCGTCAGCGTATGGCAGGGTCTTAAACCCAAATTCACCCATTCTTAAACCACATTCAGAAACTTTCAAATCAGTCAAACAACTATCCATGAATAGATTGAACAGCCAAGGAGACCCTGTCTAACACCACGGTCAATGTTAAACCAGTCCGTGTAGGCCCCGTTTATTCTGACAAAGGCACTTGAATCCCTATATAAGGATGTAAGTGCCCGTATCAGACTGCTGCTCACTCCATACACGGAAAGTGTTGACCAAAGTTCATCCCTCACCACTCGATCGTATGCCTTTTCCAAGTCAATAAAGGCACAGAAAACCTTCTGGTGTTTCATTAAGATTTTCTCTGCAATGCACCTTAAGGAAAAGACTTGATCCGTACAGCCCATGCCCTTTCTAAATCCCGCTTGTACATCCCAAATCTTACTATCCGTTTCAGAAATCATTCTTTCGATCAGTATCTTTGCATACGATTTGCCAACAACACTCAGGAGTCTTATACCGCGGTAGTTTTTGCATTCCTGCTGAGACCCTTTGCCCTTGTAAAGCGGCACAATAACTGCCTTGTTCCAGTCACCTGGGACACGACCGGACTGCCAACATTTGTTAAAAAGTAGGTACAGCAGGCCTGCCATGACGCCTTCGCCTATAGCCCGCAGCTTTACCCGCTTTCATACTTTTCAATGCATACCTTATCTCATCCATTCTTATATTATTTTCACTATCATATTCCTCATCCGCTACAATATTCCTGGTAACACTTTCTCCTTGTCTAAACAAATTTTCAAAATATACCTTCCACTGATTCAGAACATCTCCATGCTCTCTAATAATATTTCTATTCATATCCCTTATCACCCCAACCTTCGAGTCTCCTGACGAATTGCCTCGGGCTGTTCTGACCAAGTGCCAGGATAATTTAATATTGACTCGAAAATTCTTAGCAAATTGCCTATCAAACTTATCCTTACATTCTTCTTTCTTTCTTCTCACTGTCTCTTTTACTAAGGTGCATAGGGTTCCCACCAAGAACTTAGGGTCCCAAACCAACCTCACCTGCAAGTGGTGCACCTGCCGATCAACGGACGAGGCTCTGGCAAACAAAATATCCCGATAAGCGGCAATAGGCTCGCCACCTATTACGTGGGATCAAAACACTGGCGAAAAGTGGGCATTTTATATGCCTCTGCCTACCCCTTCGGGAAGACAGGCGTGAGTCTATGTATGTATGTATGTGTCTCTTTTACTTTATATTTCAACCTGTCATACTTTTCTTTTACAATCTTCTCATTGTCATTCACACTACCTTGTATCCTTTTGTTGGCTCATATAGCCAGCAAGTCCATCCATGCTTTACGACTAACTACCAAAAAATGATCAGTACCCACATTTGTGCCTCGGTACACCCTTGTATCTTTTACTTTCGCTTTTAAACGTTCATCTATCACAACAAAATCTATCATACTTCTTTCTGTCTGCCTTTGCCATGTATACATGTGAATCCTCTTGTGACTAAACATAGTGTTTGTCACCACAAGCTTTCTTTCCATACATATATCCTATAAACTTTCACCATTTTCATTCACTCTGTTGTCACCAAATTGCTCTAGAACACTTTCATATCCATCACGATACACACCCACCCATCCATTAAAATCGCCTAACATCATTATTCTTTCATTATTCTCACACTTAGCAAGCACATCTCTGACCCCATCCCAGAATTCCTGTCTGACATTCAATGGTTTGGACATGTCCGGAGCATAAACACAAACAATAAAAACTTTATTTAAGTCAAGTTTTAATCGCATCCAAAGAAGCCTGGAGTTAACACAATCGTATTCTTTCACACACACATTAATCTTATCCGACAGAATCATTCCAACTTCTTGGCTCGCTCTTTCAGACTCAACAACTCCAGACCAGTATGCATTATATTGGCCATGAGTAGTTGTTGAGCAACCTTGCTTCTTAGTTTCATTCACTCCTAGTATATCTATTTTCCTTACATCCATCATCTCACATAATGCACCGATCTTACTGTCCATTCCTCCACAAACATTCACCGTTGCAAACAGGCATTCCCTAGCCCTCTTTTCGTGTGGCAAAGCGCGTCGCCGTTAAGAATTTTATCAAGATACGATGCGGTAGTCTGAGCGACAATGCTCAGAGAGGGATTCTCCGGTAGATCCGGTACCCTCCTGGGGTACAGTAATATTGAATCCCCTTATAGTCATTGCGCCATCTTCTCCACCTCTATTTCGGATAAGGAACGGAAGGGAAATACAGGATGGGATAGGGGAGTGTTCCTTTCCAAATACCTACCTCCTTGGTTGGTATCTGGAAAGGAGGTCACAGGTAGCAAAGGATGTTGCAATCACGGAAGGGATATTGGTTGTGATTGCGACAGCTGAAGGTAGCCGGGAGTGCGTACCCGATGCCTCTTCTCCACGATCGGACAGATCTGTAGAGCAAAAGTACACCCTGGCTGGAGCTGTTACACTGCTCTCGTTTGCCCATAGTCGATGACCTATCGTATTCTTACTCCGTCACCACACGGAAGTTAATTATATAAGCTAATTATATTTGAATAATTTGTACTTTCTTGTGTACATTTATCTATACAAGCATACTCAGTAAACGCACCATAATGTGTTATCGTAATCAAATTGACTTATCAAAATTCAACCGAATCCGAAGTCGGATAATTCTGAATAACATTGACAAAGCACATAAGATTGGATTACGGCACCAATGACGTACGATTCGATTAGTTGTCGTGAGATTCTGAATAGGCCTACTGGTCAGAGAACGTCCGCCTAGGTCTTCCCCATCGTTCTGTCCCATTCACACTTGCCTTATATATCTTCTTTGTCAGTCTTTTGTCATCCATCCTCTCCATGTGCCCAAACCATCTTAACATGCCTGTCTCGATGCTTGTCACTACATCTTCTTTTACCCCACATCACTCTCGTATCACACAATTCTTTACTCTGTCGGTCAAAGACGCCTTCCCAGCTCCATTCACACTATTGCCTGCATTAACTCTTCTTTCAATATCTTCGTTATTCTTACCATCTCTTGTAAGCTACGTACCTAAGTGAACAAACTCATTCACTTGTTCCACTCGCTGTCCATCGATCAAAACATAACGCGATCTGCCGGTATGTCCCCCATCAAGGGCTGCATGGTAGAAGCCTTGAGCTTATAGCAAGGGATGCAGCGAAAGACTACACTCCGAATAATTCTTCGGGCAGACAAAATCCAAAACTCGCGTTGCAAAATGGCCAACAAGGCATTACAACCAGCATGCGAATTTTTAAGGTGACGGTCAGTTACCAACAAGCGTACCAAATGACCGTCCTTAGGTAACAAAAGGGGGTGACGAGCCCCGTAAGGGAGGTTGGCGTTCTTGAGACGCCCTCCAACGCGCAAGAGACCCGTTTCGTCCAAAAAGGGGTTCAATTTAGATACAGCTCCCGACAATTTCGATTTCCCCGACTTGAAGATAGCAATCTCCCTTTCAAAATGCGCCAATTGCACAGAACGAACCCAAAAGGTGAGGGACTCCTGTCGTTCCTGTGGTGAGAGAAACGGTGACAGTCGTTTCTGTTGTGGGTGCCTAAAATTAAAAACAAAACGCTTTATCCAAGCAGTGACACCTAACAACTTGTCGAGGGAGCTGTAACGATTCAACAGGAATTCGGGGTCGAAGGCGCATTCCACCTTCTCAAGAGCGAGTGTTCGTAGACCCGGCAAATTAGAAGTATTCAAAACTGGCGTTCGAGGCCAATCAGTTTCTGGTCGACTCAACCATTCCGGACCCCACCACAGCGAATGACCCATCAAACTAGGCGTCAAGCATCCGCGCGAGGCACAATCAGCGGGGTTGAGCTCACCTGGCACGTGTCTCCAAACAAGTTTGACTTCGGATTTCTGAATTTGGGAAACGCGATTAGCGACAAATACCTCCAAGGTGTGGACAGAAGCCTTCAACCAACAAAGAACAATTTGGCTGTCTGTCCAGGCGTAGGTCCCATTAATGCAAATGCTTTTACCCAAGGTACTGGACACGTGATTCAACAAGCGTACAAGTAGGGCTGCTCCCGAGAGCTCCAATTTCGGAATGGTCAGAGATGTCCGAAGGGGTGCTACCTTGCTCTTCGCCATGATCAGGGAGACTCTCACCTGACCTGAGGCACTGACTGTGCGCAAGTACACCACGGCCGCGTGACCACGTTCCGAGGCGTCACAAAACCCGTGAAGGGTGGCCTTGTACTTCCCGGGAGGAAGGATGGGACGAGGCAAGGAGATCTCGTTGACGGCAGGAAGTGAGGATACAAAGGAGGTCCATTCCTCAACAAGAGTGCCGTGCAGAGGTTCGTCCCAGGTCAATCCTGCTGTCCAAAGCTTCTGCAAGAAGCATTTTGCCCAAAATAGAATTGGACAGATCCAACCATTCGGATCAAAGGTTCTGGCGACAGTAGACAATACGAGACGTTTAGTCCAAGAACACGGCAATTTCAAGTCTACGTTATATGTAAAGATGTCTTGGACTGGTCTGTACTGAACGCCGAGAACAGCCATCATGGCGGGGTTGTCAACAATCTCAAATAGATGTGGATCTTGCTGATGATCCTCTGGCAAGCCTTCCAAAAGCGCTGGTGAGTTGGAAATCCATTTGCGCAACTCATAACCAGCGGAGGCCAAAATACCTATCAATTCGTCCCGCAGGAGGATCGCCTCGTCCACTGTGGGGGCGCCCGAGCAAATGTCATCGACGTAAATATCGTCTTTCAAGATGGCGGAGGCTCGTGGGAAACGTAAGCCTTCTCGGTCTGCGAGCTCCCAAAGAGAACGTATTGCCAAGTAGGGGCTTGATCTTAACCCGTACGTATTCGTATTGAGCTCGTAGACGACCATGGGATCGCGAGGAGACTCTCTCCAAAGGATCAGCTGGAAGCGACGGTCATCAGGGTGGATAATAGTCTGCCTGAACATCATTTTTATGTCGGCCACAAAGACAACCTGATGTCGTCGGAAGCTGGTGATGACGTCACAAAGGTCCTTGACCAACTTGGGACCAGAATGCAAGCACTGGTTCAAGGATACTCCTGTTCAATGGCTTCAATACCGCATGATGCGGGAGAAAGTAGTGCTCCACCGAACGCCAATCCAAATTTGACACTGACATGTGTCCCAATTGTTCATATTCTCTCATGAACTCAATGTACTTCTGTCTGAGCTCCGGATCACGACCCATGCGACGCTCCATAGCCAACAATCTCTTTTCGGCTAAAGGTCGTGACTCACCAAGCGGAGGCCGAACAGACAGAAAAGGTAGCCTCGTAATAATCCGACCAGAACGGAGTCGACCAGTGTTGTTCTGGCAGAACAGCTCGCACTCCTCATGTTCTGGATTCAAACGGGCAGCTTGAGGGGGCTCCTCTATCTCCCAAAACCTCTGAACCGCATCAGAGAGAGCGGAGCCTACAGCTAACAAATTGTCAAGTTCAGGTGGAGGGGGGTCCCTAGGTACAGGTCCCATCAAAGCAAATCCAAATATGGTCGGGATGGCAGTCAAACCATTTGGCACCAACACCCGTTTCCCACCAATCAAAATTCCACCGAGGACATCAGAGCCAATCAACAAGTCGATTTGTCCCGGTGTGTCAAATTTGGGGTCTGCCAGTTCCAATCCCGATGTCAAATTCACCACAGCAGCAGGTAGCTGCTTCTGTGGATGCATACCCAAAATATTCTTCAGCACAATAGCCGAGGTTTTAATCCTCGGGTGTGAAGATTGAACAGGGCCAAACAAAACCTTAACTTGCCCTTCAACATTAGAGGCTACGTCACCTATGCCCCGTATACAATTTGTAAAAGAGCCCATATTTAATTTAACCTGCCCTACCAAATAAGTGGAAACAATGCAACCTTGTGAACCTGTGTCCAATATAGCACGGACAACAACAGAGGTCCCCGTGGGTCCCCAGACCCGAACAGCAACCGTTGGTAGGATAACGGTCTCAATGGGGGGTTGGCGTTATAGGGCAGGGATCAATGACCTATTGTTGCCTGGGCGGCGACCGTTGGCCAGGACCAGGCAAATCAAAATGAGGGTGCGGCTTGAAGTCCTCAAAAGCGCGATGACTCGATCCGCGCGCCATCTGTGGGGGGTCATAATGACGCACCCGCCCAAAACGAGGTGGGCGCGAGTCAAGGCGGGGACGCTCCGCCAAAGGAGGGGAATACCTGGGGCAGCAGTCATGGTGCTGGTGACGTTGCGCGGCACATTCAGGTGCGCGATAGAGAGGAGGCGTGCGCACGCTACGGTTCTCCAAGCGGGGTGAGTGGCGATCAATTGAGCGAGGCGACTCTCGGCTACGCGCCGGTGAGCCTCGGCTGCCACCTTCAAAACACCCGCCCGTGCGGGGCGTCGGCTGGTTGGACAAGCGGCCAACCTCTCTGGCATTCATACAGAGAATGTCCAAATGCTGTCCTCCACAGTGAGGACAGGGGCGAGAATTTGGGCAGTCTCGCTGGTAGTGGGACCCCAAACAAGAGAAGCAAAGGCGGCGGGCATTCGCGATGCGCCTACGAGAGGCGACATGTAGGTCCAAGAATGCCCTACAACTGGCCGTTCTGTGCCCCGTGACCTTGCAGTAGGAGCACTCCGCTGGGCTCTGCGTGACCGCAAAGCGAGGAGGGCGCCGGTCAACATTGGCTCGGGTGTGACCGCGAGCCTGCTCCTTGACCTTGGGCGGCTGCGACTTAGCCGGCGTGTCACCACCGGAGTTGTCCAAGACCCGGCACTCATCCTCCAGGAACTTCTCCAGGTCAGCAAAGGGGGGCAGATGGGTCGCGCTATCCCCACCAAAGCGCTGTTCAAAACGCGACCTCAGGTCGGCAGGCAGCTTCTTCAGCACAATGTGCACCAATAGATAGGACCATTGGTCCACGGGCAGGTCAAGGCACTTAAGTGCGTTGATGGCCACCAAGAGCGGGTTCAAAAGTTGGGTGCGCAACCCAGAGACCCGGGTGAGTGTCGGCAAACCCAAAATCTGCTCGATGTGCGTGTCGGCGAGGCCACGCTTATTATGGTACCTACGGGTAATTAGGTCCCGAGCCGTCTGGTACGCCTCGTCAGACACGGGCAGATGCTGGATGAGGCCCTTAGCCTCCCCATCCAAAACCGACATTAGATAGGCCAACTTTTGTGCCGGCCGAAGGTCAGCCCTATCATTGACTAGGCTGTCGAACAAATTAATGAAGCCCAGGTAGCTTCCTAGGCAGCCATCAAAATGGGGGAGGTCCAAGGTAGGGAGCCTACTCACCAGCCCTGGTGCTGACCTAGGAAGCTCCTGCTTCGGGCCGGGTTGCCCTTCCCTATCGGCAACTAGTTGTCTCGCACTATTGGAGACAGCATCATACAGGTCTAAGACCTGGGCATAGTCTTCGCTGACCTTATTTCGCTGGTCAGCGGTGAAATCATTGATTGACACTTCAAGACAGCAAGTGCTGAAAGTGCGGAATTGCTGTTCCACACTTGCCAGGCGATCGTCAATCCGCTCGTACCTCTGAAGTAAGGCCTGCTGGCGATCAGGCCGGTTCACTAAAGCATTGGCCGAGGCAAACCAGCGCAAATCTGATGCAATAGCACCAGCAGCCGCACGCAAGTCCTTGATAGCTGACATAATCAAAATTCAAAAGAGCCCGGACAAGCGCTAAATAAAATTAACAATCAAAACTTAATTTTTCTTAATTCTTTGAAACCAACAAAGTATTAGCATGTTTACTGCAAGTGAAGGCAAGTGACAGGTATTTACTGCCCAACAAAATTAAAGGTTTCAGAATATTGAAACAAACACAAAAGTTATCAAAGTTATAACTTATAACAAATTAATAAAGTTGAAACTTCAACTTAATTAATTAATTATTTGCAACAGACAGACTAACTGTGTTATTTATGATATACAATAGGAAGTAAGCACAGAATATGTGTCACCTAACAATATTAACTTTATATTATAACAAAACAAAGTTTATTAATGTGACTCGCCCAAGTGGCAAGGTCAAGTTGGTTGTTATGTTTATGAATATATGCAATAAACTAAATTTACTAAATTTATTGATACATACAGCTGTTATGTATCCAAACAAACTGACTTATTAATGCAACAACAAATTTAAGTTAGATTTTTCAACAATAAAAATCAACAATTACTGATTGAGGTTATGTGACAATGTGTTTCAAATTATCTAGGTCAACTTATACAATTAAATATTATGTATTTTAGTCAATAACTGACCTGACAAACACTACAATACTGTCTACAAGGTGATAAGATACAAGCTCATACCAATCTGAGTTTATACTCAGTAATGCAACAGCGGCTAAATTTCAACCACGCTCTGCTACCAAAATTATGTCTAGAATTACCGTAGCCAGGCAGGAAGGTGTATCAGAAGTGCGCAGTGGAAGATGTAATACATCTACCTGACCACGATAGACAATGATCCAGACACAATGCACTGCGTTGCACAGTGATGAATTGAAATCAATCAATATCAATATTGTGTTTCACTTACCCGCTATCCTTGCTGATGTCAGGCTTGAGCTAAATTAGACACATTCATACAAGTATATTGGCCAAAATAAATTAATGAAGTATCTTATACTTAGCTATTAAGCTTCAAACGCGACGTTTTCAGGACACGTTGGCACGTGGAAGTCGATACCAGATTCACAGTTTTCACAAATGTCAATCAATAGTTCACAATCAATTTACCGTTGCCAGCACTAGATCAGGCGGCGTTCAAAGCGGTTTACTCAATTTAATTCAATTCGCGTTAATTCAAAAGGCGATATTTTACGTACGAGACGACAACGTGGTAATTTCTCAAGGAAGCGAACGGAAGTGACAGTTCAGTGTGACCATTGTCAGAAATTTTCAATAGACTAAACAAAATGTTACTCAATCGATCTAATCGATTTGACTTATAATAAAAACTAATTCTACTTCAAACACCATTCATCCTTAATCCGCAGTCACTATGTTTTAAATCTTGCAAACAACTGTCCATGAAGAGGTTAAACAGCCACGGCGACGCTACACATCCCTGTCTAACACCTTTCTCGATGGTAAACCAGTCAGCGTAAGCCCCGTTTATCCTCACACATACTCTAGAATCCTCATAAATGGATTTCAGAGCTCGAATGAGGCTGCTGTCCACCCCATTCATTGACAGCACCGACCACATTTAATTCCTCACCATTTTATCGTAAGCCTTTTCAAATCCACGAATGCGCAAGAGACCTTTTGACCTTTGGCCAAAAACTTTTCGGCTATGCTTCGCAAGGAAAAAACCTGATCCGTGCATCCCATACCCTTTCGGAATCCCGCTTGTACGTCTCATATTTTCTTGTCGGTTACTTTCATTACTCTTTCAATCAGTACCTTTGCATACAATTTGCCAAAAATGCTGAGAAGGCTAATGCCTCTATAGTTTTTGCAGTCTTGTTGCGAGCCTCTTCCTTTATAAAGAGGCACAACTACAGTTGTGGCCCAGTCAATAGGTACTCGGCCGGTGCTCTAGCAAAAGTTATATAACCGCAGCAACTGACCAACTATGATTTCTCTTCAGCATTTCGACTGTAATCTTATCATATCCTGCAGCCTTACCTACTTTCATACTTCCCAGTGCCTTCACAATCTCATCCATGCCAATAACGCTTTCATCATTGCTATCGTTACCATTAATTTCATCGATCGGTGTCTCTATCGCCGTTCTATCAAATAAACCTTCAAAAGACTCTTTTCATCTCTTCAGCACGCACAATTTACCATTCACTATCCTTTCATTCTTGTCTCTGATCGATGTGTATTCTGAGGATTGAGTTCTTCCTCGAACTGCACGAACGGATTTCCAGAAAAACTTAATGTTTCTCCGGAAATCGTCAGATAATCTGCTATCAAACTCATCTTTCTTTTCCTCTTTTTTCCTTTTAACCATTGCTTTCACTATTCTTTTTGACCTAACAAACTCCTTTCTTGCTTTATCTATGTCCTCGCTCGTTGCTTTTCCCATTTTTTCATTTGCTCTGACAGCCAACCAATCTAACCAAGCTTTCTTCTTCTCTGACACTGCTTATTGTACATCTTTGTCCCACCTACATGGTGGGACAAAGATGTTTAATCAGCAGTGCATGCGTCTTAACATTTCGTATTTTCCTTCATTTTATATCCAAACGTTACACAAAATTAAAAGATTCACTTAAAGCTTATTCAATATAAGAGTCCCTACAGATTTTTTCTAGTCTCCTCCATTAGAAGTATAATGGTACTAGATATGAACGCTTTAAGAAGATAAACAGGCTGACCTCACTCAATCGCCGCCGATTAATTGTTTTATGTATAGGACTACCCATGTTTGGAGGCTTAATGAAGCCGAAGCTCTAAAGAAAATTGCTTTTTTTCTTCTGGATAAAAAATGTAAAGACGTCTTACGTAAACAGTTCGACTTTTTAGAATGTATGAAAGGAATAACTTATTCTAGCCTATAACATATCTGAGATTTGCTCAATGGGTAGTTTTTTAATACTTTCCACATTTTGTCTTGCTCGGGTGGCAATATTATAACTATGTATACCTATATCAATTACAAACCATATGGGCCACATCATAGTGCATATTTTTGTGTTCTACTTTGTATGAACAAGCATTTCAATTATATAATCATAATTTTTTTTATTAACGGCAATGCGGTAACTGTATATATTGTTAAACTGTTGTGTATGTTATAAAAATAAGTGCATACTCATTCATTCATCAAGTGAGCCTCTAAACACGTACTTAGCACAAGAAAGGAAGGAGCTCATATAAAAAAAGTCGTCAGACCGTGATCCGATCACTTGGTTACAATTAGTTTTAAAAAAAGACTAGTAATGAGTGGAACAATATTTGAGTGGGCAAGAAATGTCGAACTATATTATGATGCGACCCATTACTTGATAAATGACTTTATAAATCCACGTTCTTTTTTTTCAATGCCTGTTTGGTTGTCAGACTACATTCAATTTAGTCAAGGGCAGGCCTTTTTAAGCTATTCGCAGTGGACTGAAAACTGCGTCACAGCTATAAAAACACTAACCTCCACCACAAAAAGGGCACAAATTCTCGTTAGGCCATATCGTAAATTTACACCTACACATTTCCATCCATCTGTTTCATTAAATACATAGAAACAAAAAGCCTTACCCTCAATACATAAAGACCTATACACAGGCGTCCAAATTTTAATTCCCACAGCAATAACCGACCAAATGACCAAATATAAACTCAGATTAATTAACTAATGTACCGCAGACCCTTCATCATGTAATCCATGTTTTTGAAACCGGCCAAACTTTTTTTTTGTTGTTTCATCTGTTATGTCTACGCCAGCTACAGATCCTGTAACTGAACAGGTAAATAAAAGTTGGTGAAGTTGGCAAATTAGTGGGTGTAACATTGGGACCAACGTCGGCAGTAAGATTACAACTGTAATTCCGTTAAATGAAAAAAGTGACCTTTCTGGACCTAGTTTGGAAGAACAGGTCTGTCGTTTAATTATAGGCGCTAAATTGGTGTTAGGGGAATAGGGACAGTCTTAATTTTGTTAGCGTAACTAAATAGATACTAGTTAACTTTCTTTCTCTTAGCGTTATCCCAGTTTCAGTCTGGGGTCCGCTTTCTAGTCTAACCGGATTTGGCTGAATATTAGCTTTTCCACGGAGCGACTGCCTGTCTGACCTCCGCAACCCGAAGGGATAGCGATATTCCATGGTTTAGACTAGTGTCAGTTTATTTAGAAGGTACTGACGCCCTGTAACGACTGTCAAAGATCTTCATGACAACCGGGACCGACGGCTTAACGTGCTCTCCGAGGCACGAGACAAGCGATAATTAACAATTCAATACGCATATAACTCCGAAAAGTCATTGGTGCGCGACGAGGATTTCAACCTGATACCCTCTGCGTGGAGGCTCTCCCCTGAAGGCGGGGCACACCTACTAAAACCACCGCGGTGTACCTTCGGGTCCCGTGTAGTGGCGGGGTCACGCGATTCGTGGATAGCATACTTTCCCGTGACCCCGCCCGGGATTGGCCCGCCGTTGGTGTTGGCGGGCCCCGTCTCGTTATGACTTGGGAGATGGCGCGGACATTACGCCGCCTCCTTGCTTTTTGGCGGACGGGGAGCAGCCCCAGCGCTCGCCTTCCGCAGGCATTAAACGGCCGCGAGATTAGGGAAGACGGCAATCTGACAACACCGCATCTCCTCTTCCTCTTCGGCCCCATCGCGACGCAACAAATGGTGAGCCCCCATTTGGTCGCGGGCCGACATGCCTCTCCTCCCGCGACCACGCCCGACTGCGAGGAAAAGAAAGAACTGTCCCTCGCACTCGCACCTTTGGACGTATCTTGCGCAGACAAGGTGGAGATCCCACAGGTGGGAAATAAGTATACTGGTCAGCTGATCATACCTGCAAATATTTTGATCGTTTATTTTTTTACTTTAAACGACTAACAGTTTTTTTCAAAGTATTTTTTTTGTAATGCAAATGTCATACATACTTTTGTACTTACTTAATCGTATTGAAATATAGTATTTTACTTGAATCGAAGAAAAATTAGAACTATTTTCTACCTTAGAAGTTTTATAAACAAATAAAATATACTGAGTACCCTCTAATTTTCCAATAACCATAGTTAAAAGATAACTAGTTTATTAAATAATTTTAATAATAAATAACAATGAACTGTTGAAATAAATTTAAGATCAAAATAATTTACTTGGACAAACACGTCGATTACAAGTGCATCTACCCTTAAACAACATAATTAAGAAAGACGAGTTAGGCCCAGAATACAATTTAGTGTCTTGTAAACGTATAAATTACAGAAAAACCTGGTGTCTGGAATGTAATTATCTAGTCTAGACCTCTGATTGTTTACTTGCTTGAAATAAATTTTGATGTAAAGAGGGTTATCCATTCATCAAACATGAACTTTTAAGACTATGGTATGTAAATATTTTTATTGGAAGAATGCCATAACTCATCTTTATCAAGTTGAAGATAATAGCTTATTAATCGGTGCCAAGTTTTTTTGTAACTACAAAACTAAGTAAATAAAAGGACAAGGATGATATATTATATCACATGTTATTATATAAATGGAAAATATATTTGGTATAATAGAGGGACTCCTAATGCTGGTAAGAATTATGGTGCTGGCACAGATTTTGAGGCCCATTACCGATTTTAAGAGCCTAAAGACACAAGTAGCGTGTCGCATGCGACTTGCCGCAGTATTTACGATTGCCGCAAGTCAATGCATTGCGGCCAGCCGCTAGTGCGT
This sequence comes from Euclidia mi, assembly GCA_944739405.2. Taxonomy (NCBI): domain Eukaryota; kingdom Metazoa; phylum Arthropoda; class Insecta; order Lepidoptera; family Erebidae; genus Euclidia; species Euclidia mi. The sequence continues at coordinate 20,973,828 of OX123184.2, forward strand.
TTACGCTCGTAGATTACCAATTCAACTGTCAATTTTTATCAACTTGCATATGACAAGAAAAACAAAAACTGACTAACAAAACACTCTGAACTAGAACGGCGTTTGAGGTTAGGAACTACTTTAATTTAATGATACCTACAGTAATTAGGCGAGTAAGCTTTTATGATACTAATAATATTAATGTAAAATGGGCCACTTTGAAAAACAAATAACAGTAAAATACCTTTAAGATTACGATGGTGTAAGCCATGCTGAAACTTCGGGTCAAATACTTATAGGTATTACATGAATATTAGACACTATTTCATACATTTTCGTTTGTGACTAAATTGCGAACAATTGTTCGACAATGATATTCAATGTCCCAAGATATCTTAGTTAGAAACAAACGAACATGCCAGTGGATAAGGGCCGTTATAAGGATAAAATGTAGATTAGTTTTTTAATAAATTATTTTGTATCAAAAACCCAGTTCATGAATATTTTCTTGAGTTGAACAATTATAATTAATGTTTAATTTCAAATTCCATTTAATGATCTTCATTTGGTAAAATTACTTATTTGATATTGTAGCGCTTACTACATTAAATTACTAAGAATTACATAAAAGAGCAGACATGTGGTTTCAATTATATTATTATAGATACTTTTTATAATCTTAATATCTTTATTTTATCAGTGTAGGAGTTATACTTGTATAATATTATTTTACACAAAGTCTCCAAATTAGGCATAGCCTAGTTTGAATTAAAACTAAAAAACACGAACACCATCATAATCATGTCTAGTAACCATACTTACAATTACACTCAAACAAATTCAATGTACCTACGATTTATTGTATATTTAGTAATAATGATCTAATGTTACTCAAAACTTATCTTAGCCATAAGTCGAACGATTATAACAATCTTCTCGGCAGATCACGTAAATAACACCGTGACTCAGAGTTCACCAATTCACATTAACTCATTGATTTACCCGCGAATTCTTTTTAATGTTACATCTCGAAAAGTTTTCTTATTCTCCTCCACAGCCATAAACATAGCTAACACCATTTAATTTGGGAAGTCTAATACATATTCAGTGTGGAAGCTGTGGAAACGTCTAATTTATTACTACCGAATACAACATGGTGAGAGTTAGGAGATTTCCGGACAGATGCATTTTCGGCGGAGAAGCGCTTTCGTAAAAGGGTAGATGTTCGCTCTTATTTAAGTATAGTAGCCTCCTTCGGGGCCTTTGATTTTTTTTGCGCTGGCAATAAGATTTAAAGGTTAGATTTTAGTGGTTTAAGTAGGTAATATCTTATTTTTATATTGGTAGTTTGTTTATGCAATAAAATAAATCATCATAATAAAATCACTTGTCCTGATTGACATATTTATCATCACAGAGTCCTATTTGAAAAGAAAGCTGAATTCATGTTTGAATAGTGCACTTATTTTATGACGAGCGTTCTTGGAAAGGGTGTGTCTTTTTATTAAATACTCTACCCCTTAATATAATCACATACAATTATGTTCCTTCGCGGAGAGATAATAAGCAGAGGTAGATTCACCATCAATGTTTTATATTATATTTTTCTTGATAAATCAAAATGGGATTGGGCAGGTCACGTTTGCAGAATGCATCCCGAGAAATGGGCACGTATCGCCACGTGGTGGACACCGCAGGGACGGAATATAAACGGGCGGAAATAGCTGACGACAGGGAGCTTTGGAGAAGTGTAGGGGAGACCTTTGCCCAACAATGGGACAGTATAGGTTAGAAAAAAAAGAAGAAACAATTCGTCAAAGATTTTATTGATTCTTTTATTGTTGACGATTACGGACGAGGCAGTGGCGTATCTAAATGGTAACTCCGGCTCATAGAATGGCTGTGAGGGTGAAACACAACCAAGCTGCCGGCTGTCTCGAGGATGGGTTTAAATGAGCAGTAATGGAGTTGAAGGAAGTAGAACAAGGCGCAGGATGAGATAGAAAGAAAGGGAAGACTTTAATAATGATACCTATGTCAATTTTACGTGAAATCCAACTACGAACCTTTGAAAACACAGACTTAAACTTATGCTCATATTCGAAACGCAATTTCTCAAACAATTTGATGTAATATTTACACGTGTATCATAATTTGTAACTCCTATTTAATTTTAAACTCTTTGAATAACTAAACCAAGAAACTTAACATAAAACCACATAGAACTTCATTAATCCATTCTTCTACATGAGGTCTATATTCGTAAAAGACTATCTTTCTTAGCCATGAACTATTCAGGAGCATGTATAAGCTGGCTCAAAGAAACTTAATTAAAATTTGAGAAGTTTTGCTAATATGTATCGGTGATTACAAGAGTGAACTCATATAAATCGAGAAAGCACATATATATTACGAAAGCGTGTAATTAATTACTTAAGTTAAATAGTTTCTACATTCGATATTTACTATCTAGTCCTAAGATATCAAAAACAGGGATACTATGTACTTTATAATGAAGTTTGTTAGTTACGTTAATAAACCAGTATCGTAGCAAGAATATTCATTCTAGTATTAATAAAAATATAACGTATCTCTAACCAAATGGTTGTTGCTTGCTCTGGTCCTGTGTTAGGTTGGGCCAGTAAATACTGGCCCGACCTAGCACAGGACAGAGACCCATGGTGGTTTTAGTGGGTAGTCCCGGCGCTCCTCGTCGGGGAGTCTCCACACTCTCCCTAGACTGAGCCCCTTTAGGGGCCCAGCCTGGGGGGGTAAGCCCGTAAATTGTTTGGTTTCCACCATGAGTCAAAAAAAAAAGCACAGGACAGAGACGCTTGGAGGAGCGAAAGGAAGACCATCAATAAAACAATTTAATTAAAAGGATAAACACATTTATGTTTTGATCTAAAGACGAATAAAATTTCAGTGAACATTTTTTATGTCTACCAAAATACTAAGTTGAATAAAAATTCTGTACTGCTATTAAACAAATTGCAAAAATATGTTTATTGATTTCCTAGTCTTCATTAGACCCAATAAGATGACCTCGTGTTTGATGACCGATATTTGATTCTGAGAGTTCTAAATATGCTGGTAGCTTAGAGCACCGACTCATTTAAGGGAAAAAGCTAGTGATTATAAAATGTTCGACTTGCCCGAATCGTTTTAAATTCTCCATAAACACCAATCAAAAGCGTGCACGGAAAATTTGATTATTAAGTGAATATTAATGAAGTCTTCATAACTTAAAAATTTATTGGATGGAATTATAATAAAATTGGAGCATGGTATATTATGCTTGACTTAACCCTTTAACGCACACCTTTATGATTTTTTTAATTCAGTTTCATTATTTGTAAGTGAATATATATCCTTAAGTGTTATTTATAACAACATGTGTCAATATTTTTTTCAGAAACTTGTTATTTTCCTAGAAAATAAAAAAAAAACTAGTGGCCAGTATATAGACTGCATCATTAACTATCCCCATCTAATCAGTGTCCTGTAAACTGGACACTCTTAAAAATCTATAATTTTTGGTGAAAATAACGCAGTAAAATAAAATAATTGTGTAGGAAATATATCAGTCTTTAATCAGCCTCAACAACATAACATAACTAGCATAATACTTTTAACAAAATTGAAGTATTTCTCTAACTTAGCTAGAAAAAACACACAAAAATAAAAATGTTATCTTCTCTGAATTATAACTGAAAAATAAAAATGTATGCAATTGTGGTATTCATAATTATAGAAAAAGATTATATATTTAGCATAGCTTTAGCTATAGGCGGCAAAAGCACAGGCGGTAGTGAATGCGGCGGAGCTATTGTGAGTGGCGGTGAAAGCTGAAATCGTGGTGCTGGTGAAGGAATTTGGGGTGACAAAGATCCGTGTGGGAGGAGCTGAAGCAAATGATCCTGGTTGACTGCAACTACGGGTGCTCAGGCTGTTGGTATTTGAGACAACGTCGTCAAGACAGTCATCAGCGTTGGAATCACTACCAATATCAGAATGGATGGCCTGGTCATCAGTAATGGCCATAATTTCTGCACATTCGTCTTCAGACATCATTTCTAGATCTTGGTATCGAAAGTTATTTCTAAAACAATAAAAAAAACAAGAATTAAAACTCAATATACTCAAAATTATTACAGGAACGTAGATATCGACATAATTCACCATGAAAAATACCTAAACAATTACGATATTCGGTTATAACTACCGAACCCGTATATTTGTACTAATTATAATAAGACATCCGAGAAATAGACTATATACTGCGTGTAAAATGATAGACGTAGTCTCTGCCTACCCCTCCGGGAAACAGGCGTGAGTCTATGTATGTATGTATGTATGTATGTAAAATGATATAAATTAAATGTAATAATCAAAATATATAGTTATGAGACAACCTCCAACTCATATGTGTCATTTCTTGGTGAGGCTTTTACAACACACCGGTCTGTTTTTGATTGCTAAAATAAGTGCTTTATTTTACTATATTCGGTTATATTTGCACACAATAATAAAGTATATACTATAATACAATCGTTTTACTCACTTTTGGTACGACGACGTGTTTCTTTTTTGCACTGAGTTATAAATATGTGACGTTTGCTTCCAATGGCAGCAAATACAAGCGCGGGTATGCACAGAGGCCAGTTATCAGGCCACCGTAAAAATTTTTACAGCACGCGCCGTTTCAAAACGCTGGTTAGTTACAAAGCCGGTGTGCTTTATTGGGAACCGTATATGATCATAAAATTAAACATTGCTTTAAAATCTTTGAATTATCGACCTTAAAGTGACTGTCCAGTTTACTGGCCACTTTGTATGGGCCGTCCTATAAAGGGTTAAATTGTATTCTTAATTATTTATTCAAAGGTGATATTTTTAAGATTCATTAAGAGTATTAAATATTACATGAATATATTAAATAGATAGTATATATCAATACATTATAACAATAATCGTATACCAATATTTTCATTTATAATTATTATTGTGAAGTATGTAACATATTTGATACATGTAGGTAAAGGTTAAGTTATTTTACAGCCGCAATCGAAAAAAAAACTAATCGTAAAGAACGCTATGATTACTTAGTACATGAAATTTCGAAACATCCAATAAAAAGAAACTAAGCTTGTGACGTAATTGTACTTCTAATTCGGTCATATTTCCTTCAAACATCGCGAAAACCAACCACATGTAAAACAACCAAGAAAGTCCGCCTAGTTAAGAAATATATCTGTACAAAATTAATTACGTATTCCTTCATCAATGTGATTTTTTCATACACGCTTACCCAAAGTTAAGTTCAGGCAAAGTCCTCTCTTAGTTAAGATATTTCTAAAGATAGAACTCTCTCTGTCGTCGTAAATTTTCGAGCACTTTTAAAGTAACGAGAGAGAAAAATCGAGATATTATCTTTATATCTGTTTAGCCTTTTTAGCTTAGATTATTATCCGATGTTTATAGTAATGACGGAGGTCTAGGTTATACAATAAAAAAAATATGTATTACAAAAAGTTATTTGTTGTTTACTTGTGTAATAAATACAAATTGTCAACTGAGTTGTGAGTTCAATCATTGCTCTGGCGAACAATTATTGTTGATAAAGGACAATGCCAGATTAAGTATGGGAAGGGTAAGGCCAGATAAAGGACAATGCCAGATTAAGTATTTTTTTCTATGATGGGTTGTATTGTTTGTTTACACGTACAATGTCACTATTTTGTTGCAATATCTTACAAAACTTGCGCGCAAAAGCCATTATATTTTATAAATCTAATATTTAAAATGAGCAAACTTCTAAAGCTCATAACTTAGTTCAGACTGTGTTTAGAGATATACATGTCATTATAATTTTGGTTTATTACAGTATTATATATCGTATTAAAAATACAAGGTTTTCCGATGGCTACCCGAAAAAGAAAGACGCCGTTTTCCATCACTCCATCCTTTCAAAATATATAAATTACCTGCCTTGGCAAAAAAAAATTTTACTTAGGGTGCGTGTTTATAAAAAGATACACGACAAGATTATGATAACATTTCATGTTTACGTGATAAAAGAATATTTTTCCTAAGCCCGAAATATAGTAAAATTCCAGTCTGATATAACTGTTATAAAATGTAATTTTTGGTAGTTACTTTAAGGAGTATAAAATTCTCCTTTTGTCAGCCTGACTTCGGACTGTGCAGTCTATAAAAAATGGGAAAGTGTGTGAGGCTGGATGGATTTATGTTGATGTATATTTGTTAGTTTTTCACGCAAAAATTACTGCAGAACAGGTTTTAATCAAACTTTGCTGTAACATGCACGATAGGGCGAAGGCGCGGGCGCTGTCTAGAAGTTAATAAATATTATATAATTTTCCTCATTTCTTAGCTAGCAATGATAAACTCGGGCCAGTCTTATCTAAATTAATTGGCTGATAACTCATACAAATATCGTCCCAATTACGAAATTATCCGAAAGGGCAGGCTTATCAAGGTGTAGCCTTATAAAAAATATATTTTAGACTTAGTCAACAGCTTTAGTGACGAGTCGTCACTCACTCGAAAAAAAAAAACTAAACATCTGATTCAAAATTGAATAACGTCAAATATCGTCAGTCGTCACTTGACTATTGACTGTGTGTGTCTTAATTTGTTGAAATCTTACTAAAAAGTATCTACAACTGTCTGGAAGAAATTGCTTTCAGCGATAAGGCCGCCTATTGTACATACCTATGTTGAATTGTATCATGTTTTGTAGCATTTGTATTTTATCTGGTGTACGTTAAAGAATTTTCTATTTATCTATATTAGTATCATAAAAGGATATTTTCATCAAATTTTGTACCAATTTTGAATCAGATGCTTAGTTTTTTTTTCGAGTGAGTGTGTGGTCAAATTTATGGGTTGACGTTAATATTTTCATTCAATCTATTACCTACTTAATATTCGATGATATATTAATAACCCTGTATCAATGTGAGGCTCTGAATTTTGTAAAACATTATAACTATATATTATAATGTAAAGTTTTCGGTGTTATTATTTGATATAAAAAATGTGACAAGTTTTGGAATCCACGTTCATAGTAAAATTTTCTTACAACATTGAGTGTGTCAAAGAATTAATAATATCGTAGATCTTTACGAATGTTTTCTCTGATTCATACAATTACATTCTAAATGCTAGCAAACATTATTATATAGTTTGAAACAGGCTACCATTAATTTTGTCTGGAAGATACTTACCATTTACCAACTAGAATGTTATTTAAATTGTGGTACATTACTGATAATTAAAACACTGTTTTGTTGACTTGAAATTGATGTAGGTTGTTATGAAAAGGCAGTAAGTACAATAATTATCTTGTGACTCAAAATGAAGAAATGAAGTTGAGAGTACTACATTTTCTAAGACCAAAAAAAAAATTATTTCTTTTTGTAAAAATAATTTTATGACCTGGATAAGAACATTTAACTTATTTTTACGTGTTTTTAATTTAAATAAAATTTTTACTACTGTTAAACCTGTATTTTTAAACTATTGTATGTACAGAAACTGTATACATAAAATTCTTGCGTTACTGACTGACTGACAGACAACGTACAGGCGAAACTATTGGGCGAAAAAAGCTAAATTTTAGTATATATGTATGTCTCTTGGGGAGCGTAGGGATGCGCTAAGAAACGATTTCCCAAAATTCCCACGGGATCGGCCCAAAATGTGCAGGCGTATCTGCGGGCATCCTCTAGTGATATTATATAAATTGTGTTATCGATTCAAAAAGAGGAACTCCAAGGACCTTTAAGTACTTTGTGTCTAAACCCCAGATAAGTTTTGAGAGCCTGGATAATAGGTTAGTAATAGCTTTTCAAAATTTATCGGTAAATTTAAGCTTCTATCTTTTATAATTTACCAACTTCTATCAAATATTTGTCCTGGTGATGCTTGTTCTGTTGAATCTTTGAAATCAAGGGTGACTATGCGTCATTCAAATTATCTGTTCCGGCGAAGCATTGTGCAAAATACTTAGCTCCAGAAAACTGGGTAGAAAATGTCTGCATAAAGCCGTGGCGTAGATGGATTTTGCAAACAAACCGGTAAAACCGCCTAAACGTAAAACATATGTTCTGTTTTACCAGAATGTTAGAGGTTTGCATTCAAAATTGGATATATGTAAGCTGTCCATATTGAATGAATCAGCAAATGTGTTTGCACTCACCGAAACGTTTTTGAATAGCAGTGTAAACGATGCGGAAGTGTTTCCACAAGACTATAATGTCATACGCAGGGACCGAACCAACGATACCGGTTGGGGTAGGGTATTGTTGGCGGTGCGTTGCCAGTACCAGATACAGCAAATCACTAACATTGATGGATATACCGACGATCTAGAATTTGTGATGGCAATAGTTTGTTTTAAATTTAAGAAGATATTGCTTTGTGATGTTTATATTCCCCCTAACTCAAATGATTTGAAGTATAGAAATTATTTCATGGTTTTAGAAAATGTTATTAGGAAATACGCAAAACTTAATTTTCTCATTTTAGGTGACTTAAATCTGAACTCAGCTAGTGCGCAGGTTAAATTGGATTTCTCACATTTTGTGGCGTTTGGTAATTTAAGGCAATATTATAAAACTTATAACCAATATGGAAACTTGTTGGACCTGGTTTTGAGCGACCTATGCAGTGAGTGTGTGCAGATGAGGGAGGATACAGTGCCACTTGTGCCACCGGACGCACACCACCCACCGCTCAGCTTTCTACTGAGCGTGGCGCGGCCGGCGCGAGTGGTGCCCCCATTGTTGCCGGGCTCGGCTGCGGCCTCTTCGCATCAGGGCTCTCCCATATTGGCAATTTAAAAAAGTGGATCTTTTTCAGCTGTACGAAGGTATTTCCTCACTAACGCGGGATGAGATGTTCTCTGTTAATGATGTTAACGAAAACTTGGCCATATTTTACAAAAAAAATAACAGCTGTTTACGGTGTCATGTACCAGTCAAACAAAAACAAACTCTTGGCTCGAAGTATCAATACTCAATATGGTATACGGCTGAGATAATTAATTGTATACGGGAAAAACATTTCTTTCTTTTAAAATATAAAGAATAAAAAAAATATTTGGTGCTTTGATATGTTTAGATTCTATAGAAAGCGCGCAAAACATTTGATTAATGTGGCATATCAAAACTATATACTACGGGCAGAGGCAGATATAAAATCGGATCCAAAACGTTTTTGGAAATATGTCCGTGAACAATGTGCCTCCAGACATACTTGCGAATAGCAAAGGTATGAATAAGATGACATAGTTGTAACTGGAGTGGATGCGGCAAATGCGTTTGCCACGTATTTTAAATCTTTATTTCACACTGACGGGGTGGGGCTGTCTCATGACATGGCCTCAAATACGTCGCTTTCCCACATTACCTTAGACACCATCGACAGTGCTGACGTGACATACGCCGTAAAACGATTGAAGGCGCTCACCTATACTGGGCCAGATTCCTCCTTTTTTGGGGAAGGACTGTATATCTGTGTTTATTGAGCCTGTGTTACAAATTTATAACCTTTCTCTTCAAACGGCTACATATCCAGCGTTTTGGAAGGTCTCTCGTGTCACACCCATACCTAAAGACGGGGCAGCTTCGGACGTCACGAACTATATGCCGATTGCCGTGCTCTCGGCGTTCGGCAAGATCTTTGAATCGATCATATACCGTACTTGCCTACTAAATACGGTCACAACTTAGTGATTGCCAGCATGGATTCAGATCAGGTAGATCAACTACTACTAATCTTATAAATCTCATTAATTACTCTGTTGCACAATTGAACCTGAACAGACAAGTGGACTTTTTATAGCTTACTTCGATCTAAAAAAGCTTTTGATCGTGTCCAAACGGCAGTACTTTTAGAGAAATTTCGGCTTAAGGCTCTCCATAGGATTTAGTCCAAAATTGATAAAAATGTTTGGTGGTTAATTTCATAATAGGAGCCAATATGTGCAGTTATCAGGCTGGCGATCAGAGACTACGAGACGACTTCTGGAGTTAGCCAAGGCAGTAATTTGGGCCCGATGCAATTCCTAATTATGATCAATGACTTGCCCAGGGTCGTGGGTTCGGCGCGATGCCTCATGTTCGCTGACGACCTGAAGTTATTCTTAGGGGTGAAAGATCTGAACGACTGTGGTGCGCTCCAGCAGGACATTAACAACGTTGAAGCGTGGAGCAAACGCAACTGCCTTGAATTTAATATTTCAAAGTGTAAAACCATCACATTCACTCGATCAAAATCACCAATTACCTTTGAGTATACACTTTCACAACGTAGGGTCCTAACTACGAGACGATCACGGCCAATCTAATGTCCGTGTGGTGACGGATTAAGAATACGGATTGTCACCACTCCATATTATCCCATGGGTGTCGTAAGAGCCGACGAAGGGAGCATATTATGCACAGAACAGCACTGTAAGAGAAGGAAAACTTGATACAAACCCTATACCAACCCGTTTGGCCAGGGTGGTATAGTAGGCCAATTCCTCCTTTCAAAGGAGAGGCCTAGTCCAGCAGTGGACTGTTAAAGACTGATGATGATGATGATGATGATACACTTTCAGGCATTCCGCTGGAGCGCGTAACCGAAATTAGCGATTTGGGTTTGGTTGTGGATACAAAGTTGACGTTTAACACTCACATTAATATAATGTGCGCTCAAGCTTACAAGTCGCTTGGCTTTGTCATGAGACAGTCGGCTCGATTCAAAGAGATGAGAGAAGAGATGCAGTTACTGCCTTATACTTCGCGTTTGTTCGTAGCAAGCTCGAGTACAACTCTGCTGTCTGAGACCCTTACGAGGCTAAATACAAAATATTGGTGGAACGGATACAGCGTAAGTTTTGCCGATTTCTCTACAAAAACTGTATGGATATTATCCGTACCTATATACGGTTCGTAATATTCAAGTTGTTTCCACTATTTACAAAAATTGTAAGTAAAAGTAATCGAAGCATTTTTAACGTTCAGTAGACATTTTCCGTCTTACTTATAAAAATCTCGTTGAGTGCGACTTAGCCACCTCTCAGCTGAACAGCACTTGAGCATTTAAACAATGTTCAAATTTTCTTTACTTATAAACATTGTTTAGCTGTTGTTCAGCTGAGTAACTGATAAAGAACGATAGACATACGAGTCGACTAACTACGGAATTCAATATTCGAAATATAGATAGATCTGTAGATTTTAGATTCGTTTTTGACAGTTTTTGACATAAGCTCTATACAAAATATGTCAAACACGTATCTAAAATCTACAGATCTATCTATAGTTTGGATATTGAAAATGGCCGTAAATAACGCAATTGAAGAAACACGCTTGGCTATTTTGTATCTATGAGTCATAGATACATAGCAACGATATGATATCTCCATAGCAACAATATTCCGTCATAGACTATGACAGAATATTGTTGCTATGACAAATAACAAAAAGTCTGATAGCTGGTGAACAATTTTGATTTTTTTTTAAACTACGAGAAATATTGATAAATATTGAAATTTACGTTTTTTTCTATTATCACACTTTCTTTGAGATTCAATCTATTTTATTTAAGGGTATTATACTCATTATTGTGTCTTTTTGTTTTCATAAAAATATCTAATAAATGTTCTTTTTCGGTTATTGTTATTATTTATTGAGAGACCGCATGAGTGCTGTCGGTCGTGATTTCACGAGGGCCAACCGCATCGCAATTCGCAGTAACCTTGAGCAAGAGATACAGCCAATATAAGCTCTCCTTATAAAAAAAATAAACTTTAGAATGCCTCAAAAACATTTTTTTTGCTGTACAAAGATTCAAGTGTTTGCAGGGGGCCGCAACACTTCAACTAGATCCTCGACTTTCTTATTTAGGTTCATTTAAGGACAATCACAAAATTTCTTGCAATGCCTCAATTGAGTATGTTACCAAAAGTGGTTTACCAGCTCTCCTACTATTATGTTGTTCTAAAAATTTCGGAAGGAAATAATTTATAACTATACTAGTTAAATCTTCTATATAATTTTGGAAATTTGCTGGATCTTCGAAATCTATGTTTAATTATAATAAGTAAACAACGGTAAAATTGGAAAAATGCAAATAAATAAATTTTACAATGTATAAAATGTCGTTGATCGAACAGCTGATTCAAGTAAAACCCGCCATTGTGCCTCTCAGCAACGTTTAAACAAGGTCCAGGTGTTGTTTAAATTTGACAGCTATTTGAACTTCACTTAGTGGCTACTAAACGCTAAACAGGGTTTAAATGTACGGTTTTTCGGCCGGTTTCTGAATTGAGAATTTCAGCTTTCATCAGTTGAAAATTTCTGAACTAGTTGAAGTCAACTTCAGTTTTTTCTGTTTCACAAGTCAGAGTGAGATTTTTACAAAGCACTTTCAACTGAGTATTCTTCAAATCATGAATAACTCAAACCGAACAACACTAGTACGTTCCGATACAAGTAAAAAAACCGGTACTAACTATAAATTCGTATTAATTAACATATTATAAAGAAGCACAATTGTTAATTAATTATTGTTATGCAGAAACAAATAAAAAGTCGAAATAAAGTTGTATTTAAAATTATTTCAACGATTATTAAATTTTAATGAACAGTTTCTTGAATTAGATCAATTCCTAGGATCAATTCGGTATAGTGAAAACGGAACGTGTATGTTATGTCAAAGTCAGTTTGTATTATTTTTAATACAAGATATTTGTGGCCAGGTATACTTGAGGTATAATTCTATATACCTCCATGGTGGCCACCATGGAGGTGGATAGAATTATACCTCCATGAAGGCTACAGCAAAATTATTTGGATTGATTTAACACGGAAATCTATTATTTATATTTTCTATCCCTTCTATTTGTTCCTAATAATGTTGTTATCCATTTGTTCCAAATATTGAATAGTCTTTGAACCTTTTTTCTATAAATTCTGTTTGACGACCTTCATGTTGTGTAGACGTCAGTATGACGTAACCGCTGCTTGGCAACCGTAGTGTGGACATTTTGACATACTGGCTGTCATATTACTCGTGATCACGGGTTAAAAAGCCAAAGTAGTATAATTAAATATTTTTCAATTTATCAGTGCTAAGTGAAGTTTGACAAATGTCAAATGTTTTCAGAAACGCGAATATCGAGTTGAGATGGAGTTTAATCTTATGTTGTGTCAAATTTGAGATTTTACAAGCACAAATACTCAAAATGTGGTCAACAATTTTTTGTGAAACGGAAAACTGATTAATTATGAGATAATTTGTGTTTAAATTGTTTTCAACGCGAAATTCTCAATTCAGAAACCGGCCGTAATCAGCCGTCGTTTAAAATTTTGAATAACGTTTATAAGTAAGAGGGATAAAGTATTAGATTTCATGTAATATACAAGCAAATAATTTACTTAACATCCGACATAATAATGCTCGCGGCAAATTATTATTTACTTTTCTATTTAACTTGTTTGCAATATCAGCTCATGTGTGCTGTATTTTGTTCCATGAAACGTTACACTAATTGGCTTGCAAAATCAAGTTGTTTGAAAATGTTGAGTTTGGTGCTTGAATTTGGTTCCTAAACAATTGAAACAAGGGTAGATTGTTGTTTGAAATTAAATGAAATGTATCATTATTCCATGTATTGTAAACTTATTTTTTAACTTTCCAATATTTTAGGTCGAAGCTAATGCTGAAAAAAACTGGCTAGGACCTCAACAGGAATCCTTTTCTGACACGAAATGTATGGATTTATGTAAATGTTCAAACGCGTAGTGTTAGCAATGATTTTGGTATTTATTCGTGAATTTCATATACATATATTTATATATATTATGTATCACAATAAAATATTTTTGGGCTGTGTATATTAGATTATAAGTACACATACGTACACTTACCACTTCTTCAACTACAGCTCATAACAATTACTAGGATAATACAATAAAATTAGCCCTGAACTGAAGTAGGGCCTACACTGTAATAGGTAATTATTATTTATACAAGAAAATAATATAATAGCTGGCAAGCCTGAGTCAAACAAAACAAGAGTAATTTTGGAAAGACTGTACACCTAATTTGTGTTTCAATTACGTTGTTACAATTACTCGGAGTAATTTTAAGATGATGCTTTTTAATTTTAATAAGTACCTACGTTTTATTGTTTAGAAAATGTTGTAAATTGTTTTCTAACCTAGCTTTGGTGAGTCTTTGAAGATTTAAGTTTTCCTACAGGAAATTTTTGCTTTGATAATTTTTTTTTACTGCCGTTTTTCCCGAGGCTTGTGAACAATTTCATTTGAGACGCTAATTATGTTTGAAAAGTATACATACGTAATCACGTAACGGCAGTTTACTTGAAAAGATGTAATAGTATTAACACCAATATTTTTGTCTATATTCACGCTTATAGCATGTATTGACCTACTATTCGTAACATAGTTAAAAAACGTTATCATAGGAAGCTACTTGGTTTGGTGACTGCTAGTTGCCTTTATAGTGCATCGGGGTGGACTATAAAGGCAACTGCCCAAGGAACATAGACGCGAAATTTCAGCTTCCTTCTTACGGTCAATAATGACAAATCGACAATAATGTATTTACGGTACGGTTCTATTGGCATCCTAAAATAATTATGAGACCAAGAAACTATAAAGAAAGTGCAAACAATAAATTTCACTGCTAAAATTAATTATGGTGTATATTGTTGCCTTAAAATATTCTAAATTATTCTCCAAACAACACCAAGCCATTTTGTATTAAAATTTTAGTTATACTCAATTAAATTCCACTGTTTATAGCGGTTACTTGGTAAATGTCTATCTTAGTCTTGCAAAGTAAACAGACCCTGGTACAAAAAAATACACTTAAATAATATAAGCTTCTCATCATAATATTTGGGTACGAAATAGTTTTCAAGATTTCTTGGAGTGTTTTATTTGTTGTTCTAGTATTCTTGAAATAACTAACCTGAATGTGGGTCGGAGTAAAAGTTATAAAATAAAAAAACAACAAAATATAACGTTGCTGCCTTGCATTTAATATCAAAAACATGCTTGAATAAAAACATGCAATTGGTTCAAAATTATGATAGGTATAGAGACGTATCAAGTGGAGGAGTAGGCCAGAAATATCAAACTAATTTTGGACTGTGAAAAACAAAGCATAGCTGAATTATTGTTACCATTTTTGCTTTCGTTTTTGATGTTTTAGAACTGACGTGACGGTTTGTTTGTATACAAAACTGAACATCTTAAAGTTTATATATATAATAATTTTCATTAAATACTCTCGTTATTTTTTATCGTTACTTTTCACCAATGGTCCGAAGGGTAACTTTGTAATATATCCTTATGATTTCAATTACTTATTCGTGATTAAAAAACTTGTGTTTCACTTTGTTCCTTTATGGCAAAGGAACTAGTCAAGTTTGTTATTGACATAAAGCAATCACCATCGCCCTAGCAAAAAGCTCATCCTCTACAAAATCAATGAAAACAAATTATACCTAACATCAATAATTATCGCAACGTAACGAGTCTTTCTAAACCACTAATTAAAATCACATTCATACAAATTCATATCAGATGAATTCCCTTCTATTCGGATCGCTGGCATACAATTCAGATAAACTGGAAAATTGATTGGTATAACTGATTGTGTTTTGCAAATTGGAATTTGAAATTGAATTGGGAAATATATCCTGTTAGACAAATGCTGTCAAAAACATTGTCATGTAAATATTGCAAGAGTCTATTCTAGTTTGAAACGGTGGAATAACTTTTACAGTTTAAGTTTGTTTGTTAATTGTAAATCTGTTTTGTTGTTTATGTTAAAAATACTAAGAGTGATTGATGACCGCGCGCGTTGTCCGCGTGGTGACGGATTAAGAATACGGATTGTCACCACCCCATATCATCCCATGGGTGTCGTAAGAGCCGACAGAGGGAGCATATTATGCAGAGAACATCACTGTAAGAGAAGGAAAACTTGATACAAACCCTATACCAACCCGTTTGGCCAGCGTGGTATAGTAGGCCAATTCCTCCTTTCAAAGGAGAGGCCTAGTCCAGCAGTGGACTGTTAAAGGCTGATGATGATGATGATTGATGACGATATAATTATAATAACTGAAACGATGTTAAACTGGACTAGGATGAATAAGTGATTTTAGTGTACTTGAAGACATTGAAAAAACATATGAACAATCACAAATCGTTATGCACATAATACGTTAAAAATGTATATAAATTTACTCATTTTAAACGCATTTTTACCAAAACGATGAAACTACGTATAAAAACCATCCCTTCTCTTACCTTCTTAGCAGTGAACTTTCCAGAACTCCTTCTCTAGTTTTATGTTTATTAATGCTTATAATACATAAAGCGTCAACAGCCAAAATTTGTAGCCTCACTGTTTAAAGCTCATTTATGATTCATTCAATTAGGGCAAGCAAATTATATTGAAATGTATTGATTAGACATTATTGTGTCACTATTTAAATAGCTATAGACTGTATTAAAACATTTAAGTCAACTGAAAGTCGTTTACTATCTGGTCGTCATATATCTTTGATGTAACAACGAAGCTCTTGTCTCAAGTTAATAGAGGCAGACTTTTCTTTTGATCTATTTTCTTTTGAATTCAGACCTCATACATACATACATACATATCGTCACGCCTTTTATCCCCGAAGGGGTAGGCAGAGGTGTATTTCTACACCCACTTTTCGCCAGATATGCTTTAGTCCCACGTAATAAGGGGCGAGCCTATTGCCGTACCGGGCACATTTCCAGACTCCGTGCTGCTACTGAGAATTTCGTGACAGAAAAACCCAATAACACTGCCCGACTCAGGAATCGAACCCGGGACCTTCCGATCCCACGCGCACATTTATGCCGCGAGACCAACGAGGCAGTCTTATAGGGTTTGATGTCGAGTTTTCCGTCTCTACGCAACGATGGTATTTGCATCGTGTTATCCCTTAGTCGCCTCTTACGACACCCACGGGAAGATAGGGGGTGGTGACACTTGTATGCTATGCCGTCAACCACACGGCAATAATACAGACTAAGTAATACAGAATTAGTTATTTTTCTTATGAAGATAATTGTGTTGCATGGCTTTTAAATAAGTCTGTATTGTATTCACTTAAAAGTTAACATGTATTGAAATGTTTTTTTTTATAATAATGGGCGGCAAACGTGCAGACCCATCGCCTGATGGTAAGCAATTAGCGCCGTCCATGGACACAACCAACACCACAGCAGTCACAAGTGCGTTGCTGCCCCTTGGGGTTGGGAAAAGGTTGTTATAATGAACATGCAGCAGTATTTTACTCATTTTGAATATAGTTTGCCAGCGCTATAATTTAATTTTGAATTATATTGTTTTGAAACTACTAGCAATTGAAACAAACATTTCATTGCCTTACTTGGTGCAATTTTATTATAGTTATAATTAAATATATTTTGCACAATATATTCTACCTGTTAAAGTCCTCTCTTCTTTCTATCAGTTATAATATTTTGTCTCTTCTGCCACCGTGGTCCAGTGGAAAGCGTCTGCTAATCGGGCGATCCCGGGTTCGATTCCCGGTTCGGGCAAAATTGTTATTGAGTTTTCCGATATTTTTGTAGCAGCACGGAGTCTAGCAATGTGCCCGGTCACGGCAATAGATTCGCCCTCTATTACGTGGGACCTAAAATTCATAAAGCGAAATATTACACGTCTGTCTATACTTCCGGGGATAAAGGCGCGACGATATAAAACAATCGTGATTGTTCTATTACCGTGATTAGATTATTATTGGTAGCCCATACAACTACAGATAAAAACACGTTAGATACTAGAGACGTCCACTGCTGGACATAGGCCTCCCCCAAGGTTCTCCAAACAGACCAATTTTGAGCCACCCGCATCCAACCGCTTTCCGCGATCTTAATCAGATCGTCGATCCACTTAATTTATACATTCTATAATAACTAAATACTAATACTGCATACACATAATGACATACTGCGCCGACCCCAAATAAATTGGGACCAGGGCAAGACAATGATGATGAATAACTAAATACTAAGCTTTTCACACAAATTTATTAAAATTGTGTTTCTTCGAAATGGGGTTCCAATTCCGTTAACCAAGTGTAAATATATTATTACCTCAAATGTCATCCGATAGATCTCAGAAATTTACAGTTTAATCATCATCATATTTATACGCCTACACAAGTTACTGTACGTACTACTCACGTATCGTATACTGAAAATAGATGTCAGTCCTTTAATAATAGTAATTAAACTTAAGTCTGCGAGTTCGCGTTAAGGTACCTGTCGATGTGCGTCGGTTTCCTATATACAGTGTGTCCATTAAGGGTAGGTACTATTATCGTCGAGAAAGGGCAACGATCTGTCCACCTCCATTTCGTATGTGAATCGGGTTGTGTTGACCAAGTGAGGGTAGTTGCCGAAACTCGCACTTCCACAAGACGGCGCTGAGCTCTCATCAGTCTCTCCGCGACCACGCTCGGTGCAAGACGAGCGAAACGTCGGAAACAAATAGGAATTTATACCTTAAATAAGTTAATTGTACGCGATTAAGACCCGCTAATTTATTTTGCAGAAATTAACGTAATTTTCTACTTTTATATTAAACTAGAGGATACGCGAAGCTACGCGCGTTTTTTTATGTAGGCATATCTGCCCGATTCTTTGGAAATTTCAGAAAATCCCATCTTAGTTCACCTGTACGGTCCGCAAGGAACATACATGCCAAATTTCAGCTTCTTGCGCTCAATAGTTTTGGCTGTAGCTTATCTGTCATTCAGTCAGTAAAGCAATATCTTTATATACAGATTGTTAAGTTTTATGTGCCTCTCCAGCAAAAACATCTTTTTACATGTATACGTTAAATTATTCATTTCTACCTAAATTCACATAATACATTTCTATACTCAGCAAAATTACCAAACAGAAACACAAAAGACATAAAACCATTATTCAGCCAATAAAGTAAATGAAATACAGCCAAAACGAAGTAAAATAAAACAAAAAACAATACACACGTTCTTAAAAGAATATACGAATTTATTGGAAAGTTAGTTTGCTACAAGAATTTGATAAGAAATCTGAGCATCGCACCAAGTTAGTTAAGAACAATTCGAAGGGGAGAAGCACGCGCGTGAATGCGTCTGATCCGAAGATATGAGAAAATTTCATCCTTGTTCCGAAGCTAGAGCCGGCTAAAGCAAAAATTATATCGACAGTTTAGCTCTGCAGTAGACAGATTTATGCAAAAAAGGGAAGATGAAAAACAAAAAAAAGGAAAACGAGAAAAAGAGGTTACCAGAAACTGCTCACGTTAAAAATAGAATTGAACCATGAAAGTGGTGAATTCCAAATCAACTTTAAAATGTACTAATTTACGGAGGGTAACTTTTAACTTAAAGTGAAATTTGAGACAATTTTTATATTAGGTCTATATTATTCAATTCAAGTCTGTTCAGTAAAACATACCTATTGGCCAGATGCATATTAATATGCTTTAGTTATCACCAGAAAGAATCGAAACACAAAGTGTACGAAATACAAATCAACATGCACACCGATTGTCAAAATTGCGGTTCGTAAAATTATATGAAAATATTCATTAAGTCCACTGGCTTTTTTGAGCATTCATTGCTTGGTCTTACAACCTATTTGTTCTACTCATAACTCTGAACCACTTTTGCTAAATGATGAAAACAGAATATTCCAAAAATAAAAAAACTCCCAGTCCGCAATTAAAAGTTAAACTCGAGTTCATCTTTTATAAATTCGTCAACGGCGAACTTTCACGTTGCAGCAATTGTTTAAAGTGAGCACCAAAAGTCTTGGCAATTAGTAGGCAACATTCAGTAAGTGAATGTACTCGTACAAATCCTGCAAAGTTGGCTAACATCCGTGTTAGAGCACGCACACGTAACCGCGTTACATCCGCGGGTGTTTGCAAGAGAAGGATGGCAATCCGCAACTAGATTGGATATTCAGTTCGTTCCTACCTACTGTTTAGACCGGATCCACACTATCTGATCGTTTCACGCTTTGGATGAAGCAAACATACTTCAAGGAAGTACATTGGGCTTATCCACGCTGGCTTTAGGTATTGGAAAAGATGCGTGTATATTGGATATAGGTACATTCGTTTCGTAACTAATATATATAAAGCCTTAAATTGTTAATTCTTAGGCTTAAATTTCGTTACATTATTTTAGAATATTTATATAGCTACATTTACTGTTTAAATACACATTTAGAAGCATATAAGGCTATGTTTTATCATATCTAATTATGTTTTTTTCGTGAATTGATAATCACATGCATTATTGTGGATACTGCTGTGAAAAGCTGTATTAATCCAGTAATATTTCCATATATATATTTAAATAAAAAACACGTATTGAGAGATTATTGTCAAGTAACGTCTATTGAGATGTTCAGACTTGAAATGCAGGAAGGTTTTGATCCGATTGGTTACGTGATTACTTAGTCAAGTAAAGTGTGGCACATGCCTTATTGTACTCCGTGTAGCGAATTCAATTCTACCGTACAGTTTGTTTAGCTGTAGCGTGATAAGATATACAAGTTTGTAGAGTCTTCTACAAACCTGAATATCTATGTATCTTTGCGACAAGGTATCGATGCTTGCGACTTGTATCTATTGCAATAACTGAGGTTTTGATTTTAATAATATAGATATTCTTAGATAATGAAGACATTCAAAATTTAATGGATGTACGTTCTATTTCAAACAATAACATTGATTCTTAGAAAGCCGCATAAGGAAATCACTACCAACTTTAACCTAGACCTCTGATTATTATAAAGACACATAGCAACTTTGAAAGTTAGGAGACTAATTTGCAAACAGTTGAGAAGTATTTATTCGTGTATTGCATGTCGGTCTTTATATACCTTTTGTACATATATTTGTTAACTGATACTAATAACACTCAGACTAAACCATACCAATTGCAAATCACGAAAATATTCCTACGGTGTAAAAACTGACTCGAGAAATCTAAAAACCCGGTGACTTTTAGAAGCAAGGCACTTCGTGCATTTAAATTACATAGCAACCTTTATCAAAGAGAATAAAATACAAGAATGAAAGTCATATTTAAAACAAATTTACTTAATATCAATACATATAACGATAAAATCTCTCAAGTGCTAGTAAAATGAATATGCAAATATTTTGTTTTGTTCAATATCGTTTCAATAAAATTGACGTATGGTTTTCCAAGAAATAAAACTCGTCAATAGATCGCATATATTGTAAATGCGTCTGGCCTGGAGACGAGGCAACGAACCGATCAGTACCGATATTTTAGGTGAAACTGAATGACACGAAAGTATAAATCACATATGAACTTTTAGCAAAACACGCGATAAGAATGTTGTAGATAATGTTAGTTTATGGTGACGGAAAGTTATGGCAGGCGAGCGAAGGAATCTGTTACTTTGGTGCCACATTTTCATAGATTTTGTATAGGGAATGGTACACTTTTGACTATAGAGTTACTTAATGGGTGTTACTATGTTTAATGTTGCTTGTAGAGAGATGCGATGTAGTGGTTTTAATCTTAGGTTTTAATGTTTGAAGCTACGTTCACGTGTTTTATAGAGTGCGATAAATAGTTAATCGGAGATGTTTTAAAATTCTTTTATAGACGATACGTAAGGTCATGATTCTAAAATAAATTGATGTTCGTCTAACTCTTCTGTTAGGTTGCAAATTAAACATGGCAAAAAGTATGGTAAAAGCAAAAAGGGTATCAAATCCGTTAATACTGGAAAATTAAATTTGTTGCTGAAGCCAGCAACCACTGTTAGCCATAAACGTTGGGTTAATATTGCGCAAAGATAAGGATAAAATAATAATAAATATTTAAGGATCACAATATTTGGATTCAAAACGTTATACCAATAATTATGGAGTTGTTTCAATCCACAAGTTTATCGAGATTTTTCTCCTACTCTGCCTGGCAACATACTGCAAAAGAAATTGTTAATGTGACACGATGCTTTTTAATAAAAAAGTACTAGTTTATTCTTGGTATGTTTTTCAGAAAATATTCTTTAGCAATCCAAGAGAAAGATCTTCGACATCAAATTACTATCCTGGACTGAGACAAAAAAGTAAACTAATGTTATATAGTGTCTGTAATGAGAACATTAAACAAAAAGATCATGATCAAAAGTCGTGACTCACGTATCATAGTATTACAGATACAAAATCCTAAAAAACTTAGCTTTTGAAATCACTTTTGACATTATACCGAAGAATTGTATAAAATGTTCCTCCTTCCCTTACAAAACACAGACATCATTAATGTTCCGTCACAAAGGCTGGAAGCTATGTGTGAGTACGCGTTTTTACGAAGTAAGTAGTTTCATTTCTTTCACCAGATTTTATTGGACTGGCAGTCATAAATCACTCAGTATTATATTAATGTAGGTGCTTGGCTTCACTGAAGTGTTTTCCTCGGTTAGGTGTAAATGAGTAAATGAACCTATATGCTTCAGTTTTTTTTTTCTCTGAGTGGTAATATCGCAACAGGTGAAAATGATTAATTGGTTGAAGATACTGTATGAAATCAGAACTAATGACTGAATATGGACTGAATTGTGTGATGAATACACTGTATCACTGGAAAAATATAGACTTACTTTACTAGAATCCTTGCGTTATTTTATTTTCCTAACCTGTGGGGAATACAGACGTGACGATATGAAAAAAATAACACTAATGTAAATTCCACACACAAAAGCACGAAAGCAGGCTTTTGATTACAGGTGTGGCACCACCCCGTTAATAAACTTTATACGTGCACGAGCTTCCAAAGTGATAATTTTCCCTCAATCGACCATAATTATTTACGGCGTCTAGACAAAAGCCCTAAGAGCATTAGCAAAATATACTGCAAAAAATAGGAATATGAAACGTAAAACTTTTTAAAATAAAGCGCCCTCTTCAACGCACATCAGCAACAATTTTAAAACTACGTGAAAGTATTCAGAACGATTTTAACGCCAACCATATCTTGAGATTAAATTCTGCAGAGCCCAAACGCTGGCGAGACGATAGATTTCCCAAAGGATGACAACGCTTAGTAACTATATAATGTGGCGCTTCCCTAGCACGTGGTATTTCCACTGGTGTGAAAAATAAAATACTTTCCACGAGATCGCGTTTACAAAGAGAGCTTGTTTGAGGTTTGTTACAAGGCATTCAGTGGTTCAAGATTATTATACGTAG
The DNA here is from genome assembly GCA_944739405.2 of Euclidia mi. NCBI lineage: Eukaryota > Metazoa > Arthropoda > Insecta > Lepidoptera > Erebidae > Euclidia > Euclidia mi. The sequence goes on from OX123184.2 coordinate 20,997,159, forward strand.
TATGGCAACTGAGAAAATGTTCTTGGTTTACTATACATAATTTATTTTTTATTTATTTATCTTTATTAAGAAAACCAACAGCGATACAAATCGTTTAACAATGTCTTGGTATAACACTAATTATATAGCCAATAACAGGTTTCCCTTAAAAACTTAAGAGATATAATGAATTGAACGAACAGTTCAGATTTACATAGTAACTTACAGCCATAGAATAGCACAATATAGTTAGTGTGAATAAGGAACAGTAATTCTAAGTACATTAATATAAATTTATATAGGTATGCGCTGTCATCGACACAAATTGACACATATTAAATTTATGATGTGAATATGTTGGCCAATCTAAAATAGTGCTTTTGTAAACTTGTGTCGACTACCGCACATATCCTCTTTACACTTTCGCCATATATATTTCATTACTCTATAAGTACAAATTCTGTATGTCTATACAATTCAAACCTATTGGTAAGATGTAATAGAGAGTTATATAAAAAAAAAAACTTAAAATTAATCTAAGATGGATGAGGTTGTGAGTCTTTAATTAACTTTGTTACTCTCGATTTGAAGGACATCTTTGAACAGCCAAATATATCTACCTCGTGGCACATGGTGTTAAAGGTTCGAGCGGCGCGGGTAAGTACACTATTACAAGCGTAGTTGGTGGAATGCCGGGGAACATGCAGAAGTGGTGTTTGACGGGTGCGACGTAATGGAGCATTGAATGTGACCAAAGATAGCAATTCGGGGCAGTTTAAATTTCCATTTAATAAATCGTATAAAAGACACATGTCCATTAGTTTACGCCTGTTATCTAAGCTAAGTATATCGTATCTCTCACAATTGGTATAATAAGACGACGGAGGATTACGGAATTTATAGTTAAGGTGATTGAGAAATTTCCTTTGGATACGTTCTAATTGGTCTATGTATATGATGTAACAAGGAGACCAAATAGGACTAGCATAGTCAAGAGTACTGCGTACATAAGAGAAATATACGGTTTTCATTGCTGCTATGGTTTTAAACATTTGGCAAGACCGTAAAACAAATCCTAGGTTTTTATAAGCCCTCGCCCCAATGTAATCAATATGTTCTGCGAAGGATAACTTACTGTCAAACAGAACTCCCAGATCACGTACCGTTCCATCTTTGTTTATCGCAATGCCATTAAAGTTATATGAAAAATGAAGAGGTTGTTTTTTTCTTGTGAAAGTAATTGTTTGACATATTTTGACGTTCACAGTTATTCTATTTTGGGCATAATAATTATACAAATTATTGAGATCGCTTTGCAACTCTACACAATCGTCAAGACTAATGATACTGTGAAAATTTTTTTTGTCGTCTGCGTACATTAGGTCTCTTGAGAATTTTAAAGAATTTGCGAGGTCAAATAAGTACGCATTATAGAAAAGTGGCCCCAAATGCGATCCTTGTGGAACTCCGCTGGGTATTGTAGTGAAATTCGACCGGTATCCCCCTATTACTACAGCTTGGGACCTGTTGGACAAATACGATTGTATCCAGCGCAGTAAGTCACCACTTATCCCTAGTCGAAATAATTTGCTAAGCAGGATGATGTGATCCACGCGATCGAACGCTTTTTCAAAATCAGTGTAGATCACATCCACCTGCCCACCATTATCAGCATTTTTAAGCACAAACTCCGAAAAACATGCCAGGTTTGAAATCGTCGACCGCCGTTTTAAAAAGCCGTGTTGAGATCCTGGTATATGAGCCTCTATATGAGAGTATATAGTATTATATATTAGTTTTTCAAAAACTTTTGCCACGGTATTTAAAATAGAAATACCTCTGTAATTTTCAATTTTGGTGCGTGAACCTTTTTTATATATAGGGACAATGTAAGCGCTCTTCCAAGCCTCCGGAAAAATGCCCATTTCTAAGGAACGGTTAAAGATATTAGCTATAGGAAGAGAAACAGATGCAGCGCATTTATTCCAGAAAAGAGGAGAAATACCATCACATCCCGGTCCTTTATCTACACGTAAGGCTTTCAATGCTCTTTCCACAGTTGATATTGATACTCGCATACTGGTAATCAAATCGGTATTCGCGTCGGAAGAGTCCAATGTTAAGTGAGAACGGTCGATAGATGCATCAAATACGCTATGAAAAAAACTATTAAACGCTTCACAGATATTTTGTCCATCAGAATATTTAACATCGTTATAACTCAATGTTTTAGGATAATTAGATCCGCCGCGCATTGTCTTGATGTAAGACCAAAAGGCTTTCGGGTTTGTTTTAAGACTATTTTCTGTCGCGTATATATATTTATTGAAACACATTTTTTGAACTTGGCGCTGCCTGGCCCGCAAGGTTGAGAATTCATCATAGTCAAGCAAATTGTTATACCGTTTCCAGCGTGAGTGAGCTTTATTTTTTTCTTTTATTATTTTAATTAATGATTTGTTGAACCATACTGGGTATTTATGTGATCGAGATCTGTTACACAATGGCACAAATTTGTCTATGCCTTCCTGAATCAATTGATAGAATTTTGTGACAATATCATCCACTGAACCCGCACCCAACTTAGACTGCCAGTCAATGTCATTATAGTGACTATTTAACATATTAAAGTTGGCTTTGCGAAAGTTTGGTCTTGGGCTGTATATTTCTTTCAGTGGGGTAACTGATAAATCTAACACTTCCACAGCGAGTACTGGGTGATGCGGGTCAACTTTAGTTAAAGGTGACAGACATTCGTTTATAATTAATGGTAAATTACAGAACATAAGATCTAAAGTGTTATTTTTATGATTTTGTATAGTATTGTATTGCGTGAAGCCGAAAAGGGACAGTTCATTTACCATATGAATAGCAGCTGTTTGAACTTCCACCGAACCTTGTTTTTTAAATATAGGGCCTCTGGATTGCCAGTCTATACACGGAAGCAGGGACTTGAAACGTTACTGAAAATAACGTTACGTATTGTTCTCGTAACGATAATTCGTAACGTTTGACTAGTATCGTAACGAAATTCTTAATTTTGTTCTAACTTTATGACATAACGGAACGAAATTTCTATTCCGTTTAATAACAGTATCAAAAAAGTAACGTTATTAATAATATCACAAAACGTAACAATACTAATTTTGTTATGCGACGTTGCCAGCTTTATTGTAACGTTATCGCATGTTCGGCGCGGTCGCACCTCTCTCACCCCCGGGTCTCTCCACGTGCAGAATGACAAGAATGGCAACCTCGCATTTTCTTCGTGTTTTGTTTACGTCTTGTTCGATCTTGTCGGCATTGTTTGAATTTAAAGTTTATTTGTGAGTGCGATTAGTGTAAGGTGTAACTATAATATTTAAATATAATTTATATTTATAAACTAAGTAGGTATCTGTAAAATCATGGGGCGTAAAAAGAGGAATTTTGTGTACAGATATTTTACATTAAATGACGACAAAAAAACTTCAATATGTGATATTCCTGGCTGTAATAAAACTCTTATGGTAAGTAAAATCTAACTTTATTGAAAATCATACCTTATTATACTTATATATATTTGCTTGAAAGGTTAAAACATACTTCTAGTAGGTACATGGGCACGGTGGTGCATACGTAGGTAGGCAGGTACAAACCTTTACGGGGGTAAGGTGGAATGTCAGTTGTGCCCTGTGACCACCAACACAGGCACCATCCGTTTACGACTAGCTTGCCCTCTGGCCACGAATCCCTCGGCACTGGTTGGTTCACACCTTAGATCGGGGTTTTGTGTCGGGTATGCTCCCTGAAAGTTGGTTTAATTTCGGAGTTTTCCTTCTCCTAGACAGGTTGCCAACCAAGGGTAACGAGGCCCATCCCCCCCCATTTTGTAATAAACGTTATTATGACTTCAAAGAGAGCCAAAAATATTGTACTTAGTATCTTCGGGTGTCTCAATAGCAACTCCTCAAACCCGGTATTATCATTCTTCCAAATACCTACTGAACTAGAAACGTATCTAAGTACCAACATAAGCATTTTTTAATTAGTGCATGTCCATATTCACAAACAGACTACCTACCTACCTCAGGTTTCTGAATTAAGCACTTGAGTTCACAGATATGTAATTGTTCAGAGTCTGGGTGTATGATGTTATAACTTATACCTAAGTAGTTATGTATTTACGAAGAAAACGTATAATACAATGTGTTAAACGACAGTAAATTGAACTAGTTCCTACTTCCTCGTCTTAAAAGGTATTTAGATAGTTATATCGCGTTATATAAAGATTAGTCAGTAGGTATTTGAAAAAAAAGATATCAAGCTTAAATTGTGAAGTATTCAGCGCGATCACTTATGAAAGCAGCAAGAAAGCGCGCGCGCCGACAAACCCGGCGCCGCGCGCCGCGGTGTAAACAAGTGACAAGTCACTGACTAACTGACAACCCGTGCGTCAACGCAAGAGTAGGCAATTAACTCGCCGATCGGAGGGCGGTTTCAGATTAGCGTATTTTTCTGCCCGTATACGGTCGTTTCAGCATACGCGCTTACACGCGCGCTACATTACGCGTTTCAAAAAACCGGGCTTGCGTAAACGGGCAGAAACAGTAGTGACATCTAGTCAGTGTCAACATGGATTCTGATTTCTGACGTCTGCGCTTAGAAGCGCGTCCACGCTCGTACGAGTTGCGCGTGTGCCAAAAGTAAAAAGGCGCGCCTACACGCGCCTACATGCGCTTCCAAAAATGAGCTTAGACGCGCGTATAAAACGCTAATCTGTAACCGCCCTAACCTACTATTTTTATTGTACTATGCTTTACCTAGCGACCCGTCCCGGCTTCGCACGGATAGTATACTACTTATATGTTTGTATGTAGGTACTTATAATTTACACAAAGCTTACAAATTGTATCTACGTCAAACCTTCTTCCCGAATCACTGTTGCAAATAGACATCGTAATAAGACATGTCGCAAGGCAGGCGACGGAGGATTTTTTTAGGTATAGAAGAAGAAGATAGAACGATATATATCCAGATAGATACAATTAGAACAACAGGACAGAATAACTTACAGTACTACAGAATGGCCACTCACCGCCTACCGCCAATTCAAGTTACCTCACCCCGCCACGCAAAAATGTAGAATTTTGTTGGAAGCTTTCATAGGAAGTCAATCGCTCGCCGAGTATGTCATGTACGCAAATATTATCGTACTTACCGTAGTAGGTACTAGCTCTTCTGTGGTTATATAATATTACGTTATTTACGTTAAGTATTTAATAAATTTTTAATGTATTGTTCTTTATATGGATATTCATCGACAAGCAATAATGAAAGCAGAAGGCATTTTTGAAAAATGAAATTTATTAGTAAGCCACCTAATCGTTAAAATTATGATCTATAATTACCGAAGTACAAAAGTTTATTTAGTAAGCTAGTGACTGAAAAGGCAAAAACCTAATTGGGCATGTAATTGAAATGTTTCATCATAACTGATTCAACGGAATTACCTTTTCCTAATGTATTATTACCAGAGGATGCCCGCGGTAACACCTGCGTTATTAAAGGCTACTGCTCCGCCCCCGTCGCTCATAAGCACAATGTCATAGAGCCTATAGCCTTCCTCGATAAATGGGCTATCTAACACTAAAATAATTTTTCAAATCGGACCAGTTGTTCCTGAGATTACCGCGTTCAACCAAACAAACTCTTCAGCTTTGTATATTAGTATATTACTAATATATAAAGCTGAAGAGTTTATTTGTTTGTTTGTTAGGCTATATTACATCATGCTATGAGCCACGGGAGCGGAGCAGTAGCCTTAAATAACGCAGGTGTAACCGCGGGTATCATCTAGTATTAGTATAAGATTGTAGTAGATACCTACTGCTTTTAAAATAACTTACCTACTTATATAGGTACGGCTTATAGATTGCGTTGTTTCTTTAATACATTAATGTACCTGCCTACTTAGTACTTAGACATAATATTTTAAAACCGCGCGCAGGACTCGATAGCCGGTAGTCGGACGACGCCTGACATACGCGCTAGCGCTAGTACCTACACAATATGCGAGAACCAGTCCCAGTTGTTTTGTATGTGTATGTAGTACTGAAGTTTTAGTAGCGATCACTATTATTTTCTAGTAATAAATGGCACTTCTGGATAAAGTTCTAATGGAGAAGTTTTTGAGCTGCTTGCGTCAAATTCATAAACGTCGTACGTAACGTGGGTCAAGTAGATTTCATATTATTGACACCACGAGATTAATCGAGCATTACGTACTTACTAATGTTTGCTGTTAGACAACCAAGCTGCGAACAGAATATTAACTAACGAAAAGAAAAAGGGAAAAAGGATACTTATATCTATTGGTCTTACTTGGGTCGTACCAGGTAGAAAAACTAAGTGAACTACCTACCTCAAAGCTCAGCTCTTTGCTAGTATCTTTAAAATTGGACAGTCAACATTTAATGTGCCTCTTCAAGTTGGTTCAGTCCGTCACCAAACACTGTATATTGGGATGATGCTGTTCAAATCAGAATATTATTATTACTAATGCTCAGTTTACGGTTTTTCAATGGCCTCGAAATTCCACAACTTAAAATATATACTTACATGAAGGCTATTTATTGTTACAGACACAACACGGTGCAAATCTTGTGAAACATTTATTAAAGTACCACCCACAAGAACACGAAAATGTTTGCAATGAAAACAAATGCCGTTCGAGCAACAATTTTGAAAATACATCCAACGCATCCAGCGTCTTCAGGATAATATCCCAAAAGTGCGTCAAATTAGTTGCTATCCACGGCCGTCCACTTTCTTTAATCGACGATGAGGCGTTTCAGAAAATTTTATCGTTAGTCTTAACCAAATCAAAAGAAAGTAAAAAAATTAACTCATATAATATTAGAGAAGAGGTGGCCAATAGTGCATATGAGTTACGTTTGCAGTTAGCGAATGAGTTACGAGGCAAATTTATAAGCCTTAAAGTGGATATTGCATCCATTTCAACACGGGGTTTTATGGGTGTGAATTTGCAATACATAGAAAATGGTAGAATAATTTTAAGACATATCGGGCTTATTGAGTTGCGCCAAAGCCATACATCAGATTATTTAAAGGAAAAGCTATTATTTATATTAAGGAAACTCCGAATCAACGTAAATCAAATATACTCAATTACCACGGACAATGGCGCCAACGTATTAAAAATGGGTAGATTAATGAATGTTGTTGATGAACCTTCTCCAGGCCCTTCAAATATAGATGATTCAGATGAAGAAAATGACAATAAATTTAATATCAATCATGATGAAATAGCAGTGGGATTGGCAGAAATAATAAATACTCCAAATACTAGTGATACACTCAGTCCACAAATATTTATTGTCAAATGTGCTGCACATACGATGCAGATGGCAGTAAATGACAGTTGCAAAAACATACAACACCTATTTATAGCAGCACGTAAAATCATTAAAAAGCTACGCACTCCAACGTATTGCATGGCTTTAAAGGCACACAACAAGAATAAACCTGTTTTAGACTGTCCTACTCGTTGGAATTCTACAGTAGATATGATTCAAAGTCTTTTGAGCCTGAAAGACATATGTTCCTCAGACCCCAGAAATCTCTTTTTAGCTGATTCGATTTGGCAAATGTTAGAAGAAATAGTTGCTGCATTGAAACCTGCGAAAAAATTAATGTTAAAATTGCAATCCGAACAGTTGACGGTAGGGGGCTGTTACTTATCTTGGTTGACCAGTAAACTTGAGACATCAGGCATAAACACTACTTTTGCCAGGGAACTGGTGACTAATATAGAAGACAGACAAAGTGTCCTTTTTAACAACCAAGCTTTTATGAATGCTATGTTAATGGATCCACGAATTAATTCTACCTTAACTATAGACCAACAACAAAGTACAAAAAATGTGCTAACATCACTTTATGTTCGTATAATGCAGCTTCATGACATTGATAACAGTAATAAAGAAAAGGATACGAGAGCAGAAACAGACCTACTTGAAGAAGCTGATAAGGAAAATTGTTCTAGTGTAGAGCATAAACTAAAAGATTTTTTACATAATAGTTATATGGAAAAACACGATAATATTTCAACATTACTTCAACCGAGACATAGAATTTTTGATGAATGTGTACAGACGTTCAAAGAGAGCCTGAGTATGTTTTTAGAAGAGCCTCTACTGGATTCGTCTTCAGATGTTTTAAAGTTCTGGGAACAGAAACAAGGAAAATACCCAGCGCTGTACGAGGTAGCTAAAATTGTATTGGCCACACCAGTTACTGAAGTAAGCGTCGAAAGATTATTTTCATCAATGAAGTTTATTGTGTCTGATTTGAGACTAAATTTAAAAGATGATATAATAGAAGATATTCTGTTTATTCGCAGTAATCATTTACATACAAAAATAATAATCATCGTTGAAAAGAAATGATAACAAAATTACGGCTTTCACTTGGGTTGCGTGATTTAGATAAAAATTGTTGATGAAAAGAAATGATTATAAAATTACGGGCATCACTTTGGTTTCATGATTTAGTGTTTTTTCCTTCTTATAATTATTTTTCCTTCAATTAAGTATTAAGTACAACAACGTTCCATTTTATTAGTCAAATGGCTCTTGTTTATGTTTATGTTTGAGTTTCTCAACATAGTTTAAAATATTGATGTAAGCCTCAGATCTCATACATGGAGGCAAATATTGTAGTTCTCCGATAAGTAAATTGCCAAAATAATAATTACGTTTATCCAATTCTTTGTCAAAAGTGCAATGAATACATCTTACTTCAGAGTTAGACTTTTGAGTTACTGGAATCTCGTTGTTACTGTTTATTTTATCATAATCTTTATTATGTTTATTGAATAAATCTTGATTATTTTGTTTGTCCTTGTCTTGTTTCATTTCACTATTTCTATTGTTTTCCTTTCTGTCCTCCTCTTGTACATCTTGGTCATTAATTTCTTGTAAACGTTTTCGTTTATATAAATTGAGGCCATGAGAACCATAGTGGCCTAACTAATTTTTTTACAATATTGAGTTTATGACTTATTCCAGTTCAAATTGATCATTTTGATAGAACCAGAGTGACCTAAAAGTGATAAAACGAATATTCACTAGATAGCAACTTAATCACTGTTACAGTTTTTAGTCGGTGATCTAAATTTTAAGTACCATACTGGCCTAAATAAGATAGGATAATATTGTTAAAAAAATTAGTTAGGCCACTATGGTTCTCATGGCCTCAATTATTATGTGGAAGAAGTAAAGATTGTGACATGTCATTCATTTCATCATAAGAATGTTTTCTACTTCTCGTACCTGAAAAGATAAGTGTCACTGTTATCTTTAACATATTTATAACCTTAGATAAATAATCAGTCTCGCTGCGGTCGAGCGCAGCAAAAGCAATTATTTACTATATTATATTTAATTTGTACCTTCACTATTGTCACTATTTTCTTTGCTCTCAAATTCATTGTGATATTCTATAAAGTCTGATTGACTATTCTGTTGGAATATTAAGTCATCGTCTCTGTCATCTGTAAGAAATAGCACACGTTGCAAAATGATGAACGTAGTGTAATGTACACCTATAGATATCTACTCTCGCATAGAATATCAGGAGTTTCCTTCTTATTCTGATAGTAAAATAGTAGCAGGTTTGTTTCTATTGGTTTTTGGTAGTAAAGAAGTACCACTTTCTCACAAATATCAGGGAAAACGATGATATTCTGAGAGAGAGTAGCACTTAAAATCTGCAGATCTCTACTATTCAAAATGCTGTTCGATCGTCATAGTACGATATTGGCGATGTTGACGATGTACTTACTTATAAAAACCGGCCAAGTGTGTGTCGAGCTACCCGCAATATAGGATTTCGTAAAAGCTCTTATCTAGTGTCCTAAGGATAAAAATCCCACTGCGTAAGAACTAGTAGAAGAGACGTGGAACATCGACCTTCACCGATCTGATAACCAGATGAGACGTATTTTTATGTTATATAATTTATAAACAAATATGCCTATAATAACTTGCCTATCAAAAAAGTGCTCATAGCTATTTTAAATTTAAATAATTTTAATCAACCGCAAATATAATTTTGTCGTTTATCAAATACTATGGAAAACAAAGTTATTTTTGGTCATGAAAAAGTGATCGTGATATTTGGATAGGTGAAGATAAAGATAAAGGGTTAAGTGTTAAGGCTGATGCTAGTAATTAATAAACAAACAATCTTGGAGTGGAAGCAATATAGCAATAAAAATCAAATAATAAGATTTAGTGCGAGTACCGTAAGGGTCCCGTAGTTCAGGTATCCACTTAACATACCCTTTATCTTCACTTAACCAAATATCACGATCACTTTTTCATCACCATAGATAAATTTGTTTTCCATAGTGTTTGTATACGACAAAGTTATATTTGCGGTTGATTAAAATTATTTAAATTTAAAATAGCTATGAGTACTTTTTTGATAGGCAAGTTATTACAGGCATATTTGTTTATAAATTATATAACATAATATATAACAAAATACGTCTCATCTGGTTATCAGATTGGTGAAGGTCGATGTTCCACGTCTCCTCTACTAAACTAAAAAGAAAACAAACAAGCCTTATAAAGAAAAGGTGAATCAGCAGTCAGGAACCAGAAGGCCCCAAAAATTTAAAATGCGTCCCGACTGCTGATCCATCTTTTCTTTATTAGACTTGTTTGTTTTCTTTTTAGTTTATACGCAGTCAGTCGGGTTTTTTGTTTTTGATAATTAATACTATTTAACAGTAAGAATACGTTATTGAATAATAAAATTAACCTTTATTTTGGGCCAATTATTAGAAGCAAATATCTGTAAGTATATTCGGTATTTGGCCGAATAGCACATAGCTATTAGGCATTCGGCGAATTGTAAAAATCTACCTGAATAGGCTGAATACCGAATATTCGTTTCAAGTCTAATTAAAATCCTATAGTATCAAAATAACAATTTAAGTAGTAGCTAAATGCATAATTTAACGGAATATTCAAGAAAGTTGTTAGATATAGGTAATAAGATATATAATATAAACATGATACTCACCCATTATATTAATAATATAATTCACCAAAAACAGATAGGCAAATTTATATGCTCAAAAATATACCTATTAGTGACACTTCACACGAATTTAATTGTACGCCTGAATGTTGAAACTACAACGCAAACCCATCAACCTTTAATTGAATTGAATAACACTAATGCAGCAGCCGTACGGTGCGGAGGGGTGTATTTATAACGTTACACCGTAACCGTACGTAACGTACCGTAAACCTAAAACGTTTCTACTAGTTTCTAGATAAACGTAATGGAACTGTTACGAATCATAACGATATGGCCAATAACGTTACCGAACCTATAACGTTATGGAAAATATTGTTCTGCTAATATGTTAGTCTATAACGTTATAATACCATAACGTTATACATAGAATAAAGTTCCAGTAACGTTACAGATTTTATAAAGTTCTGTGGTAACGTTATGTGTAACGGAACTAAATTTATTTCGTTTTCAAGTCCCTGCACGGAAGGTTAAAGTCTCCTGCCAATAGATAATGGTGTTTATCTTGTGAGACAGTGGATGTAATATGTGTCAATAAAAGATTAATATGCGTAGGTATAATTCGCGGTTCAGGCGGGATGTAAACAACGGTGACCCAAAGGTCAGACACAGCTGTCAACGCGCTGCCGGGTATCGTGACAGTCAACATTTCTAATGGAGAACTATGCTCATCCTCCCAAGCTCGTGCTCCAAGTTCGCGTCGTGCGAGTATCATAACGCCCCCTCCAGTACTTTTGCCAGTGATGGTTAAATCGCGATCCTTGCGAAATACGTCAAACCTGTCGTCGCATAATTCCCCATTCAATATTCCATCATGAAGCCATGTTTCCGTTATTATTATTAAGTCATAGTTGTCATAACAAAGCATGTTTTGATAAAATTGTAGCGTCTTGGTTCTCAACCCACGACAATTTTGATAGTACACCCTCAAGTTACATTGCGCCATAACGGTAATACAGTCTACAAAAAGTATAATGTTGTGTTATGTTGTGGGTGTCTTGAAAACATTGATAAAAATTATATTGATGGCACGTATTATACTGCAAAATGTTTTAATTATGTCAATAAATATGTTTAAATTTGAGTTCATATGTATAGGTAATGTAGCACAACGATAATATTGTCCACAAGTAGTGTAGTGACCTACAAAAGTGTGAGTGTCGGTCATAAATTGACAAAAAACATATTGCTTATTTCTATTATATTTATAGACTGTGTTAAACAAGTAGGTATTCATGTTTAAAACAAAGCAAGTTAAGGTTATGCTATAAAGTATACCGATATAACGATACTGTTGTTTAAAAGTAGTGTTATTAAAACAGCATGCGAAACTATAGGTAAGGGGAATAAGTTCAAAAGCACCACATTGATTATTTACGTAGCACATACAACTAGTTAGGTGAATACACATTATAAAATAGTTTAAAATCATATTAATAAGTGATAATTGCAAATGTGGGTAATATGATAGTGCCGCTGTAAAAGAGTTATTATAAAGTTGTGTGTTCCGAGCTACACGACACACGCATCGTAAGAGTGCACACCCGCGCCGCAAATCGACACAATTAAACTCATTTGTTTTGTTGTTAAGCGAGAATGATAGTAAGAATAATACACACAAGTATGTGTATCTGAAATATACTTGGCAATAAATAAGAAATGAAATTGACAATATGGTTGAGAATAAATAGTTAATTGTTGTCGTATATTTAAGTAGAACTTCATTTTTGTAAACTATGTTCTTATTCAATAATAGACACAGTAGAGAGATATTACTACAACAGTAGTTGTTGGCATGTATTGGTATTAAGCACTGCACCTTAATTGGGCGCGTATTCAATAAACATTCCATTGAGGTAAACACGTGCATTCGCTTCGCTCGACAAAGGAATGCTGACATAGAACACATAACGAATACAGTAGGCATGAATAGATAATAATATATTCCGAATAACCTCATCCAGGCGTAAAGTAACTTTATGGTTACGCTAATACTGTGAAACAAATAAAATATTACAATATTAGGGTCATTAAAAATGACGCTTGAAAATAATAATAATAAAAAAGCAAGAACTTTTGATCTTACATTTAAATAATTTTTTTTAGATCCTCTTCTGCTGTTATTTGTATAGCGTGAGTTGTGGTACCTTTCCTTACGAATATTCGTCCGTTTTTTATCCAGGTGAACTGGAACTCCTTTGCTTTAGCTATATCCTTCACTTTTTTGAGAAGTCCCTTGTTGTATAACGTCAAATGTTCATTTACGTAAACTGGAACAGCTTTGCCATGAATGTTGAGGTTGGCGGTTGTTAAGCGACACTTACGCGCCTGCGATATTAGATTGTCCTTTAGTTGGCGAGTGCGTAGCTTGGCTATAATATTTTTTGGTCTGACTTGCGTTTTAGATAACGAAGAGACTCTGTTTACATGCATGATGTCAGTATCCGAAATGACGATATTCGTTTGTTTACCTAGTTGTATCACAAGTTCGGTTAAGTTTTCATCTTTCATCTCCGGCACCCCAACTACTTCGATGTTTAATGCTCGATCCCTTTGATCATTGGCGTTTAAGATACACTGTAATTTCCTGTTTTGTATCTTAAGTTCAGTCAGCTCAGCATTTATTTGAGAGATAGCTTTAGCGTCATTGTTACAAGCTTCAATTTGTTTTTTTAAATCGTCGTAGTTATCACTTTGAAATTGTACCGAGGCTTTTAGTATCTTCATTTCTTCCTGAATATCGTTTTGTTGAACAGATAATTGACTGACCGTTTTTTTTATGCCAGAAAATTCCTCCTTAATGCAAGTAATGTCGGATTTTAATTCATTTGCGGTCTCGTTTATCATCCTGAGCGAGCTTTTAATTTCATTCGTTTCGCGACCGAACTCGATCTTCCATTCATTTATCGTTGCCGTTATTTTGGTGGTAAATTGTTCGAAGCCTTTCGAAAGCTCTTCAGCTTGACTGCGTTTGCGAGTTTGTCGCGTTGCATTATTCGTGGACAAATCTGGTACTGAAGTTGCACGGTCTTCAGGTGTTGATGACATCTTGCCAGTCTATCCTGTATCGAGCTCTGTGTAGAATAGATAAGCCAGGTACTCGTTCTATGGATGTAAGCGCACAGTAAATTCGTCCGTAACTCAACACTGTAAGGTTTGTTTTTATTTGTAGGTAATTATTAATATTTTATAAGTTTAAGCAAAAGTTGTAAACACGACCGTTCGCCCCGATCACGACCGATACTCGATGACTACTTTAAACTTTAAAGAATGTTTTATAATCGCATAGCCATCCAAAGATTTCTTCTAGAACTATTTATGTGACTAGAGTTGCCGTCCGTAATAAAGCGGTGAAGTTAAGCAACGTTTGCAAAGGGCACTGCTTGGTAGTATGACCGCTTCCGTTGCTGTAGTATTAAATACCCATTATCGTACTTCGAAGGGTACGTAAAACCGTCGGTACCAATTCTTGTCTCAGGATCGTTAATAATTACGTATGGACATAACATCAAAGTCACTGGCGGGCGCTGCGCTGTATGTTTGAACGCAGTGCCCTCTGGCAGTGGCAGTCTGTACGTATATCGAATTATCCACTAAGCTATCGTTGCATTTAGTCTTTACCTCTACTGATACTACAAGGCTAAAAAATTTGTTTCTTTGGATGGGCGCGCTAATTTTAGAAATAACTGTTTCGTATTGAAAGATATTTTTGCGTTGGATAGTCAATTTTCAAGGAAGGCTATATAATATATATAAGCCACGGGTGTAATAGTGTGCTCAACATGATCGCTGCCCACTTAAATATTTGACTACAGCACCGTTACCAATTTACTACAGCTTTCACCAGGAATTATTTTGCAGGTAATTTTTTTCAAATATTCTATTCTATTTTTTCAATTATTAATGTATTAATAAAAACAATATTCAGAATAATTTTCCTCTTTGATAGAATTTATAAACAAAAAGTAAGTATCTTTATGAACGTTAGAAATCCATTATCAGGAAATGAAATTATTCTATTATACCATCAACTTTAATTAAAAGAAGTTATCAAGCATAATATTCTCTAGAGAAAAGACAAAGAACCCGTAGTAATTTTAATGACACATTTTCGCCACATGGCAACAAGAAAAAAGGGTTGTTCTCATCCGGACACTATTAAAGCAGCACGCAAAAACCCTCATTAACGCCATACATCTTCAGTTGTTTTACAACTCCCAATTAGTCCGCAATACATGTAGTGTATGTAGGTTGTATTTAAATAATAAGTCTCTTATTATAATATCGTTTACTTTAATTATACAATCTCACAAACTAATATTCCTAGAAACTGGCTTTTGTTTTTCGGTCGACATGGTAGTCATAGAGACATAGAGCTATATCGCCTTCGTGTAGTCCAGACGATGCCAACTAAAGAGTATTGTGCCTAACACTCTCTCCCTCGTTATAATTATTGCGTTACAGGTTCAGGCGATTTGGCGGTCTTCTGATTCTATTACTACGGCGTGGTGCCATCTCCGCGGCGGCTGGTGTATCTTCGGATGCTGGTGTATCTTCCTGCTGTAAGGCACTCGCCTGCTCTGACTGTTGTGGTTCCTGTTGAACTTCTCTAGGTATCTCTATTGTTTCAGGAACTAGCGGCTTCTTTGCCTCTTGCACTGTTTCGTTCATCCTTACTGGACTAGGCTGCACTGGTGTCTCAATATTGTGGTCGCTTTGGATAGGTGGAACTTCTGGTTGCTTTGAATTATGACTGTAGGTCATCTGCGGATTCTCTCTCATGCATGCAGTCTTTAAGATTTGATCCACGTGTCTTTGGTGTATCTTGCCATCTACCTCTACCTCGTAATGTAGTTTCCCTGTTCTGCTTCTTATGTGTCCGAATTTCCATTTATTGCTGTCATACATTCTTATCTGTACTCTATCGCCCTTTTCGAATTCTTTATGTACTTTAATTTCTTCATTTTTGGATTCTTCTGCCTGTTGTCTCTTTACCAAATCAATCTTCGTTCTGTATAGTCTCTTGAACATCATCTCAGCTGGGCTCAACCCTGTTGCGCTATTAGGTGTTTTCCTGTACATCATGAGAAATTTCTGTAATTTATCTTGTAAGGATCCTTCTTTATTTGCCATAGCTTTTAACTTATTTTTAAATGTTTGTACATATCTCTCAGCTTGGCCATTCGTCGCTGGATGAAAAAGTGCTGTGAACTTAGCCTGGATTCCATTTTCCTTCAGAAAACGTTGCATTTCCTCTGATCTGAATTGTCTTCCGTTGTCAGAGACCTGTGTGATTGGTAGACCGAATGTTGTATATATCTTTTTTAATATGTTAATAGTAGCTGTAGCTGTTATGGATGTTGTGGGTACGACCTCTAGCCACTTTGTGTAAGCATCCACAACAATCAGGAAGTATTGGTTCATGAATGGTCCTGCATAGTCAATATGTATGCGGCTCCATGGTTCCTTTGGATACTCCCAGGTATGTATTGGTACTTTAGTAGGGTTCTTCTGCATCAAACAACACTCTTTGCATTGCTTTACCATGTGTTCAATGTCTGAATCAATATTTTTCCACCACACGTAGCTTCTTGCTAGTGCTTTCATTTTTACAATACCTGTATGGGCAGTGTGCAGTTCTTGTAAGATCTTGGGTTGTAGCTTCTTGGGAATAACTATTCTTATGCCATAAAATATGCAGTTACCTTGTAAGGAAAATTCATGGAGTCTTTTAGAATCTTCTTTGCCCGACTGAATGTCAATATAAAGTTTTTGTAATTCTGTATCTTTAGCAGTGGCTTCTTTAATTTCTTGTAAAGTTATTGGCATTTCAGCTATTTAATTTAAATAGTATGCATCATCATCTGTAAGATTGTCTTTATTGGTATTATGAGAATTTTTAATCTTGAAAAATAGTCTGCATTTGAATGTTCAGAAGTCTTACGTAGCTTTATTTCATAGTCAAAACCGGCTAAAAAATTAGCATAGTGTACCAGTCTAAACGCTGTAGTAGCTGGTGTAGCTTTCTCTGGATGTAGGATTCTTGCCAGTGGTTGGTTATCTATGATCAGTATGATTTTTCTTCCATAACAGTATTGGAAGAATTTCTTGAGTCCCCATATTAGTGCAGTTGCTTCTTTATCTAGTTGGCTGTAGCCTTTTTCCGCCTTTGTAAGGGATCTTGATGCGAATGCTATTGGTCTTTCTGTTTTATCTGGCATAATATGTAACAACACGGCTCCCAATCCGGTTGGAGATGCATCTGTGGCAAGTGTAACAGGTAAATTGTCATGAAATGGTATGAGTACCTTCTCTCCCCAAATCTCATTTTTTAATTCTTGGAAAACCTTCTGACATTCTTTCGTCCATATGAATTTCGTATCTTTCTGTAATAGTTTGTAGAGTGGATTTAGCTTCGATGCCAAGTTGGGTATAAATTGTTGGTAATAGTTGATAAGTCCAAGAAAAGTGCGAAGAGATGATACATCTGTGGGACAGGGACTGTTCTTTATATCATTTACTTTTTCGTCTGTAGGATGTAAGCCGTTTTCATTTATTGTATGTCCCAGGTAAGTGATAGATTTTTGGAAAAATTGACATTTCTTCTTATTAAGGCGTAGACCACATTTCTGTAATTTCTGAAATATCATTCTGATTCTTTGTAATAGTTGTATGTATGTTTTTCCTTGTATGGCAATGTTGTCAAAGAAACATGCTGTACCTTCCATACCCTGTAGGGTTTGGTCTATATACCTTTGCCACACATTTGGAGCAATTTTCACTCCAAACATTAATCTTTTTACCTTGTAGGTCCCCTTGCATGTACTTATGGATTGCATCTCTGCAGTCTCTTCATTAGTTGTCATATGTAAGTAGGCCTGATTTATATCTAGTGTGCAAAAATACTTTCCCCCACTTAGCTTTGAAAATACTTCTTCTATTCTTGGTATTGGGTAATTATCATTCTCCAAATTTTTATTCAAAGTTGCTCTATAGTCAGCACATAATCGGACTTTTCCATTTGGCTTGATTACCGGAACTACTGGTGTACCCACTGTGAGTAAGTAACCTTTTCGAATATGCCTGCGGCCTCTAATCTGTCAATCTCCTTTTCCACTTGAGTTTTGATTGCGAATGGTACTGGACGAGGTTTCAGGAATATGGGTACTGCTCCCTCCTTTAATTTGAATGCAGCTTGATAATCATTTATTTTCCCAATCTCTTCTGAAAACAACTCTTTATATTCTTCTAGTCATTTGTGTAACTTTTCTATGAATACTTTTTCCGTAATATCATTTTCTTCTTTATTGATGGTGTTTATATCAAATGTTAGATTAAGATTTCTTATCCATTCTCTTCCCACAACTGGGTCAACTTTCCTATCAATTACAAAAATTCTTCCTTGTATTTCTTTGCTTTTGTATGTAATATTTAGGTGAGCAGTTCCAATGGGTTGTATTATTTCACCAGTATATGTTTTCAGTTTAACCGATGTTTTGTTTAGTTTCAGGTTACTGAAGTGGTATTTAAAAAAATCTGTAGAACATGTAGTAACTGCCGCTCCTGTATCTAATTCCAAGGTGAGTGATTTTCCATTTAATTTTAGTGTAATGTTGAATTTATCTGTATTATTATTTACTTCCATAGGTATTTTATGTATTTCATATATTTCTTCTTCACTATCAGATACTGAAGATTCTCTATCCAGTTGCAATTGTTTCTGATCTTTGAAGCAAACTGACTGTAGATGTCCTCTTATTTTGCATTTCTTGCAAAATAATTTATGTTGGAGTTGGCACTGATTTGCTTTATGGTTTTCTTTTCCACATCTAAAGCACGTTGAGCTTTCACAATTATGGCATGTGAATTTACACTTTCCACCAATTTCTTTCAATGCTGCTACATAATTGGCTATACTTTCACATTCCTGTTGCACTCTGAGACAGAATTTGTGCTGCTGTGCTACCTCCCCCGGCTCAGGTGATATATGGTTTCTCAATAATTTGACAAGGTCTACAAATGACTTAGATTCTGGGGATTCCGGTGTTGTAATGTTTTTTAAGATTTGGTAATATTTAGGTCCAATGCAATTAAGAAATATTTGTAATTTTGTTGAATCGTCAACGCCTTTCAATGTAATGTAATTCTGTAATCTTTGTAAGTAGCTTTCAAACGACTCATTTATTTCATCATATGGATGTAATGTAATTCCACTTACTTTACTTGCGCTTTGGTTTAGTAGCACTTTTTGTAGGTTTGCTTGTTGTTCTTGCATGCCTTGCATCGTTTTCATCATCTGATTTAGTACGGCTGACAGTTGTTCCATTTTGAATTTTATGTAATATTTTTTTTGTGAAGCGGGCTATCATTACAGGATAGAAGGGGCCCTTGGATATCAAGAATATCGTTGGGAAAACTAGTAGGTACCTACGTGCCAACGCCCACTTTCCTTGTTTGACCACGGTTTCTTGTGAGTTCGTATTTTTCCTTTTTCTCGATCCTCGTCGCCATAAACTGTAGTGTATGTAGGTTGTATTTAAATAATAAGTCTCTTATTATAATATCGTTTACTTTAATTATACAATCTCACAAACTAATATTCCTAGAAACTGGCTTTTGTTTTTCGGTCGACATGGTAGTCATAGAGACATAGAGCTATATCGCCTTCGTGTAGTCCAGACGATGCCAACTAAAGAGTATTGTGCCTAACAATACATTTACAACTTTTGTCATCACTACATTTTCAAAATATTTCATTTTAAACATGGGTGTTGTTTGTAGAACGATGATTGACGCTCGGAAGCAGCAGTTTTTGGCTGTGACAAGTCAATGGAAATCAAAAATGGAACTATGAACCCCAGATTTTATGAGTCATTTAATATTTTAACGGTAACACAAAACCGGTTTGCTGTCAATATTCCCTTGTGTAGTAAGGCAATAGCGCATTCGACTTCTGTGCTTTTGTTACACACAAAGATTCTTTTAAAACTTCTTCGAAATAAAATTTGAACGAGTGAGCAACTGTAACGAGAAAACTATCGAGAATAAAATAAAATTCTTCAAATTCTTTGTCTAGAGTTACCGCAGCCAGGTGGGAAACTGTTGAGAACAGAGTTGCAGTGGAAGCTGTAATACATCCACCTGACCACGATAGACAATTTATCTAAATACTTTTACTGTGGTCAAAAGGTCTATTGCGCATTCGTGGATTTGGAAAAGGCTTACGATAAAGTGGTGAGGAATGAAATGTGGTCGGTGCTGTCAATGAATGGGGTGGACAGCAGCCTCATTCGAGCTCTGAAATCCCTTTATGAGGATTCTAGAGCTTGTGTGAGGATAAACGGGGCATACACTGACTGGTTTACCATCGATAAAGGTGTTAGACAGGGATATGTAGCGTCGCCGTGGCTGTTTAACCTCTTCATGGACAGTTGTTTGCAAGATTTAAAACATAGTGACTGCGGATTAAGGATGAATGGGTTACTCGTCAAATGCCTCCTTTATGCTGATGATCAGGTTATACTTGCATCTTCAACGGAGGAGTTGCAGGAGATGGTAACAATCATGCATGGTGCATTAGAGAGGAAAGGAATGAAAGTAAATGTAAGTAAAACGAAAGTTATTGTTTTTGAAAAGGAGGAATGCGTTACGGCTTGTAATGTTTTGATCGATGGACAGCGAGTGGAACAAGTGAATGAGTTTGTTTACTTAGGTACGTTGTTTACAAGAGATGGTTAGAATGAAGCAGATATTGAAAGGAGAGTTAATGCAGGTAATTGTGTGAATGGAGCTCTGAAGGCGTTTATGAACAGTCAAAACGTGTCCAAAAAGGCACGTTTGGCTGTACATAGAGGTGTGTTAGTGCCTACCCTTATGTATGGTAGTGAAAGTTGGGTATGGCAGAAGAGATTTGAAAGTAGAATAAATGCTGTAGAAATGAGAGCACTGAGAAGTATGTGTGGTGTGTCTTTGACCGACAGAGTAAAGAATTGTGTGATACGAGAGTGGTGTGGGGTAAAAGAAGATGTAGTGACAAGCATTGAGAAAGGCATGTTAAGATGGTTTGGGCACATGGTGAGGATGGATGACGATAGACTGACAAAGAAGATATATACGGCTAGTGTGAATGGGACAGGACAAAGGGGAAGACCTAGGAGAACGTTCTCTGACCAGATTGGAGACATCCTGAAAAAAGGACAAGTCAGAAGTACCCTTAACAGAAGAGCATGCATGAGAAACTTGATGGGAGTGAGTGAAGCAAGTGAGGTATGTCAGGATCGTTGCAAATGGCGTTCCGTAGTCTCTGCCTAACCCTCTGGGAAACAGGCGTGAGTCTATGTATGTATGTATGTTTTACTGTGGTAGCACACCGATGAATTATAATCCTAATATTAATAAAATGTCTTACCAACTCTTACTGATGCTGTTCTTGAAGTGGACCTATAGGATTAACTCATAATTTTGGCCAAAATAACAAGAGAATCGAATACCAGAGTCCAGTTCAGCGTAGTCCTTCTCCAGGCACCAAACAGGAATTCACACACGTGTTTTACAAAAGTCAATGTTCACAAATGTTCATTAATTTATCACAAACTTTGCCGGAAGTCAAAAGCGGCAATTGTAAGTATTTACAAGTAAATTCAATTCGCGTTAATTCAAAAGGCGATCAATGTATATCAATTTATATCAATTACAATCTCGCGAGACAGACCAAAACCCAAAGCGTCTTTTTTTTGTAAGGGAAAGTTGACAGTTCAGTGTGACCATTGTCAGAAATTTTCAATAGACTAAACAAAATGTTACTTAATCGATATAATCGATTTGACTTATAATAAAAACTAATTCTATTTCAAACATCCACCCGCCCCGGACCGGCCTACCGGTCCGCTAATCGGTTGGTAGACGTGACAATGTTGCAACCGCTCTCCTCAGAATCGAACCGTCCACCAAGACCTCAGCAAATCGGGGAACTCCATCAGCCCCAGTTACCAAACGGAGGATGCGCCCCCTGCGCCATCTGAGTGGCGGAAGGTTAGCCTCCTTGATCAAAACGAGGTCACCAATCTTGGGTGGATCGGTCTTGTCGGTCCACTTAACGCGTTGCTGGAGTATGTGCAAATATTCCAAATTCCAGCGTTTCCAAAAGCTCTGAGTAATCCGGCGTACCAATTCAAAACGCGAGAGACGACCAGGTCTCGTATCAATATAGGGGTACTCAGGCAAGGCGACAAGTGGGCGACCAATCAAAAAATGGCCCGGCGTAAGGGCCTCAAAATCATTCGGATCTGAGGAGATAGGGCACAATGGCCGAGAGCTCAAAACAGCCTCAATCTTACAAAACACAGTTGTGAGTTCCTCAAATGTAAGGACAGACTCACCGATTGTCCTGCGCAAGTGTGTTTTGGCCGATTTTACAGCGGCCTCAAAAATACCACCCAGTGTGGACAATTTGGTGGGGAAAACAACCAATTTTTCCCACGTTGGGCCTATCACCTATATCAGCCTTGTTGGTTTCAAGAAACTTAACAACATCATTCAAATAATTATACGTGCCCTTGAAGTTAGTGCCGCAGTCAGAACGGATCAAGGAAGGCAGCCCTCTGCGGGATACAAATCTGTCAAATGTGGCTACAAACGCCTCGGTCGTAAGCGAGGAGACCAGTTCTAAGTGTACGGCCTTTGTGGAAAGACAAACAAAAACACACAAGTAGGCCTTGACAGTCTTGCTGTTTCGAAGTGTCGACGTTTTCACCAAAAAGGGACCTGCGAAGTCCGTGCCAACACCGTCGAACGTCCTGCTCTCGGTTACGCGATCTGCCGGTAAGTCTCTCATCAAGGGCTGCATGGTAGAAGCCTTGAGCTTATAGCAAGGGATGCAGCGAAAGACCACACTCCGAATAATTCTTCGGGCAGACAAAATCCAAAATTCGCGTTGCAAAATGGCCAACAAAGCATTACAACCAGCATGCGAATTTTTAAGGTGACGATCAGTTACCAACAAGCGTACCAAATGACCGTCTTTGGGTAACAAAAGGGGGTGACGAGCCCCGTAAGGGAGGTTGGCGTTCTTGAGACGCCCTCCAACACGCAAGAGACCCGTATCGTCCAAAAAGGGGTTCAATTTAGATATTGCTCCCGACAATTTCGATTTCCCTGACTTAAGGATAGCAATCTCCCTCTCAAAATGCGCCAATTGCACAGAACGAACTCAGAAGGTGAAGGATTCCTGTCGTTCCTGTGGTAAGAGAAACGGTGTCAGTCGTTTCTGTTGTGGGTGCTTAAAATTTAAAACAAAACGCTTTATCCAAGCAGTGACACCTAACAACTTGTCGAGGGAGCTGTAGCAATCCAGCAAGAAATCGGGGTCGAAGGCGCATTCCACCTTCTCAAGAGCGAGTGTTCGTAGACCCGGCAAATTGGTAGTATTCAAAACTGGCGTTCTAGGCCAATCAATTTCTGGTCGACTCAACGATTCCGGACCCCACCACAGCTAATGACCTATCAAACTAGGCGTCAAGCATCCGCGCGAGGCACAATCAGCGGGGTTGAGCTCACCTGGCACGTGTCTCCAAACAAGTTTGACTTCGGATTTCTGGATTTGGGAAACGCGATTAGCAACAAATACCTCCAAGGTGTGGACAGAAGCCTTCAACCAACAAAGAACAATTTGGCTGTCTGTCCAGGCGTAAGTCCCATTAATACAAATGCTTTTGCCCAAAGTGTTAGACACGTGGTTCAATAAGCGTACAAGTAGTGCTGCTCCCGAGAGCTCCAATTTCGGAATGGTCAAAGATGTCCGAAGGGGTGCTACCTTTCTCTTCGCCATGATCAGGGAGACTCTCACCTGACCTGAGGCACTGACTGTGCGCAAGTACACCACGGCCGCGTGACCACGTTCCGAGGCGTCACAAAACCCGTGAAGGGTGGCCTTGTACTTCCCGGGAGGAAGGATGGGACGAGGCAAGGAGATCTCAGTGACGGCAGGAAGTGAGAATACAAAAGAGGTCCATTCCTCAACAAGAGTGCCATGTAGAGGTACGTCCCAGGTCAATCCTGCTGTCCAAAGCTTCTGCAAGAAGCATTTTGCCCAAAATATGATAGGACAAATCCAACCGTTCGGATCAAAGGTTCTGGCGACAGTAGACAACACGAGACGTTTAGTCCAAGAACAAGGCAATTTCAAGTCTACGTTATACGTAAAGATGTCTTGGACTGGTCTGTACTGAACGCCGAGAACAGCCATCATGGTGGGTTGTCAACAATCTCAAATAGATGTGGATCTTGCTGATGATCCTCTGGCAAGCCTTCCAAAAGCGCTGGTGAGTTGGAAATCCATTTGCGCAACTCATAACCAGCGGAGGCCAAAATACCTATCAATTCGTCCCGCAGGAGGATCGCCTCGTCCGCTGTGGAGGCGCCCGAGCAAATGCCATCGACGTAAATATCGTCCTTCAAGATGGCGGAGGCTTGTGGGAAACGTAAGCCTTCGCGGTCTGCGAGCTCCCAAAGGGAACGTATTGCCAAGTAGGGGCTTGACCTTAACCCGTACGTATTAGTATTGAGCTCGTAGACGACCATGGGATCACGAGGAGACTCTCTCCAAAGGATCAGCTGAAAGCGACGGTCATCAGGGTGAATAATCGTCTGCCTAAACATCATTTTTATATCGGCCACAAAGACAACCTGATGTCGTCGGAAGCTGGTGATGACGTCACAAAGGTCCTTGACCAACTTGGGACCAGAATGCAAGCACTGGTTCAAGGATACGCTTGTTGAAGTCTGCGCAGAACCATCAAACACTGTGCGCAGCTTGCCAGTTGATGGCTTCAATACCGCATGATGCGGGAGAAAGTAATGCTCCACCGAACGCCAGTCCAAATTTGACACTGACATGTGTCCCAATTGTTCATATTCTCTCATGAACTCAATATACTTCTGTCTGAGCTCCGGATCAAGACCCATGCGATGCTCCATAGCCAACAATCTCTTTTCAGCTAAAGGTCGTGACTCACCAAGCGGAGGCCGAACAGACAGGAAGGGTAGCCTCGTAATAATCCGACCAGCACGGAGTCGACCAGTGTTGTTCTGGAAGAACAGCTCGCACTCCTCATGTTCTGGATTCAAACGGGCAGCTTGAGGGGGCTCCTCTACCTCCCAAAACCTCTGAACCGCATCCGAGAGAGCGGAGCCTACAGCCAACAAATTATCAAGTTCAGGTGGAGGGGGGTCCCTATGTACAGGTCCCATCAAAGCAAATCCAAATATGGTCGGGATGGCAGTCAAACCATTTGGCACCAAGACCCATTTCCCACCAATCAAAATTCCACCGAGGACATCAGAGCCAATCAACAAGTCGATTTGTCCCGGTGTGTCAAATTTGGGGTCTGCCAGATCCAATCCCGATGTCAAATTCACCACAGCAGCAGGTAGCTGTTTTTGTGGATGCATACCCAAAATATTCTTCAACACAATAGCCGAGGTTTTAATCCTCGTGTGTGAAGATTCAACAGGGGCAAACAAAACTTTAACTTGCCCTTCAACATTAGAGGCTACCTCACCTATGCCCCGTATACGATTTGGAAATAAACCCATATTTAATTTAACCTGCCCTACCAAATAAGTGGAAACAATGCAACCTTGTGAACCTGTGTCCAATATAGCACGGACAACAACAGAGGTCCCCGTGGGTCCCCAGACCCTAACAGCAACCGTTGGTAGGATAACGGTCTCAATGGGGGAGGTTGGCGTTATAGGGCAGGGGTCAATGACCTATTGTTGCCTGGGCGGTGACCGTTGGCCAGGACCAGGCAAGTCAAAACGAGGGTGCGGCTTGAAGTCCTCAAAGGCGCGATGACTTGATTCGCGCGCCATCTGTGGGGGTCATAATGACGCACCCGCCCAAAACGAGGTGGGCGCGAGTCAAGGCGGGGACGCTCCGCCAAAGGAGGGGAATACCTGGGGCAGCAGTCATGGTGCTGGTGACGCTGAACAGCACATTCAGGTGCGCGAGAGAGAGGAGGTGTGCGCAAGCTACGGTTCTCGAAGCGGGGCGAGTGGCGATCAATTGAGCGAGGCGACTCTCGGCTACGCGCCGGTGAGCCTCGGCTGCCACCTTCAAAACACCCGCCCGTGCGCGGCGTCGGAAGGTTGGACAAGCGGCCAACCTCTCTGGCATTCATACAGAGAATGTCCAAATGCTGTCCTCCACAGTGAGGACAGGGGCGAGAGTTTGGGCAGTCTCGCTGGTAGTGGGACCCCAAACAAGAGAAGCAAAGGCGGCGGGCATTCGCGATGCGCATACGAGAGGCGACATGTAGGTCCAAGAATGCCCTACAACTGGCCGTTCTGTGCCCCGTGACCTTGCAGTAGGAGCACTCCGCTGGGCTCTTCGTGACCGCAAAGCGAGGAGGGCGCTGGTCAACATTGGCTCGGGTGTGAACGCGAGCCTGCTCCTTGACCTTGGGCGGCTGCGTCTTAGCCGGCGTGTCACCACCGGAGTTGTCCAAGACCCGGCACTCATCCTCCAGGAACCTCTCCAGGTCAGCAAAGGGGGGCAGATGGGTCGCGCTATCCCCACCAAAGCGCTGTTCAAAACGCGACCTCAGGTCAGCAGGCAGCTTTTTCAGCACAATGTGCACCAATAGATAGGACCATTGGTCCACGGGCAGGTCAAGGCACTTAAGTGCGTTGATGGCCACCAATAGCGGGTTCAAAAGTTGGGTGCGTAACCCAGAGACCCGGGTGAGCGTCGGCAAACCCAAAATCTGCTCGATGTGCGTGTCGGCAAGGCCACGCTTATTATGGTACCTACGGGTAATCAAGTCTCGAGCCGTCTGGTACGCCTCGTCAGACACGGGCAGATGCTGGATGAGGCCCTTGGCCTCCACATCCAGAACCGACATCAAATAGGCCAATTTTTGTGCCGGCCGAAGGTCAGCCCTATCATTGACGAGGCTGTCAAACAAATTAACGAAGCCCAGGTAGCTTCCTAGGCAGCCATCAAAATGGGGGAGGTCCAAAGTAGGGAGCCTACTCACCAGCCCAGGTGCTGACCTAGGAAGCTCCTGCTTCAGGCCGGGTTGCCCACTGTATACGGGTATCGGCAACTAGTTGTCTCGCACTATTGGAGACAGCATCATACAGGTCTAAGACCTGGGCATAGTCTTCGCTGACCTTATTTCGCTGGTCAGCGGTGAAATCGTTGACTGACACTTCGAGACAGCAAGCGCTGAAAGTGCGGAATTGCTGTTCCACACTTGCCAGGCGATCGTCAATCCGCTCGTACCTTTGTAGTAAGGCCTGCTGGCGATCAGGCCGGTTCACTAAGGCACTGGCCGAGCCAAACCAGCGCAAATCTGATGCAATAGCACCAGCAATAGCCAAGCAAGTCCTTGATAGCTGACATAATCAAAATTTCAAAAGAGCCCGGACAAGCGTTAAATAATATTAACAATCAAAACTTAATTTTTCTTAATTCTTTGAAACCAACAAAGTATTAGCCTGTTTACTGCTGGTACAAGCAACTGACAGGTATCTACTGTCCAACAAAATTAAT
This sequence comes from Euclidia mi, assembly GCA_944739405.2. NCBI lineage: Eukaryota > Metazoa > Arthropoda > Insecta > Lepidoptera > Erebidae > Euclidia > Euclidia mi. The sequence continues at coordinate 21,024,805 of OX123184.2, forward strand.
AGTTTCAATATATATTGACACAAAACAAAGTCAAAGTTATCAAAGTTGAAACTTCAAATAAGTTAATTAAAGTTATATATTCAAATAAATTAACTAATTACTTGCAACAGACAGACTGGCTGTGTTATTTGAGATATACAATAGTAAGTAAGTACAGAATATGTGTTACCTAACAATATTATCTTTATATTATAACAAGGTTTAACAATGTAAGGTTCAAACTTAATATATCAATATATGCAATAAACTAAATCAATTGATACATATAACTGATATGTATCCAATCAAAGTGACTCATTAATAGTAACAGCAACAAATCTATGCTAGACTTCAACAATTTAAATCAAACAATTACTGATTGAGGTTATGTGTGACATGTGTTTCAAATTATCTAGGTCAACTTATACAATTAAATATTATGTATTTTAGACAATACTGACCTGAGAACACTATAACACTGATTACAAATGAGATATATAGCTCATACAACACCAATCTGAGTTCAGATACAATCAACGGCTAAGATACAATAGCGCTCTGCACCAAAAATTATGCCGCAGCCAGGTAGGAAACTGTTGAGAACAGAGTTGCAGTGGAAGCTGTAATACATCCACCTGACCACGATAGACAATTTATCTAAACACTTTTACTGTGGTAGCACAGCGATGAATTATAATCCTAATATTTATAAAATGTCTTACCAATTCTTACTGATGCTGTTCTTGAAGTGGACCTATAGGATTAACTCATAATTTTGGCCAAAATAACAAGAGAATCGAATACCAGAGTCCAGTTCAGCGTAGTCCTTCTCCAGGCACCAAACAGGAATTCACACACGTGTTTTACAAAAGTCAATGTTCACAAATGTTCATTAATTTATCACAAACTTTGCCGGAAGTCAAAAACGGCAATTGTAAGTATTTACAAGTTAATTCAATTCGCGTTAATTCAAAAGGCGATCAATGTATATCAATTTATATCAATTACAATCTCGCGAGACAGACCAAGACCCAAAGCGTCTTTTTTTTGGAAGGGAAAGTTGACAGTTCAGTGTGACCATTGTCAGAAATTTTCAATAGACTAAACAAAATGTTACTTAATCGATATAATCGATTTGACTTATAATAAAAACTAATTCTATTTCAAACATTCTTCTTCACATTCGACGTGAGGATGTTAGCTCCCAAGGTGTCACTGTCAAATACTTTCTAAAGTTATGCTTTGAAGAACTGTACATTCCTAGAACTTTCACACTAGCCTGTTCGCGCGCGAACGAAACTTTGAAATGGAAAATCTTGGTAGTTTTGTTGAAATCGAAGTGATATTACTTTAAATGTAAAATAATTTAGAATTTACTCTGAATTGACAATATCCATTACATAATTTAATTGTAGGCATATATTAAGGTTCCCATACTGCATTGATGAAATAATATTAAATAGTCATGAAGGTAAATAAAACCGGTCAAGTGCGAGTAGGATTCGCGCACCGAGGGTTCCGTACAAACCTGTAGGTATATATATTTATTTAAAAAATATGTGATGTAACAACAAAAAGGTTTCGAATTTTTTCCTGTGTGCTATAAAACTTTGCTTTATGCCAAATTTCAAGATTCTAGATCGACTGGAAGTACCCTTTAGTTTTGACTTAAGCATTTGATATGAATTTCAATTTCATACCTCTACGGGTTCATGAAGGAAGGGGTGGTACCTTTCAAATTATCAAAAATATGTGAAATATATGGTGCAACAAAAATATTACTTATATTATGGTGCAACATAATATTTTGTTATAGCTTTAAGGTAGTATAGACCTGAGTATTTGATATGAATTTCCTTGTTTAATACCTCTACGCGTTCATGACAAAATGGTAATAACTTTAATTTTTTTATATTACAAATATTTTTATAATATTATGCAACTAAAAATTTACGGTTTTCGCAATTTTTCCTTTATCTGTACTATAAGATATTGCTTTGTACCAAATAACAAGATTCTGAGTTCACGGGAAGTACCCTGTAGGTTTTGATTCCCTTGCGAGTTTCGAAAATTTGCGGCAATTTGCAGCAAAAAGCTGCTGTATCTTTTGATTGCGTTGGCTTAGAAGTTTGATTTATTCACAGCTTCAAAGGACAGTAGACTTGACTGTTTGATATAAATTTCAGTTTGATACTTCCACGCGTTTCTGAAAAAAGGGTCTTGACAGAACCCTAAAAACAAAGAAATATGTTTACAGTCTATATATTACACAAAGTCTTAAAGTTTATACACAAGAAAACATACATGTTAACAAAAATATAACCCTCTCTCTTACGGTCTCACGGTAGTACGACAAATCTTGACACAAATAATACAGGATTTATTTAAAGAGACCTACCGCATTACTTAATACATTGTTTAAGCCCAGAAATATTTTCGGGCCTTAATTGGTAATATAAATTAAAATCTTAATTTTTCAGTTTTGCCTCATTCAATATTCATATCAAGGAGCTATTTGCTAATTAGCAACCTTAACTAGCTGTAGGATTACGATTCAATGAGGTGTTGTGCCTAAACGTAATGATTTAGTAACAACATGTAAACGGCACATTATTATTAATATACAATAGTTATCTAATATAGTTAGGCAGCGATAGCCAAGTGGATATACCAACAGACTGCCATGCAGAGGGTATCAGGTTCGAATCCACGGCGCCCACCAAGGACTTTTCGGAGTTATGTGCGTATTGAATTGTTAATTATCGCTTGTCCCGTGCCTCGAAGAGCACGTTAAGCCGTCGGTCCCGGTTGTCATGAAGATCTTTGACAGTCGTTACAGGGCGTCAGTACCTTCTAAATAAACTGACACTAGTCTAAACTATGGAATATCTTCGGGTTGCGGAGGTCAGACAGGCAGTCGCTCCGTGGAAATGCTAATATTCAGCCAAATCCGGTTAGACTAGAAAGCGGATCCCAGTCTGAAACTGGAATAACGCTAAGAGAAAGAAGAAGTTATCTGTATCTCACTAATACTAGGCCAACGACTATATTTTAAATCGCTTGTCCTGACTGATATATCGCCGCTTTAAGAAATATGGAAGGCATGAGTGAACGCCTGAACTCGTCGCTAAAGGCGGTCTCCGACTGAAACAATGCCAACTAAGTCAAATTCAATGAGTCAAATTCAATGTATAAGACCCAAGCGTGTCTTTTATATGGAGGCTAAATTTCTCTATTAAGTGGTATTAGAGAAATTTAGCCTCCATACATGGCATCGTAGTTTAAGACCCCAGCTCGCCGCTTTAGAGTGTTTCACATGGGTTCGATTCCTAAACAGGTGAACACTTTGTGATCTACATATTTCTGTTTCGAGCCTAGGTGCCTTATACTTATCTGCCGAGACAACATCAGGTGCAATTGTAGTCAAACTTTAACGTATGGGCAATAAAATATGACAATGTATGCATAGACACAACATTTCATTTTGATCCGAAGGAAAGTTGATAGGTACCCAAGATTTGAGAACACGTTACTACGAAGGATCTCGCTAAGGGCGGTTTCAAATTAGCGTATTTTTCTGCGCGTATACGGTCGTTTCTGCATACGCGCTTACACGCGCGCTACATTACGCGCGTCAAAATACCGGTCTCTCGTAAATGGGCATATATCGGCGTGTTCGCTCGAAACTGTAGTGACATCTTGTCAGTGTCAACATGGATTTTGACGGCTCGCGATTATACGAGCTTAGACGCGCGTCAACGCTCGTACGAGTTGTGCGTGTGTCAAAAGGCGAGCCTATACGCGCCTACAGGCGCTTCCAAAAACGAGCTTATACGCGCGTATAAAACGCTAATCTGAAACCGCTCTTACGCGTATAAAACGCTAATCTGAAACCGCTCTAATGGTTTTGCACGACGATAATCAAAATAGAAAAGGTTAAAAGCTACACACCAAGCGCTATGTATAGAAAAACTAGCTGTACAAGTCGTGACGTGTGAATCCTGATTATGTTCAAAACTTTTTGCCAAAATTCGAACTGCATGTGCGACAGCACGTTCAAACTCTTACAATGTAACAAATCGGATGGATCATGTGGTTAGAGGTGTGATAACATTGGAAAGTTTATATTTCACAGCAAATCTTTAAGCTTAAAAGCTTGATGGGGCATTCACATAACTATTGTGCATCAAGGGGCGCCTAAAGCCCGCTGTCTCGCATCTTTTCTCAGTACAATAATCATGAGGCTATGTCTGAGGCCTTCAGTTGCCTAATTTCCATTAAAAAAGTGAAGAAAAGCTTGTATATTGAAATAGAAAAATTATAGTTCATAAACGCACGATCGAGCTGCTTATTACATACATTAGATAAGATTATTCACATCAGACAAGAATAGTTTCATTATTAATTTCTAGTCTTGAGATCCTCTTTTTTTTCGAAACGTGATATTATCACAGTATGAACAGGAGCGTTACAATCTTATATCTATAAAACTGTCTGGAATCTCTCGAACTTCTTAGAAACTAGTTAAATATTAAACTTAATCTGGGTCAGGTCAATTATGACCTATTTGGCTAAATTATGCCTTCAGCTATCGATCTGATTTCAAAAGCGATTAGGGTCTTTCATGTATAGATCGCTCATTGGTGAATCTCAATTTTAGAGTTACCTAATGAATACTATTTTTTTCATAAACTTGTGAAGTAGAAAGGCAATAATAGCCCGTTTTTGGATTTGAATTGAGATTCAATAAATTTTCATCACATCAGCAAAGTCTGCAGAGCTCAGGTACCCTTGTAATTTAATTTTGTAGTACAAATGCGATCTTATTTAAATCATTCGTTAATATAGCAAGTTTTCATAGTAGACTTCATCTAGGTGATCTGAATGGAAGACAGAGTTTTCTTATAAAACAAAGTATTCTGTGGGTGCCCAAGTTTGTTCAGGAAGTTAGCGGGATTTATTGCATAATGCGGCGGAGGTGCAACTCTTTTGTATTAATATTGCTCAATTCTTCTATTCGAGGTTACTGAACTTACACCTGCGACTCGTTTACTTAAGTCCAAGACGTAAAAATGGAACATAAAAAATATGCTCTTTAATAGCTTACAAACCTAATTTACCACAAATCTTAATATATAAAATCCTTGCGTTACGCTACAGCCGAAACTATTGGGCGCACGAAGCTGAAATTTGGCAAGTATGTTCCTTGGGGACCGTAGGGGTGCACTAAGAAGGGATTTCCCGAAATTCCCCCGGGATCGACCAAAACGGGTAAATTAAAAAAAATGCAGGCGTAGCTGCTGGCTTCCTCTAGTTAAAACATAAAGACAAAAAGAAAGCATTATAAGGATTTCCAAGTTTTCAGATGTACTAGAATCTACCCGATATCAGAGCAGTCCATTAAGTACATTACGCAGCTGACATCTTTTGTGGACTCAAACTTAGTGCACTCTAGAGACGCATCTCACAAAACAGGTTTCATAAGCACTCCGGAATTTCATAATCCACGCTGAAAAGACGACGAAGCGCTGAAAAACGTCACCGCTATGAGAATTTAGAGTCCAAAAGTAAAGTTAGGAAAATATCGTACACTTTTGAGATGATGAGAAAATGGGTGTTTTATATGTAGAAGGAATATGTAATGCCTTTGCTGTACATAAACTTAAAATTATAACTAGCTGTTGCCCGCTGTTTCGATTTTTTATCAGAACACCATACAGACCCATATTAAATCCCTTCTTAGTCAAAGAATCTTGCCGATTATCTACCTTTCTATCAAATTTGTCAAAAGATCCTAGTCTTAATACCTAGTAATCTAGATTTCTGTATCTTGCTCTGCGCGAATGACTATCCGCTATTATGAAGTAGGTATAAGACTATGCGATTTTCTTTTGAACATTGCTGGTTCTAATATTTTTGAATATTTGCTTTTCTTAGCAGAACCACTCAATTCATGTAGTTAAGTTTAGTGATCAGGGGGATTGTAGGAATACTATGTATATTTTAAGACAATTTACAAACACACATAACTTCGTGGTTGACGGCATAGAATACAAGTGTCACCACCCCCTATCTTCCCGTGGGTGTCGTAAGAGGCGACTAAGGGATAACACGATGCAAATACCATCTTTGCGTAGAGACGGAAAACTCGACATCAAACCCTATACGACTGCCTCGTTGGTCTCGCGGCATAAATATGCGCGTGGGATCGGGAGGTCCCGGGTTCGATTCCTGGGTCGGACAGTGTTATTGGGGTTTTCTGTCACGAAAATCTCAGTAGCAGCACGGAGTCTGGAAATGTGCCCGGTACGGCAATAGGCTTACCCCTTATTACGTGGGACTAAAGTATATCTGGCGAAAAGTGGGTGTAGAAATACACCTCTGCCTACCCCTTCGGGGATAAAAGGCGTGACGATATGTATGTATGTATGTATGTATGTAGTAGTTAATTATTTATATATAAATAATTTTAAAATTAATATATTGTTACATGTATCTTTTTTTTGTATAATTTTATAAGTAACCAATTTATTTTTGCACGTCATGCTGTGACAAACATGTCTGCACTTAATTTATTTTGTCATCTTGTATGTATGCACTTTCTTTGTATGTACACACACATGTTTATGCTATATTATCTTATCTTATCTTAAGATAAAAACATCATTGTAATTAAACGGCAGATAAGTTGAGTAAAGGTTACGAATAATGATAGTCCTGGTGGTTTAAAGGCTTGTGACCCTAAATGCTAATAAGGTTGTGGTTCGATCCCAACCAGGACAAATTTTTGTGTTATGAGCACGATTATTTTATTATTTCTATGTGCATTTTTTTTACACTTCACCATCTAGTCTCAAGCTAAGACTTGTTTTATGGGTACTATATAATGAATAAACATACATAATATATACTTTTATTTTGTAAATACATACATATTATACATAGCAACACCCAGACCAAGACAAACATCCATGTTCATGCACACAAATGTTTGACTTGAGCGGGAATCGAACCCGCGACCATCGGCGTAGCAGTCGCTTACACTCCCGCTACGCCAACTGGTAGACATTTATTTATGACAAGTTAATTTATGAATATTTCCGTATGTTTATCTATTTTCCGATTGCTTTAATACCTACAGTGTCTGCCTTGTTTGACCTGCGTCAGTGCATTCCCGTGAGATGTTTATGAATGATGAAAATAAACAAATCTGTTTGGAAAACTAATATATTTTTAATCAAAACGCTACGTCTCAAGGCATGGCTACGTGGGTAGGCTACGTATCATGACTGTAATCAAACTAAATAAGCTGCGTATATCGCTTGAGAAGATAGGTGAAGGTAATTGATCGTATTCTATTAACATCAGCTTTGCTTGCAAGCTCTTCTGCAAATAAAACCAAAAAATAACTATACATTTTCAGGCATATAAATGTCTCAGCAACAATTTAGTCAATGATACTGACGATAGCATGATGTCCAATCTCCATAACCAATACCTGTGAATATAAATAAGGGAAAAATAATTAAGGACAATACTATAATATTGGCCTTAATTATTATTGTATAGTATTTATTGCCTTTTCAGGTTGTCGGAGTAAACTAGGAACTCTTATAGTTTTGCCATGTCCGTCCCCGGTTTTATACAAAGGGAGCTGATTTTTTAAACAGTTGATAAGCTGTATTTTTATCTTTTCAATGACCTAACCTCACGGTTCATCCATTTGATCAAAGATGGAAGTTTTTAGAGGTTTTATTCAAATATTTTTACTTATATGATTGTTATTTACTAGTTTAAGCAAGAATTATCCTTGGAACAAAGTTGTATTTGTATTCCTCCACATATCAGTGATAACAGTTGAGACGACCGGTTGGCGCAGCGGGAGTGTAAGCGACTGCCACGACTGCCACGCCGAAGGTCGCGGGTTTGATTCCCGCTCAAGTCAAACATTTGTGTGCGTGAACATGGATGTTTGTCTTGGTCTGGGTGTTTCTATGTATAATATGTATGTATTTCCAAAAAAAATGTATATATGCATGTTTATCCATTATCTAGTACCCATAGTACAAGCTCTGCTTAGAATGGGACTAGATGGTGTTGTGTGAAAAAAAAAAAACATATGCTTTAAAACGCTCAAGAACAACAATAGAATAACGATTAGGTTTAATCTTAAAAACAAAAGTTCAAGTCACACAACACCTTGTTACTACTATTCAGATATAACAGATAATATTAAAGCTTAAGTACTTTCTGAGTCGCTCTAGAACTAATACTAACATTTCTTTTATTCTTGAAAGTTGGAAAAAATCTCATATTACACTCCCCACAGTGCCGCGACATTTTGTTTAGAACCTGAGCGGTCAAGTGAATTCGGCAAATTGGCGCTAGCGGTCAAGCGGTTAATTATAAAATATAAATAAAAAATTAACATTAATAATTTTGCACAACACCAAATGGTTTATTTTACACGAATAACAAATTTATTTTAATAACCAAACGCTGCTTTACAACATTCAGTCAACAGATGGCGCTATCAACAGGATGTAAATACAAGCGCATGTTATTTATTACCGTAAACATAAAAATAAGTGTCAGAATAACATTGTTTAATACTAATTGATTTTGCTTTGAAAGTTTCTAGAGTTATCTAAATAATTAAGCGATAAATTAAATACCCAATCTTTATAAAACAGTGAAGCAGTCGATACAGTGAATATTATTCGAAAGTAGTGAAGTTCTCAGTTCTGTGTTCACAAATAGTTATTTAAATATCAATCTTAAATATTATTAACATTATCATAACAATATAATCATTTTATATTAATTTGCGCCCATACGGCCATTCTGATCCAGTGCGCTCCTCGCGCTGATTATTTTAGGATTACAGAATAAACAGCATAACAAACAAAAATAATGAATATAAAAACTTAAAGTTATTTACAAGGCTTCACCTAGTCATAGGATCTTAGCCTGTGGCATGGGTCACCCATCACGGGATTAAGGCTTCACTCATGGCTAAGCCAACTCGTGGCATCACCGACATAGGGATCTAGCGCACACAGGCATCACCCACATAGGGATCTAGCCCACAAACTGCATCACCCACATAGGGTCGATCTAGCCCACGCGGCATCACCCATCACGGGATCTAGCCAACACACGGCATCACCCATCACGGGATCTAGCCAACACACGGCATCACCCATCACGGGATCTAGCCAACAAGACCAGGATCAAGGATACGCATGGTGGCCAGCCAGCGTTTTGGGAAGGATGTTGGATAGGAAAAATAAAATTTTACTCAAACACAAATGCAAAATTTGCATCATAAACACATCAATGCATATACATAAAATAATCATCATCGTTTGTCATTATCAGTTATATCAATACAATGCAACTACATAGGTCCAACAACGACAGTGGAAGAGGTAGAGGACCCCCACGTAAATCGGTATCTGACGAATCCTCCACCCATACGGTCAAGCTGCTCATACAGTTGTTGATGTTGATCAGCAACAAAGGTTAGCAAACAATGCTTGACTCCAGCTCAGTACAGCACTCATGCGGCATGTGTGCGCGTAGCTTACACACAAAACCACTGACGTCAAAAGGGTGGGCCACCGTCATCCATATATATTAATCAGTAAAGGACCGCTCGTCCATCCTCTCTTCACACTAAGGTCAGGTCATCTGCTAGGATGTCATCATCAACCTGCAACACTCAAAAGACAGGTGGTGGGCAACATTTCCCACCCAAGTATTAGTTCCATGAACCTTCGTAACTGTAGATGAAGTAAAATTCTACTCTTACAAAGTGGTGCGGTCTATTAAGCTATATCTATATATCAGACATGTTCAACCTGTGCATTGATCTATACTAGTTATCTTTGGTACAACAGTGTTGGAGCCCATATTTTACGCATAAGGTTAAATACAAAAGACACTGAATTTTCTCAGGTTCTGTCTGACAGTTCCATTTTAGATAATCAAATATAAAGTTATCAGGATACCCATATTTTGTAATTTTGATAAAACAGTTAAAACTTAATATATTCAAAATAAGTTTTATCCACATCAAACAGGAAAACAAAATGGCAAGAACAAAGAGAGGCCTATGTTCAGCCGTGAACAGTCGGACTGTTGGTGATAAATAAGAAATGATTTCAAACCATGCAGATCCAAGGATTTCGAAAATACTAGTGCTATAATTATTATTCATGTAAGAACATGTTTAATCCAATATTGAATATTTTTAGGCATAGTGCAAGCTTTGAAATTGTTTTACTGTTTGCCAACTGAGCCATAAAAGAGAAATTTACAAGCTACCAATATTATTAAGCAAGATTAGTGCCGTCTTATTTCTAAAAATGATTCCACTCAGTTAAGAAATTTACTACAATAAACCATTAAAGTTATTAAAGACATTCAGATATTGGTATTTTATAATTAATTCAACATTTTTAGGGTTCCGTACCTCGAAACGAAAAAACGGAACCCTTATAGGATCACTTTGTTGTCCGTCCGTCTGTCAAGACCCTTTTTCTCAGGAATGCGTGGAGGTATCAAACTGAAATTTATACTAAATACTCAAATCTACGGTTCCACAGAGCTGTAAAAAAATCAAACTTCTAATCCAACGCAATCAAAAGATACAGCCGTATATCCTGCAAATTGCAGCATATTTTCAAACTCGCATTGGAATAAAACCTACAGGGTACTTCCCGTAAACTCAGAATCTTGAAATTTGGTACGAAGCAACGTCTTATATTACTAATAAAGGAAAAATTGCGAAAACCGTAAATTTTTAGTTACAGCATATAAAAAAATATTTTTAATAAATTTAAAGTTACTACCCCTTTCTCTTGAACGCGTGGAGGTATTCAATTGAAATTCATATCAAATACTCAAGTATATAACACCGTAAGGCTGCAACAAAATCAAGCTTCTATGTCAACGCAATCAAAAGAAAGAGCAATATAAGCATATTTTCAAACTCGCGCCTACTCGCAAGTGAATCAAAACCTACAGGGTACTTTCCGTGAGCTCAGAATCTTGAAATTTGGTACAAAGCAACGCCTTATAGCACATATAAAGGAAAAATTGGCAAAACCATAAATTTTTAGTTACATCATATAAGAAAAATAATTTTAATAAATTTAAAGTTACTACACCTTTCTCTTGAACGCGTGGAGGTATTAAATTGGTATTCATATCAAATACTCAGTTCTATAATAACTTGGAGCTGTAACAAAATCAAACTTCTATGTCAACGCAATCAAAAGAAAGAGCAAAATAAGCATATTTTCAAACTCGCGCCTACTCGCAAGTGAATCAAAACCTACAGGGTACTTCCCGTGAACTCAGAATTTTGAAATTTGGTACGAAGCAACGTCTTATATCACTTATAAAGGAAAAATTGCGAAATCCGTAAATTTTTAGTTACAGCATATAAAAAATATTTTTAATAAATTTAAAGTTACTACCCCTTTCTCTTGAACGCGTGGAGGTATTCAAATAAAATTCATATCAAATACTCAAGTATATAACACCGTTAGGCTGCAACAAAATCAAACTTCTATGTCAACGCAATCAAAAGAAAGAGCAATATAAGCATATTTTCAAACTCGCGACTACTCGCAAGGGAATCAAAACCAACTTCCCGTGAACTCAAAATCTTGAAATTTGGTACGAAGCAACGTCTTATAGCCCAGATAAAGGATGCGGAAGGCTGAGGACCGTGTGCTGTGGTGCGTGTTGGAAGAGGCCTATGTCCAGCAGTGGACTGCGATAGGCTGATTGAGATTGAGATTTCAAATAATTATAATTATAGTCTTCAAACCTTTTTGCTAATTATTCTGTACTTTATAAGTCTTTTTGTAACAGATTTCTAATAGTCACTAAAATCTTTGTAAATCAATAACTTTGATAAAAAATCTTACCATCATTCATCAGCAGACTTTTGCAAGGCTGCTGCAAGGCTGCTGCGAGGCTGGTATAGGTATTTAAGTTATATTATAAAATAAGCGATATATGTTAATATAAAATAAAGGACGACTGATTACAAACACAAAGACCCTTTCTTCTTTAATTTATGCTCCTCCAGCTTTCCATACTGTAATGTTATGGATTTCATTTGGTAATAAAAATACCATAACTTTGACTGGTGAACTTTTACTTATATACCTACAGGTTTGTACGGAACCCTCGGTGCGCGAGTCCAACTCGCACTTGACCGGTTTTTTTTATTTATATAAATAGACCTTTCTTTCTGAAATGAATGTTTTTATTTATCATTTGTCTACTCTTTCATTATGTAATTCAATTTTAATGTTATTTATTGTTTTATTATTAATGTGTATAGTAAATATGGTGGTGAGTTTATATCAATAGTTTTATATGAAATTATATTTAAGGGAATTTTATAAATAATCTATCTTGAATATAGATGCAACTAACTTTGCAAATGAACTCACAAATAAAATAAATTGTATTTACCAAGTATAACACTATGGTTTGGTATTTATAAAAGATTAGCAGTCACCTACCATAAGACTTTCAACCTAAAATGCTTAGAGGTGGACTATTATAGAACCTAAGTGAGTGCATATTATGTTCATAAAGAAATCTATTGTCCAGATCTCATGTTTCTAGCCTCACTAGCTTGGGTTAAGCAAGGACTTATCATGGTCGGAACAAGTCATTCTATACAGGTATAAATTAAACGACAGATATTAAGATATGGGTTTCCTTGTCTTATTATATAACCTTAACTTGAGCTGCAAGTTGACAGTAACAATTTCAACATAATGTTAAAATGAAATCATGTAGGCACCTACAGAGTCCACAAATATATAATAAAACCTATTTTGTAACTTTACAAATATTAGCTTTAAAAATGTGTATCACAAATTTATTTATATATCTACCTTCTGAATATATATCTGTACTAATATAATAAAACTGAACTTTGTTTTATTGAATGCACTTATCTGTGAAACTACTGGTTTTATGCAAATAATTATTTTTGTGGTGGATAGTCATTTAGTAATGTGTAACCAAGGGCTATAAATAATGTTTTGATTCCTTTAATGTTTTACTATTGGGATAAACTATTGACTACCAATTGAATTCATATTCAGCACACCAATTAGCTTATTTAAACTGAAAACAAATAATGTAATTTATACGATGGATCTATATCAGAGCTTCAACTTGAAAAGGGTTATACCGTTCTTTACTAATAATTATATTAGTAGAACCAAATACCTATAAAGCCATTTCTCTTTCTTGTGTAGATAAGTAAGTTTTACAGAGAGTTTCCGACATGGCCTAACGATTAATAAACAAACAAGAGCCCCAGCCGATGGCATAAGCACAGTAGCACTGCTATGTACCGAACGTGGATAAACAACAGTTACCTATAAGTTCGATTTGGGGTGTAACTTTCGTAATTTTGACTGTATAATATTTATCTTTGACTGTATAATATTTATATTATCAGGGTGCATAGGGTTCCCACCAAGAACTTAGGGTCCCAAGCCAACCTCACCTGCAAGTGGTGCACCTGCCGATCAACGGACGAGGCTCTGGCAAACAAAATGTCCCAATAAGCGGCAATAGGCTCGCTCCCTATTACGTGGGATCAAAACACTGGCGAAAAGTGGGCGTTTAATATGCCTCTGCCTACCCCTTCGGGGAAACAGGCGTGAGTCTATGTATGTATGTATGTAATATTTATCTGGTAATCCTTACGGGGACAGTAGGTAACCGTGTAAGCACCATAATTTATAAAATTAGGATGTTTCTCAAAAACTATAATCAAATCAGCTAAGGATAAATACCTCTGGTCAGTGCATCAACAACCCGCTTCTGCAACCTCTGGTAGCACTCAGAGTAGAACAGCGTTCACGCCACAGCACACCCCGGTGCGTGCACCCCGTCGTAGTCGCTTTGTCGCTCTCGCTCGCACGTGGCCTCACGTGAAGTGTAGACGTGCTCGCCATAACTCCGACACACCGTGTGGTCTCCGATCAGGGTTGACTAGCGCCAAACAAGGCTTCAGGTCATCATTGGTAATGGCGGCTAGGCCAAAAGACCCATCACTCTCGCGCCAACCGTAGATCCCGAAGTCTCTTAGGAGGCGTTTATCCCACCGCTGCTGTCGGCGATATGCCAGGGTTATAGTGTCCAGACTCCAGTATAATAAAAACACTCACGTAATATTTCTTGGTGTATTTTCAGACGATTTCTAGCACAGAATTCAAATAAAATGTGAGGTACAGTCCTTTTTATAAACGAACCGTCATTACTCTTAATGTTTAACAACTGCCAATTCCTTTTCAACAATTATATGTTGAAAAGGAAGTTGCAGTTGTTAAATAACTGTTAAATTAATTATAAAATATAAATAAAAAATCAACATTAATATTGTAATGAATTTTGCACAACACCAAATGGTTTATTTTACACGAATAACAAATTTATTTTAATAACCAAACGCTGCTTTACAACATTCGGTCAACAGATGGCGCTATCTACAGGATGTAAATATAAGCGCATGTTATTTATTACCGTAAACATAAAAATAAGTGTCAGAATAACATTATTTAATACTAATTGATTTTACTTTGAAAGGTTCTGGAGTTATCTAAATAATTAAGCGTTAAATTAAATACCCAATCTTTATAAAACAGTGAAGCAGTCGATACAGTGTCTAATATTCGAAAATAGTGGAGTTCTCAGTTCTGTGTTCACAAATAGTTATTTAAATATCAATCTTAAATATAATTAACATTTTCGTAACAATATAATCATTATATATTAATTTGCGCCCATATATACATCATGCCTTTTTATGAAAAGAGTGTAAGTCGCCTTTACTAACGTGTTTATTGTGTTCGATACACTACACACTCAAGTATCAACAGAGCGGATGAAAAAAAATTGGGCAAGTGCGAGTCGGACTCGCGCACGAAGGGTTCCGTACTATCATCTATAAAAGAAAATCACGTTCGTTGTATGTATACTTAAATACTTTTGAAGTTTCTACCTGTTTATTAAGATCGAGTAACAAATTGCTTAAAATTACGTTTGTTGTATGGGAGCCCCCCTTTATTATTTACTTTTTTTATTTAATTGTTTATTTTGAAAGGTAATATACAACTACATATTCTGTGAAAATTTTTAAGCGTCTACCTGTTGTGATGATGGAACTGGGTTAGATAAATGAAAATGTTTATAGCTTGGTTTCCTATATTATAATAAAATTAAAATACATACATTGGTGCACCAAAGAGTCGTATCGCGAAGTCAGCTAAACATAATACTTATTCTAAGGGAGTATACTTAATGGCTATAATTTATTTAATAGACTACACACTACACTACACCTCCAGCGAGCTAGAAAAAAAAATGGAGGAAACACATTTTTTTTATTAAGATACAAATGGTTTGGTTCTATTTTTATGTACGATATCAACTTTATCGTTTTTTAAGATTTTCACATTGCATCCTAAGTCCTCTATAACTGAGTATGGGCCATCAAACAAAGGATCTAACTTATGGCCAACTTCCTTCTTTAGCAAAATGAAATAATTTTTATTATATTTAACAGGATTAACATATCTGTCATAACTTTCTTTACGCTTACATTTACTTAAAATTAGATTATTTCTAGCACCCCTATTGGCTACTTGTAACTTATACCTAAGACTACTGCTATTATTTTCGGGGTTATACAAAGGCTCAACAATAGTAGTTAATCTAGAAGGAACATTGCAAGGTCTACCGAAGACAAGTTCATATGGTTGATATTTGGTTGCTGAATGAACTGATGTATTATAACTGAAATACCAGTAACTTAACCAATGTGACCAACATTGTGAATTATTATTACACTGTATTCTCAAAAATGCTCCTAAATTTTTATGAGAACTTTCTAACGAACCGATAGATGGTGGTACGCAGTGGATGAAACTTTATTAATGCCTAAAAGTTTACATACCTATTCTATAGTAGATGACATAAACTCCGTACCACGATCGGTTGCAATAGTTCTGGGTAGACCAAATCTTAAAATAAAATTATCAACTAAACTTTTACTTACGCTTACGGTGTCCTTAGACTTAAGTGGATAGGCCTCTACAAACTTACTTAGTTCACATTGTATACTTAAAATATATACATTACCTTCGTAGTCCTGTGGCAATGGTCCTATAATATCTAAAAATATCTTTTCGAATGCATACGACGCTGTTGTCGTTATGCACATAGGCTCCTTAACATATTTGCTATGTTTCATTTTTTGACAATTTTCACATTTAGCTACAAATTCCTGAACATCTTTTTCAAGACCAGGCCAGTAAAATTGTCTTTTGATATTATTTGACATTCTGCGCACACCAGCATGACCACTGGTTGGCAGTAAATGAAAATCATGTAAAATAAATTGTTTGTCTTCGTCTTTAGTTATTTCCTCACACCTCGTAATACATGTACATGTGGTCCGGACCAAGTTTTCGTCGCATTAATTTCTTTGATTAAATCTTTGAGAAACCTAGCATTATAATTATCATCTTTAATCATACAAATCTCTTTAATATTTAATTTCTCACAAAAACTATTCAACTTCGACACAAATTCGGCTCGCGTAAAATGTAGTCGAAAGTTAATATTTATGTATATTATCTTATTTTTCTCTTCATACGCAAAACATTCTTCTACAATTTTTATCTTATTATATTTAATTAATTAATTCAAGTCTTTACCTTCTATTAAAATCATTTCGACTGAATCGCTCGGTTTCCTTAGTATTTCCGCAACCCTCGGTTGATCAGGCCTTGAGTCCGCAGAGCTACTAACCAAATCCGTCTCGATTACATTGTCATTACCTATAATTATTTTCTTCTGTGCTCTCGTTAAAACATTAACTATGCTATTACTCATACTTTTGAGTTCGTCTGATGTTACTACAATCCTAGAAAGCGCGTCAGCTACAACGTTATCTTTACCCTTAACATAAATTATGTCGTAATCATATTCCTCTAATGTTAGTCTAAATTTTAATAAGCGACTAGAGGGATCTTTCATGCCGAATAAATAAATTAAGGGCTTATGGTCAGTTTCAATAATAAAATGCCTACCGTACAGATATGGTCTAAAATACTTTACTGACCAAACAATTGCTAGTAATTCTTTTTCGATTGTGGGATAGTTTTTCTCGGCCTTATTTAACGGTCGACTCGCGTATGCAATAGGTTTCATATTTTTGTTACATAGTACGGAACTAATTGCTACTCCTGAACCATCAGTTTTTAAAATAAATTTATTATCATCTGCAAAATCTGGATATTGTAAGATGGGTGGACTACTCATGGAAAGTTTTAAATGTTCAAACGATTTTTGTCAATTTTGTGACCAAATGAAAGGTTCATTTTTACAGCAAAGTTTATTTAACGGCGCTGCTATATCAGCGAAACCAGAAACAAATTTTCTATAATAGTTGCAAAAGGCAACAAAACGCTTTACTTCTTCGGAATTTTGTGGAAAGGGATAATTTTGCAAAATTTTGACTTTTTCGGGGTCTGGTAAAACACCTCGTGCAGAGACAACATGGCCAAGATATAGAAGTTCCTTTATCAGAAATTGGCATTTGGATGGATTCAATTTTAAATATTTTTTTCGGAGTCTTTCGATCAATGAGGTTTTGATTGTGAATTTGAATATTTCGTCCAAATACAATAAGGTCATCTAAATAAATAAAACATTTATCAAAAGTCAATCCAGACATATCTATTGTCATTGCTCTACTGAAAGCACTTGGTGAAATTTTTAATCCCATCGGCAGACGTTTCATTTGAAACTAACCAGTATTAGTACAAAATACAGTGCATTTTCTGCTCTGTGGTTCTAAATTTATTTGTTAGTAGCTGAAAAATAAATCAAGATGGCTGAACAATATAGCTCCAGAAAGAGAATCTAGATTTTCAGTAATATTTGGCAGTGGGAACTTATCGTCCTGAATCTTCTCGTTCAGTTTACGATAGTCCACTACTAAACGCCACTTCTTTTCATTACTTTCATCATTTCGTTTTGGCACTAGTAAAATGGAACTAGACCATTCACTTCGTGCCTCTTCAACAATGTCATCTTTCAACATCTGTTTAATTTGTTTATCTAGCTCCTGTTTTAAATGTTGTGGTAATCTGTAAGGTTTACTATAAATAGGTGAAGTATTTGGTTTCAACGTAATTGTCTGTTCATAAATGTTTGTACAAGTTAGTTTATCATTAGGCAAATGAAAAATATCCGAATACTTCTTACAAATATATTGTATAGACTTTTTGTCACTGGAATTAAGATGATCTAATTTTAAAAGTGGATTCAGATTCTCAAATCTAGATGCATCAGCTTTATGATTATCAAATGAGTAACATTCATACTGAGATAAACGTTCTAATTCTGGAGTAAAAATAGGTATACGTTTGTTTTTCTCACTAACATTTAGAATTTTTACCAATATTTTACCATTATTTGTATTAACAATAAAATTGGCTAAAAATAATTCTTCTCCTAATTCTCTTGAACAAACTACATAATCTCCTCTTAAATTATAATTGTATTCTATCAAATGGAAAGATTCGCTTCGAGCCGGAATAGTCAAAATATCAGAACTACATTCTGTTTTATCTTACATTCGCAATGTAATATTTTTTCCATTATTATTCAAGGTTAAAGTATTTATTGCTAAATTAATTTTTGACGAATATTTACTTAAGAAATCTAACCCTAAAATTCCATCAGCTTTAAGGCGAGGTTGCAGTACTTTTTAAGATTTTTGAACGTCTGAAAGTCCCATGAACTATGATATTTTTAATGAATAAAAATTAAAGTATAAAAGTTGAACATATCTTCTAGTAAATCGTAAAGATAAAAACACGATTTCGAATGATTGGCTCGATAAAAAAAATGTCAAACATGGCACTAACTCACAATTTTAAACGTGTACTGCTTAGAGATTCCATATTGAATTTATATGAAAGTATTATCAATAGAAACAGCTCTTTATTTTAAAATAAATGGTAAAAACAGATTTCGTAATTTCGTTATCATTTTTCTCCAAGAAAAAAAATAGTCAAAATGTTGGCATTATATCGCTCACCGGCCGTTCATCAGTGCCTGTCTAGGCGTGATTGAGGGCGGACGTACGTCGTTGCTCCGCAAAATCCCCCTCCACCCCCGCATGTACGTTTTCGCAAAAGTACAAAGTAATTCGTATTCCAAACTCAATCGTTCAAACCATAGACATACACTAGTAAGAAACCGTAGACAGGTTACTGACAAGGTAACATGACGGAGCTTACGAGTGGCACGTATCGCGAAAAGCGTACGCACACTAATATAAATATGTCAAAACGACACACTAAGAATTAGATAAGAAGTGTAAGTGAGAGAGCACATCTAATCGCAAGTGCGAAATAGAGATAAACATATACTCTCTGGACCGACGCGCATTGTGACATCATGCTGACCGTTTCACAAACAATAATTTGACTCAGATGCGACATGATCACTTTGTCTGTCTTGAGTAAATTCAATTCGCCTCAAAGTAAATTTGATTAATTCATTTAAATTAAGAAAATAAAAAGTCGATGTGATTTATTTATAACATTTATTGAAAAAGTACATTTCATTCTTCTCATTTCATTCAATGGAAACCTAAAACAGTACGTTAATATAAAAACTGTGCGCTGCGGACCCACCATAGCCCTGGCAATACCCCTGGGGGTATGGTGGGTCTTTTAAAGCTTAACCGTACTCCTGGCTGAAATGCTCGTAGTGTTATACCAACGTGCTACGTGGGCATTAAACTGAACAGTGTTATCTCTCGTATGATAATGACTTACTACTTACGTTTTTGTATTTTTAGACAAGCGAAGACAAGCGCTAGTACGATGATATAGTGCAACAAGGAGATAAATTAGAGAATAAAACGTTTAGGTATTACTGCTAATGGTTATAATGCTTTGTATATCATAGGTATAATCTGTGGTACTGTTGAAGACCCGTCATCATCATCATCCTTGCGCTGTCGGATTATTCCCACTAGTTCTATTGAACAGTTCTATGATAGAACTAGTGATACTTTTTTTCCCACTAGTTCTATTAGCACAACTTGATGAGAAGAATAGAACTAATGGGAAACAGTTATAGGAAATTAACCACTAGTTCTATGTATGTTTTACAAGGGTAGTGTCACAACATCGCGCTCACATATCTGAATAAATATGTATATAAAAAAATGTGTTAAACGAATGAACGTCTACAAAACAATTGAACGTCTACAAAACAAACGAACGTCTACAAAACAAATGAACGTATACAAAACAAATGACTACCAGAAAGTGATCAGCTATCAATAGTGATTGCAAAAAACAGGTGCATGCGATTTTCGACCTTATTGACAATTCATGACAAACTTCTTTTTTTGTTTTTTCTCGCTTTCTGGCAATATTAGGATAATAAAATTATAAATTCTGACTAATGTCAATTAGGTTGAAAATCGCATGCTCCTGTTTTCTGCAATCACTATCGATAGCTGATCACTTTCTGTAAGTCATTTGTTTTGTACACGTTCATTTGTTTTGTAGGCGTTCATTTGTTTTGTAGACGTTCATTTGTTTTACACATTAAACAAATGAACGTCTACAAAACATATTCATTCGATATATGAGCGCGATGTCGTGACACTACGGATCATTCCCAGTAGTTCTATTGAATACCCTTGTAAAAACATACATAGAACTAGACTGGAACATTTCCTATTACTTATCCCATTAGTTCTGTTCTCCTCATCAAGTTGTGCTAATAGAATTAGGACAGTTCTATCATAGAATTGTTCAATACTACTACTATACTGGGAATGATCCCACAAAATAGTAGAACTTGAAATTAACGAACTGAAATTAATAAACTAATTACACAACAATATTATCTGGGAGTACGGTTAAGCTTTGAAAGACCCACCATACCCCCAGGGGTACTGCCAGGGGTACGGTGGGTCGGCAGCGAAAACTGTGCAGTACAATCTACTTAGTTGTTTAATACTAAAAGGAGAAAAACAAGAACAAGTGAATGGACTTTGATCATCCGTCAATGTTTGTAACTTACGTATGATTTTGTATTTCTATAATATTAATAAATTGTGTTGATTCAGCCTCAAATCACTTTTTTATTACTTGACAAAAACACACATCGGTATTTTATTACTACGAATGTCCCATCTGGATACTTTGTTTTTTAGTCTTTGAACACGCACAATACTGCTTCTCTTTTACACTCGCTAAATGCCAATTTTTTTATTCACTCTATTATTTGTGATACTGAATTTATTATAAATTGTAAATAAAACGTGGTAATATTGTAATACTCATGAATGAGAGGTGATTCCATAACTTTTAATCATTTTCCTACTATAGTTTGTGCAAAATCTTATTACACACGACAGCATTTTCAAATGTAACGTAACGCCAAATGAGACATTTAGCCAGTTTTTAATGTGCCACTTTTGAAGTTCGCATAACTCATCTACGGTTTTTTTACGCTGCGCTGTGGCACACGCACACACGAAACCCCCCCTCCCCGCCCCCCGCTCACTCGCTGACGCCGCCGCCGTTTTTTTGTTTTTGCGGGGGGTGAGGTCGAGCTACGCACTGTACTGCAACCTCGCCTTAATACTTAAATTATTGAATACGTGAAATTTATGTTTAAATAATTCACCACTGCCAGAAAATAAATTTAGAAAAACATGACCAATGGAGCGAATTTGACCACCTATACCGTCTACTAACACATTATTCTGATGAATTTCAATGTTATGCGGTAAACTTTCCTTCCGTATAACTGACAACGAAGCTCCTGTATCTAACAACCAAAAATATGGATTACTGTCTAAATTAAATGAAACTAACTTTGTTTGACCATTAAACGCTAATATTTAGTTAAGCTAATAGTTAAGTTATTCACGAAAAAACTGCTGACTTTGCTTTGTATCTGGTTCGCAATGGTTTGTTGAGTGCGAATCAATTACTTGAGCCGTGTAAACTTTACGCGAATTATTACCATTATAATTTCTGCGACTATTATTTCGAAAAAGTCTATTGTTCGAGTACTCACCACGGTTTGGAAATCCACGTGGGTTTTGATAACCCTGACCCCGAGCATAGCTTCCACAAAAATACCGGGTTGATGACAGTCCTTGGCCTTGAATACCTCTGCCCCTATGTCCTTGATATGTCTGAGAGTAATAATAATTAATCTGCTTACCTCGTTTGCCTCTATAGCGTGAAGTTGATTGTCCGGATAAGTGTAAAACGTTATTTGAAGAAGGCCCCGCTGAAAACGAACAGTTCTCATCCTTGGCAGCCTGGATAGCGTCCTTTAACGAATTATAATTACGGGCTAAAATTATAGTACTCAATTTATAATTTTTTAAACCTTCCGAAAATTTTTTGACTGCTAATTTTTCATTGATTGGCTTTAAAATTTCGAATTTAGCTGGATCGTCATCTGCTTGACAAATTGTCAAGTCAGTAAAAAGTTTTTCTAATTCGGTACCATATTCATCAATTGACCTCCAACCTTGGGAGATATTTTGAATGCGCGATTAAATAGCGGTGAACGATTTCTTAGTCAAAAGACGCAAGCGCATGTCCTTGACTAGTTCCGAAACAGATAAATATGATGAAGCCATCCGTAGTTTGGCATTTTCGGAAAGTCTACTTTTTAAGATAAACTAAATTAATAAATTTTCATCCTTCTTGTCAATCATATCCGAATACATTTCGATACCATCAATCAACCGTTTCGTGGTATTTTCCGTATCGTCCATAACCGGTAACAAATTACAAGCAGTTTTTAATTCAAAATCCATTTTGTCTGACTCTAAAACTACAGGTGAAACTGGAAAAATACACAAAGTTTTTATCTCCGCATATAATTTCTTAATTTTATCAAATACCTCTATACTTTGTGTCAACAAACTAACATTAGTTTCCTTTTCTAAAAGCAAAACTATTTCTCTACATTTATTAAAAACTAGAGGACGCCAGCAGCTACGCCTGCATTTTTTTTTAATTTACCCCTTTTGGCCGATCCCGTGGGCATTTCGGAAAATCCCTTCTTAGTGCAACCCTACGGTCCCCAAGGAACATACATGCCAAATTTCAGCTTCCTGCGCCCAATAGTTTCGGCTCTAGCGTGTCTGTCAGTCAGTCAGTAACGCAAGGATTTTATATATTAAGATTATTTCTGACTCGCCTAATTTATTTTCTATCACTTTACCTTTATATCTAGACTGGCCTTTTTTAACCAAATAATTCCGTATATTGTCTTTTAATAAACTATAACATTCTAATAAAGTATGTATCATTATTTAAAATCACGATTATAAAATAATCATTATATTATGTAGCGAACATTTACGTCAAGGTAACACAATTGCGAAACGACACGTCGCGAAGAATTCACAGCTTGCATTTTTGCCGCGCGGTATCATGTTCGATGAGTGTTCGTGCACGGTTTTAGACATTTTAAGTAATAAAGTTATAAAACGATTTATGACGTTTAACTATGCAATATGTAACTTATTCACTTTAACACTTCACTGAGCGCTCACTTTAGGAAAAAAAGTTTCATACCGGGTATATGATGTAGGCAATCTTACTGCGACACGGTATTTTCAGCTGGACGTCCTCGCATGGATGCTCGGATGCGCTGGATAGCGTTCAGGCCCAACTCCTCCTGTACCAATCTACGATAACAGTTCTTGTACGCTCTAGCTAAAACGTACCCCAGCACCACCAGAATAATAAGATGAAAGATAAAGTTGACCATACAGAGGCGCTCCAAGTGGCCTCCGATGTTCCTCAAGGTTGCTTCATTGTTGCCGCCAGCCGCGTTTTGATTTATGAAAACCTCTTCCTTCTCCACAGCAGATTGACACATAGTTGATATTACTTATTTACTTTTTCCTAATATAACTGGTACCTACTCTTAAGCCCTATGGCAGAGCTGGCAGGGTCGCCAAGTGATGATGGAACTGGGTTAGATAAATGAAAGATGTTTATAGCTTGGTTTCCTATATTATAATAAAATTAAAATACATACATTGGTGCACCAAAGAGTCGTATCGCTAAGTCAGCTAAACATAATACTTATTCTAAGGGAGTATACTTAATGGCTATAATTTATTAAATGGACTACACACTACACTGTTACAGTTAGTAATTCTGAGCAAAACATACGAAAAAAATCACGATTTTCGTATGGGACCTCCCCTTAATATTTTATTTTTTTATTTTTAGTATTTGTTGTTATAGCGACAACCGAAATACATAATTTGTGAAAATTTCAGCTTTCTAGCTATCCCGGTTAATGAGATACAGCCTGGTGACAGACAGACGGACAGACAGACAGACAGCGGAGGCTTAGTAATAGGGTTCCATTTTTTACCTTTTAGGTACGGAACCCTAAAATGTGAAGGCAGCTGCTGTTGAAACCCACGTTTCACTAGAACGACGACTAACAGAAGAACAGATGTATTTATATATACCATAAATAAGTTATTGACGTTCACTTAACAATACCTTTATATATACTGTTATGAAACTATCATATCCATTTGCCCGAGGGAGCAACGCAAAGGAGGGTAGTGTATTTATCGGTAGGTTATATGTTGCCACAAAATTCGCCAGTTGTCACTTAATCACACTTTAATCCAATCAAATATAATTATACCATATGTTAACTGATTTTAACACCAGCTCAACACATTTCCTATGATTATTTTTTCACCGTTGTTTTTTAATGGCAATAGGTGGCAAACGAGCAGACGGATCGCCTGATGGTTAGCAATTACCGCCGCCCATGGACACAAGCAACACCATAGGAGCCACAAGTGCATTGCCACCCTTTGGGGTTGGGAAAAGGGATAGGATGAAGAGTGGGATGAGGGAGAAGGAATAGAGGATAGGGCCCCCGGCGCTCTAAAAAACGCAACAGTTTAGGTACTGTTACTTGACGTCGATTTTCTGTGAGAGGGTAGTACTATCCCGGTCGAGCCGCCCCATTCATGCTGAAATCAGCAAGATTCTACTACCTTGATGACAACCCTACATACCTATGATTTCTAATGTACCGGGACAGAAGAACTATTTTTATTTATTTTTATAGGAGAGAGACGTCCCTCCAACTCTTGGGTAAACAAAGAGCGTGTATGTACAGGCTCTTAGCTCACCCAAGAGTTGGCGGCAAAAAGATTGTAAATCTAGAATTCACTCACTGGATGGGGTAAGATATGATATACATTCAGCATTTGACCACTAATTTATGTTTAAAACTGATGTTCTACAAAACAATGCTAGTGCGTTTTATTCAAATGCAACACAACTAAAATATATTTATTCTACAAATAAGACCATTAAAACTTCAAAACAAAAATAGTAGAGTCCATGAAAAGAAGCTTAAAATATTGTTTTAAAAATATTAATTATATGCTCCTGTTGTTAACGGCTAGAGTATCACAGTCTGAGGATATTTAAAGTAGATTATGTATGGTAGACTTTGATTAAAATTATGATTCAAACAGAATTAAACTGATATGAAATACTTCTTATGTAACATATAAACTAAATTCCACACAACTATTTCACGATTAATGCTCTCACAAACTCACCTCAGCTTTAGTCATTTAGGCAGTAATTAATCTCACAAACTGTCTTAGGATAACATTAAAATTAACCAAATTAGACTAATCTTAACTACTTTTACATTTATTTAAATTACAAAAAACTGGGTACGTGCATGACAGATATTTGTAATTAACCATTATAGAAATACAACTAAATATAGGTTTCCGAATTAGACACCTTTTTTTCATGGGAATTAAATAAAAACTCTTAAAAAGGCGATACGGAGTTCGCTGGGTCAGCTAGTTGATCTATAAAATATTTCTTTTAATCCTCCATCGATAGCTAATAATACAATTCACATGGGATGCCTTTGATCACGTTCAAAATCTGGGAAGTGTGTTAAAACCAGGCAAAATCAAAGGAATGCCGTAATCAACAATCGATCATCATGATTCCAGTCAGCGGTTTTATCTCAATTACCCGTTTGTATTTAGAATTTAATATTATCTCCGCGTCGGTTTTTAAAAGTGGTTTTAACTGAATGTTTCATACATTGACTTTGGAATAAAAACATTATGTTGAATGACAAATGTTTTTGTTAAACATTATTTTTGTTTCCGCTTTTTGCGACGTGAGTTGGCAACAGAATGTTATAAAAATTTATTTTATTCCAAATGTAATTAATTATTCCGTCGCTCTGGTGTTATGGCATTGGTTAGCATGCAATTTGATTGAAGAAGGGAATATTATTTGGCGTGACTGTCGTGCGATTTAATCTTGACACTTCATAACCACAGGAATGGACGATCGCAATTTCGATTTTCTACTCCATAGCAAGGACACGGACATGAATTATGTCAGTGCATTGGTCAATCTCAGTCTATTTCGCTCAGTCGTATGAGAGAGGCTTAAGACTTTTCGTCCACTAAACTGCCGATGTTTGACGGGTTTTTATAGTTTTTTATCATATGATATTAGCAAGACCAATACCTACCACTTTTATAAAAGCTATGTATTAAGAAAATAAATGTGTTTAGATTTCCTATACTCTTTCGAGCGTTTTTTAGTGCGACTATATCGACAACATAGACCAAGTCCAGTAGTATTTATTCTTCTGCCGTATTAATATCGTGTTCTAGATTTTCTGATTACAGTACAACAGTCGATTAAGGAGCAGGAAAGCTCGTATCTGGTGCACCTTCAAAACTGAAGCAATTGCACCTTACAAATTTTTGTATGAAATAATTTTGTGTAAATTTGTTAGTTACATACTTCACGATTCAGGATTCTCAAAAATACATAGGCACTGCAATTATTTAGGTAAATAATAAAATGTATTAGACTGCCTAAGTATAATATCATTATATTTCTTCCTGAAGAAATTAATAAATATGCTTGCTAACCCACTACTTGCTACACTACACATAATAATTGATTTCTGAAACAGTTTGTATTTGTAATAAAACCAAAAATAACTCCTTTCCTTGTTACCCTACCTTTCGCTTATACCAACATTGTCTTCGAGTACCAAAACTAATTCCGCCTCCAATACACCGAAAATTTCATATCAATGGAAGAATATTTATTTTCCATTCTTGAGATTTCATAAAAAAAAGGTAATCTGACGTCGAGAGATATCTAAAGAATGGAACTTTAATCTGGCCGCTGGCAGCGAATTCACTTTCGTCTGTCAAATAAATAAAATTCCGCGCCGGTAATTTAACGTTGCCTAACGTCAAACGTGAACGATTACGTTTTTGTTGAGGGTCGGTGCGAGGGATAAAAAAGCTTCGGGCCTAATACGTTCTATTGAAGTCGGTAGTTGCAATTTTTTTTTATTGAACGTTTCAAAGGCAAGGCTTTTATCTCTCGTTTCATGTCTTAGATCATTTTATACCTTTTCACTATTTACTCTAAGAAAAAACACACTTTTTGTCTTAATTTTTCCGTCTAGCCCCCTTTCGCAACGCGCGATAAGGAACTTCGTTCCAAAAAAAAATATTTAATTTTCGGTGCTAATTTTTTTATTGAACGTTTCAAAGGCAAAGGCTTTCATCTCTCGTTTCGTGTCTTAGATCATTTTATACCTTTCACTATTTACTCAGAACATTTTGTGATGAATGTTCAATATGTAATAAATAGGTCTCAATGGCGTAATCAACGTATGATGAGTTTTAATCCTTATAATGAGGTCGGATATTAATGTAACGTTTTTTTCACCGGTCGAGATCGTATAATATAATTATGTATTGTCATCATTCACTCCCATCAAATTTCTCATGCATGCTCTTCGGTTAAGAGTACTTGTAGTATTATAACAAAAATACCAATTTTTGTGTCGGTAAGTACATTGATTTTGTCCCTGTGGCTTGTGGTTTTGCTTACCTGACTGACAAAAGGGTTGTTTCCGGTGATTTTCGGTGCTTTTGCTTACTTAATTACATAATGAAAATCGACACTTTATGTGAGAAAATAGCTATTGTGTACAGAATAGTACAACTAGGTGTGCATAGGGTTCCCACCAGGAACTTAGGGTCCCAAGCCAACCTCACCTGCAAGTGGTGCACCAGTCGATCAACGGACGAGGCTCTGGCAAACAAAATATCCCGATAAGCGGCAATCGGCTCGCCACCTATTATGTGAGATCAAAACACTGGCGAAAAGTGGGCGTTTAATATGCCACTGCCTACCCCTTCGGGGAAACAGGCGTGAGTCTATGTATTTATGTATGTAATAGTTCAACTGGTACCATACCATTTTTGTATTCAACTTCCAGACGATATCGGTCGGGCTGGGCTCTATTGATAACATAGCCTGGTCAGAGGACTACCACACCCCTTTATTCCAAGAGCGTACAATATTCGACGAAAAAAGAAATTATGTAAATAATTTTAAGTCTTGAGCAACATATCATCGCAGAGCAACAGAGAAACATGAAATTTTGACAGTGGATTCCTGATTTTTAATATACCACCCCTACGGAGGAAAATAAAGTTT
Organism: Euclidia mi; assembly: GCA_944739405.2. Taxonomy (NCBI): domain Eukaryota; kingdom Metazoa; phylum Arthropoda; class Insecta; order Lepidoptera; family Erebidae; genus Euclidia; species Euclidia mi. The sequence goes on from OX123184.2 coordinate 21,053,472, forward strand.
AAAAAGTGAGGCCACGGGTAACAGCTAGTTTTCTTATAAAAGGCCAAGTATTCATATATGAAATTGATAGTACCACTTAAATCCTACAACAAGCTTATCACTTGAACCCAATCTAAATAGTTGCGGAAATCACTATCGTTATTGTCAATCGGAATAGACCACGCACATCATCCGTGACAGGCCTTGACATAGCCTTTTAATGTTAGCTGACAATAAATAAATCAATACTGACAGTAGTTATACACGTTTCGTGTGAATCCTGACCGGTTCATTGATAGAAAAAAGCAATAATATTGGTTTCGAGCTAGTATAGGGTTTTGATCTAGTTTTTCTAGGTGTATTTGGTTGGGCGACAGAATTGAGTCAAGATACAATTTATGATAATACGACATCCCTACGGATGTAGCGTGTATTTCAGTCAGTAACAAAAAACCCGAAGCGGAAGGGCCATCACGGTCATTGTGACGTCCAAATAGCCTCAGCTGACCCTAAATGAAAATAGCTGCGAAATTCAGGTGTAAAGAAGTTTTACGGAGAAAAGGATTGTAATGGGAACGTGTTGTGTATAGTTTTGCAAGATGGTATTGAGGTAACGATGTGTTTACAGATTTTTATCCTTATTCAAAAAGTAAAGTAGTTGTCGGTTCGATAGATGTTTTTTCGTGTTATGTGTGTTCGGATTTCTTTTTACTACTTTTCTTGTTTCATTTGTCACTCACAGGATGAGAGACAGTTGAACTACTACTACCTACTATACTGTACTATGCCATTAGTACAGTGTAGTAGGAGTGACACAATATATTTTTCAAATCAATGTTATCGACCTAATATTTTTTGTTTTATTACATTATACAACAAATTGTTGATTTGAGTTTGTGATCTCGGCACATCTGTTTATAAAACCCCGTATAAATTTATCTGTAGTTTAAATATTGATGAAGAGCCACATTACAAAATAATGCATCCTTGCAGAGTCAAAAAAATACTGCTTAATTTATGTAGTTTTAATTTTGCATGATAGAAAAGCTACCAATTCAGTCGCAAAATTTACCTCATCGGAATCGCAACGTTAAATTCGGCTGTCAATAAAACCAATAAACGGAGCCTCAAAACCAATTACGGGGATCTAACAATCAAAGAAATATAGGTCACACAAAAAGAGTAGGGAACATAAAATGTGCAGATAATAGAACGTGTCAAGCCAGAAATACTCGCCGTGACTTGGTAACTTGTTATCCAGTGCAATCAAATCGGCTAGGTATTCCGGTCACGTACGAAATTAATGTCCAAAAACGTATCGGTTCACGGTACAAGTTTAGTTACCTGTAGTATGTATTGGATTAGTAGTGATGTGTTGGTCTTGTTTAAGTTTTGTTTGCAGTTTATTTAGTGTAACTCGATTGGCGTTGGTATTTGTTTTTGTATCATTAGCTGCTGCTTCGTTATTGCTTTTGGTTATGCAGTGTGTCTTATAAATGATGTCTCTATAAATTATTTGTGAAGTTAGAAGGGCTACTTAAGTGTTTCTACGAAAGCAGTATAAATACAATAATTATACTGATCGTGTTTATCGTCACCATCATTTATACCATGTTATATTCAAAACTTGTCTCGACTGATATATGATCGCAAAGTCTAAACTACTTAAGCAAGAGCTAGAAATTTAGATAGTGGGTTCCTTTTATCACGCAGGCATCCACTAAGGAAGGGTATAATTTTTCACTCCAAAAGTGTAAGCGACTGCTAAGCCGATGGTCGCGGGTTCGATTCCCGCTCAAGTCAAACATTTGTGTGCATGAACATGGATGTTTGTCTTGGTCTGGGTGTTTCTATGTATAATCTGCATGTATTTACAAAAAAAGTATATATGTATGTTTATCCATTATCTAGTACCCCTAGTACAAGCTCTGCTTAGTTTGGGACTAGATGGATCACCATCTAGTCCCAAACTAAGCAGAGCTTGTACTATATAATATTCTACCACATACACACATCAGTGTGTATGTGGTAGAATATTATATTATTATTATTATTATATGTTTTATCGTTTTTAAGATTATTACATATCTAATGATAATTATATGATTATTTTAGTGATTAGTACGGTCTATTTCGGTTTTACGAGGTAAAAAAGGAAAGCTCAATCTTAGTATTATATTTTTTAAGTAACTCTGCATTCTTCTCCCAGTTAATCCTTGAATTATATTTTTTCAGTGGTACTTCTACGTAAACAGAAGACATTTAGGCAAAGAGTGGAAAATCCAGCCTGACAAATGGCTCTCTCCAGAGCTCGAGCGTCATGAGATCATGATTGGAACCTTGTCGTTGGTGATAACAGGAAGTTTCTCCGCTTACTTTACTTTCCCCTTCCCCTCGGACCGCCATTAGGTGTAGACGTGCATTAGACCCGTACAGATTTTTAAAATTAAATTATTTACCAAAATTAAATTAAATTCAGTGCAATACAAGGCCTGCAGCAAGTGTAAAGAGGTGTTGGAGAACCAGTCAGCTAATGCGTGAGTAACGCACATAATACTTCTTGAAACCTGACACCCTAGTATCTCAACTTCGTAGCGACAAATCAACGCACGCACTACGTATTGGCACTGTAATTGGTTACACGAGTAATTAGCTCATTAGCGACAGCACAAGGACATTCACCACTCAAGGTCAAGCGCCGCCTCCCACAAGGACTGTCCCCGCTCCTTCAACGCATCATTGGACTCTTCGACCGGCGCTTGCGCCTCCTACCACAGGTGATTAGCAACTCAAACTCATTACGCTTTGTATTCATAGCGCCCTAGTACTTTGCACTTAGCGAAATGGACAAATCGTTATCTGATACGAATATTCCTGAATTGGGAGACAGCACCCCTCCCAATTTCGTTACAATGAGAAATAAAAGACCGAGAGACGAAGACCAACCCGCGGAATTCAGTAAATTTAAGGAGGAAATCAAACTAATGTTAGAATCCTTTACGAATGCTCAACAAGGGGATTTAAAAAACATCACTTCGAATCTCAACGAAATTAAACTTATCAATAACAGTATAGAATGTTCAATCACTGATTTAACGGCTAAGAATGAAGAATTTAGGAAGAAAATAGAATTGCTAGAGTTACAGGGGAAAAAGGATCGACAATACATTACTATACTAGAAGACAAACTCGAAGAAGTTCAACGCGGTGTAAGAAAAACATGCATAGAACTCAAAAATGTTCCGAAATCACCCAAAGAAAGTTGTGATGACTTAGTTAATATGGTCCTCAACCTGTCTAAAAATATAGGTGTCGAGATGGAGTCACGTGATATCAAGGACATATACAGATTACCTGCTAAGAAGTAAGGTTCTAATAATACGCCCATCATTATAGAAACTGCCTCGACTATTTTGAAAACAAACTTATTAAAAAGGGCTAAGTCCTATAACATCAAAAACAAAGTAAAAATTCAGGCAAAACAACTCGGTTTGACGAACAACTCGGAAGCTCCTGTGTTTATTTCGGAAAATCTCACACCCAAAGCCGCTCGCCTATTTTTCCTAGCTCGAGACTTATCAAATACCAAGAAATATAAATTCTGCTGGACATCGTACGGACGTGTGCTTGTAAAGAAAGACGAGAACTCGCGAGCCATAGTTATTAAGAGCGAAGCTCAGGTGCACCACCTGCTACAAACTGCATGACTATTCTATACTGGAACTGAAGTAATAATGTATCTTTTCATTTTCATACATCGGATGTCATATGTTACTAGTTATAGTTTTTATTATATACTAATACAAATAATAATAGTAAATAAAATCGCTACACAATATTACACACTTCACCTTCACCCACTTCACATTCACGTTCTTCACATACATGTATATTATACTCGTATATTCGTATCACTGTACATAAATGGTCACATGCAAAAAACTATTTTAGATGTCGCACAGGCTCACGCCCTTAAGATATTTAGCACCTATTACAACTGCATGATACACTTTCCAGTAACCCTTCTCAATTATGGATAGTGCCATCAGTGCGCTTCAGGAATTAGACAATATTGAAGTTGCAAAATCTGCTATCCTTGACGTTGAAAACGTGTCTACGATTGGACAAGATAAAAATCACACTCTATCTGTTTTAACTCAAAATATAAGGAGCATTTACAGCAATTTTGAAGATTTTCAAATAACTTTGTCTCAGATAACTTTAAAAATTGATGTATTAATATTGACTGAGCGTAGGCTTAACGATAGCAAACCAATACCTATTCTTAACTGTTATACGGCTTTTTCGACATCAGAGCATCTCAATCAAAACGACGGCGTGGTTGCATACGTGCATGATAGTCATTTATCAGAAGTATCTGAAATTAGTCTTACCCATTCTTCTGCTTTGCAAATAACTATTTTTAACTACACCATTATCGGTATTTACAGGTCTCCGTCTAATTTGTCAGCAGATAACTTTATTAACTCGCTAGATCAACATCTCCAAAGTATTCAAACACACAAAAACATTATAATTGTAGGGGATTTAAATATTAACTTGATAGAACGACAATCAGACTCATCACAATTGCGAACAAATAGATTATCATACTTAAATATGACGGGTACTCATGGTTTTCTCCCGGGACATTGTCTGCCTACCAGGGAAGAGAGCTGCCTTGACCATGTACTTTTGAAACTGGATCAGTCTAAAAACTCTGCATTTGTGGCTGTATTGAACACATCTATAACTGATCACGCAATGGTATTATTAAAAGTAACCCACAAATACCAAAATAAAATAAATTACAAATTTAAAACTATTATTAACTTTGAATATGCCCATGAAACTCTTACAAACATAGATACCTCATTATTATACCAATGTAGCGATCCTAACATTCTAGCAGATAAGTTAATAGATGTGATCAAGACGTCCCTTCTCACAAACACTAAAACTATAAAAGTTTCTAGTTCTAGACTTACTCTGAAACCGTGGATAACTGGCGGAGCTTTACGCTGTATTAGACTTAGAAACAAAATGCAATATAAGATAAGAAAGGATCCTTACAACATAATCTTAAAAATAACATACAGACGTTTTCGTACGTTTTGCTCCAATTTGATAAAAAAGCTTAAGAGACAATTCAATAAAAACCAGATTGCATGCTCTATAAAGAAGTCCAGAAAACTTTGGCAAAATATAAATGCTATCACCCACTACAAAAAACCTAAACATGTAACGAAAATCTTCTCCAAATAACACTGCACCCTTTAGATTCGTTAAACCGTGTAAACCAGTTTTTTGCAGTCATTGGTCAACAATTAGCGGAAGCAATTATAGCTAAAAATGGATTTGACTCGGTACCAGTTTTTACAACAGGTACATGTTCGCAGGGTTCTTCTTTTGTCTTGTTTGAAACAGACCCAATAGAGGTTCTTGAAATACTCATGGCCCTGGATTCAGAAAGTGCTCCTGGGTGGCACGGCATACCTACAAAATTCTTAAAGTTGTCAAGGGACTTCGTGGTTCCACTCATATGTCGATTAACCAACATGTGTTTCGAATCAGGAATATTTCCAAACGCCCTAAAGTATTCGTTAGTTACACCTGTGCACAAGGGTGGAGACGTTAATGATGTCAATAATTACCGACCCATATCTATTCTGCCGGCAATTGCAAAAATAATAGAAAAGATTCTTAATAAGAGACTAATCAATTATCTTAATAAATACAAAATTCTTTCACCTTTTCAATATGGTTTTAGGCAAGGACGTTCAACTCAAGATGCTATTACTGCACTGACATCTAAAATTGTTGACAGAATAGACAGCGGACAAAAATGCATAACTGTATTCTTGGATTTAAAAAAGGCGTTTGACACCGTCTCTATCCCCATCCTTGTGCAGAGGCTTGAAGCAATCGGAATTAGGGGTAAGCCACTTTCTGTGTTTGACAGTTATCTGCGGGGTAGAAGACAGCAAGTCAGAATCGGTGATTGCTATAGTACACTAGAAAGAGTTACTTTTGGCGTCCCACAAGGGAGCGTACTTGGCCCGACACTGTTTCTAATATACATCAATGAACTGTGTAACCTTGGAAGCAGTGACGGGACAATATACTCATATGCTGATGATACAGCAGTTGTTTATTCGGGTCGGAGTTGGGATGATGTACGCTATACTGCTGAACGCGGACTGGCTGTGATGGCAGGCTGGCTAAGAACAAATCTCCTAACCCTTAATATCTCAAAGACGAACTATATTTGTTTTTTACCAAGTCTAAGATCAAAACCGGGTGTTGATTTCAGAATTAAGATCCATGAGTGTACTAACCATCAATACCACCAAAATCAACATTCATATCAAGATCGCAACTGTGACTGTCAGGATGTCCAAAGGGTGACCACTATGAGATACTTGGGCATTATAATTGACCAGTGTCTGACCTGGCACCCTCAAATTGATGCAATTATGGCTCGTATTAGGAAACTCATTTGGGTATTTAAAACATTGCGCTATGTTATGTCTCCTAAACTATTAAATAACATCTACATCGCGTTGGCTCAATCAGTAATCACATACTGTATTCCAGTTTGGGGAGGTGCTACGAAAACTAAGTTCCTTGAGCTGCAGAGAGCCCAGCGGTCACTTATAAAAGTGATGTACTTTCTACCGTATAGACACTCTACATACAATTTATATAAAATTAGTGGTTTACTGACAGTGCGTAAGCTTTACTATTTAAATACGACCCTGTATCTACACAAATCCATACCGTTCAATCCGGCTCTACATAAGAAAAGACGAAAAGATACGGTGGCTCAATCACAAAGAGCATTTGCATTCGCAAAACGGCAATTTGTAACTCAGTCAGCATTTGTTTATAAAAGTAAAGTTTCATCCTATGATTTTGCGTGAATGTAAAAAAGTAATCAGGGATTGGCTTGAAAATCTAGATTACGAGGAAACGGAACAATTGCTGGTAAGACTTACTTAAAATATTACATAATACCATACACAAATGAGCACATGAGCACACAACACACACACACACCCACCCACACACACACACACACACACACACACACACACACACACCCACACACACACACACACACACACACACACACACACACACACACACACACACACACACACACACACACACACACACACACACACACACACACACACACACACACACACACACACACACATTATACACTCTACAACACACACTATTCACAGCATGTTTTTTATTTTCCTTTTTTAATAGTATACTAATTTTATATAAAGAAGCTTTGTTACTAGTACTAAAATGGTCTCATATTGTTAATGTTAAAATTAGGGGAAGAAGCGAGACAGCCCCAACACAAGTATTGTGTAATTACTTACTGGGGCGCCTCATTTAACACTGGAAATTGTAACAATTTGAGAAATAAAGATATTTGTATTTGTATTTGTATTTGTATTTGTATTTGTATTTGTATTTGTATTTGTATTTGTATTTGTAAGGTGCATTGGGGTAATTCCGATAGAAATTTCTATGAGATGACTGAAGGTCTACAGTTTGATAAAATATTCTAAGAAGTTTTACATTTACTGCCGTTAGTTTTACATCAGCCTGTAATTAATGAAAATATTCGTGATAATTATAGGTTATATACTTTAATATATAGATGAGAATTGAAAATATGGCACTTAAAGTATCTGCTCAAGAATTTCAAGAATAGGGAAAATTACGAACTATCTCGGGGCAATTCCGAAATAGTTCAAAACTCGCTTTTATTAGAGTTTGGAAGAAGACTTACATGTCTTTTTCAATCGTTATCACTACATAACCAAAACAACGCCCAATATTTTGGTAGTTTGACTAATCTCGATTTTTTTTACTTTATATTTCGTAATTACCCCAGGAAATAAAGCTCAGAAATCCAAGGTTCTCAACATTTTTCCTAAAGTATTGATGGAAAAGTTGATGTGAAGTGGGCTGGGGCAGAGCATGGCAAAATAGGTTGTGGTAGAGCGGAACGGAGAAAAATCGAGTTCTTTTATCATTATATTATGAATGAAAAATTTCAAAATTAAAAGATATTTAAGGTAAAATCAATCTTTTATTAGTATGTAAGAACATAAAATCTCTTCGCAGTTCTCCATTTTTCACCTGCTCAACAGCCACAGCTAAATCTTGCGGTGTGTATGTTTTGATTTTATTTCTTACGTAGGTTCGGGGCATGAGAAATCAAAGCAAAATATATTAATAGTGAAGGTAAGTGTTTATGTATAATAATTATTCTAAGCGAAACTAGGTCAAATTTCAAGAAATATGGTCAAACTCAAAATAATTAATCGTCCGTAAGTACCGTAGTAGCACGCGGGTGATACCGCGCGGAATCGTCATATACCGGATGACTTATATTACCATCTTGAAAAACAATAGGGCGTAATAGGTAAATGCCATAATAAACTTTGCCCGACCCGGGAATAGCATCCGGGACCGCACGTGCACATTTATGCCGCGAGACAAACAAAGCAGTCAGCAAAGTGATAAGTAGGTAAGAAATACTTTTTACGACATCACTTATGTAAGTATAAACCATTATAATTAAGTACTTGAAATCATTGGTACTTTTACGTAGATTGAGAATCACTGTCCATTACTATGGAAAATCTGTGTGGGGTTATTGCGAAATTTGGTTATGCCGTAATAAACCCGTTGGGGTAATTCTGTTTTATTTGGTTAAAGAGGACTAGGACATTGTGTTTCAATCTGAAATACGGCAAAGCCGATAAACTATTAGAAAAACAAACAATTATTTGAATAACTTACCAGAATTAGAAGATATTGATGTTGGGGTTATTACGAATCACTAATATTGGCGCAAAAATCACCCAATGCAGAAAACTTGACGCAACACACGTAATGTTAGTATTAGCGACGCACGACGACTGGTGCGGCGAGAATAATAAAGATGGCGCCTAGATAAATTTTGCCAGTACAAAACTATCGTTACAATTAGTAGCTTTTTTTAACTTTCAGAATATACCCATTTTCGGTATTACCCCAATGCACCTTATTTGTATTTGTATTTGTATTTGTATTTGTATTTGTATTTGTATTTGTATTTGTATTTGTATTTGTATTTGTATTTGTATTTGTATTTGTATTTGTATTTGTATTTGTATTTGTATTTGTATTTGTATTTGTATTACTTAGCTTGTTACATCTATAATGAGAACCCCTCGACCGTAGTGTTTTGAATTTTAATGATTTATATATTAATTGTATAATTTTTTGTTGCATTATAATTTATTACCATAAAGTTTTTGCATGCCTAATTAAGGTAGATTGTATAAGGATCACAAAACTTGTTAACATCACTATTTCATATACCTACAATCAATGCAAATAAAATCTTATTCTATTCTATTCTATTCGTATACTACCAATTCAATGAATATGGCTGGCTATAGTTCTTTTTGCAGTTCCCAGTTTTATTCATATACTCTGTAAGTATCTTGTGTTGAATTTGCTAGATTTTGCCATTTTTACTAAGCAAAAATATTTCTGTAAATGCAATCAAGTTAGTCTCTTCGAATATATACTCTTGTTCTTCTTCCGACGCTGATCGCTGTTCAAAAGGAGTCGGGTATCCTCACTTCAACTTGTCTGCCTTGTATTTGAATATTTAATGATAAAATTTAAGTAAAGATAATTATATTCTGTAACCAGAACTTCCTTATTAGTAAGTTATTTTACGAATTAAAATTAACCCACTATTTAAGTATTTAAACGTCGGGTAGAGGCCAATTGATTTTTTAATAACAATTATTGTAAGATCAACATAAACTTTGAAACCAACTAGGCAATGTTGTGGACCATGACGATATACTGCATGCTGTGACTAATCAACAAATACATTTCAGGACTACTCAACATACATTCTCCACCGTCTGTACCACACTCCGTGGCTGTACAAGCACTTCCACAAGCTGCACCACAAATACAAGCAGCCTACCGCTTTCTCCGTCATCGCTATTCATCCCTTCGAGATCATGCACGTGCAACTGACTACTTGCCTGCCGTTATTCACCGTGCCTGTTCATTGGTGTAAGTTTAAATAAAGTAGTTTATTTTGAAATAACATCGCTACGCTCACTACTATTACTGTATAATGTTCACAATAGCAAGAGGTAAAATGCAAATATGTCAAGATATTGTCATGATAATGTCTCACTTGAATAACATTTATGACGTGATTATTGCCCGGTCCCAATATTTGATATATCTATGGAATTGGCTACTATTATTATGTTCATATTATACATAGGCTTCATACGAAATATGTCAAACATGTATCTCTAGTAGCCAAACCTATGGATTTATCGAATATCGGACCGGTTGTAGATTGACGTTTGTTATGCGGTTCTATGAAATGCATGAAACGATTCAATGATTTTGATAATATCAATAAATTTATAACCCATATATTTCCCCTCATAATTTTATTATTAAATAACATTACTTCACGCCTCCATCCCCGAAACCCTTTCGGGGATGGAGGCGTGAGGCAGAGGGTGTATTACAGATCCACACTTCGCCAGTTATGTTTCGGTCCTAATGTAATTATTATTAAAATATTATCTATATTTAAAACATATCTTGTAATTTTACAGTTCCTTACTACTGCATCGCTATCTACGCGTACTACCACGGCATCATCGATCACTCCGGGATCAACTTCAAGGGTCAATGGTGGCAGCCGTGGCAGCACAAGTTCTTCCACTGCAACTTCGGGTTCAACATGTCTTTGAGGGATAAAGTAAGTAGTTGACTTTTATAACGATCGATAGTTATAATTTAATTCTTGTTAATCTTGTAAGAATACAATGAATCTTATTTCAATAGTTTTCAATTTATAATGCAACTAATACTTTTAAATAATTCAATTACGTGTTTCTAAATGATCAATTAAGGCAGACAATTTTTATAATGGTATAAAGAAGATGTTTTGAGTTAGTTTTATTGAATATATTTTACAGTAATTATGTTGCCAATATAATCTAATGCCGCGTTTCCACGCTTGCCAAGCCTCGACAAGCTTCCACAAGCTCCAAGCGTCCACAAATATCGCTTGGCGTTTGGGAGCCGTTTACACGCTTGTGAATGCGTCAGTATGCTACGTACATCCAAGCATGGCGGACACCGAACTTTTATCGACTATAACCTTTGGTTTAACCTACTTTTATTTGAAATACACTTAAAGAGAAGCAAAACCAATTATTTCGTATGATGTAGATTGCCAGGGCCTCTTCCTTACCCTCTACGGAAAACCTTACCTACATAGCCTCGAAATATTACTGGTGCCATATAGGTTACGGCATTAGGTATGTCAATACACCTGCATATTATTAATATGTTCCCTCGTGACATTCCTCTGGGAGCGATATAGTGCATAATCATACAAACAAGCAAAAGAAGTTCGACCAGCCACTCATTTTGAGACAGAACTAGACGTGCGTTCGTTTCGAGATCACAGCGACTACTAAGCACGCGCCAACGTGTGAACGCGTCGCAAGCGCTTGCCGCAAGCGCCCTTTGATCTGTGTCCAAAAACCGACACTAGACCGGATCCTGTACAAGCGTCCACAAGCTCACGCAAGCCAAGCCAAACGGCCTGTTTACACGCTTGTGCTTGTGGAAGCTTGTCGAGGCTTGGCAAGCGTGGAAACGCGGCATAACAGTATTGTAACTCGGCCGTCTTCGTGAGTTATATACCTACCTACAGACGCGCCGTACGCAAACCAGCGGTAGGGCTGCCCGCCTCAAGTATTTTAATTACATCTACCTACTTGAATTTTCTTTCTGGTTTTGTGATTGTTCATATTAGGTACTTATATTTTTATTCAAACAAATGAAAATCGAATGAATGAGATAGTAAACTGCAGTCGCCGAAGGTTACAAAACTCAAATTTTTACTTCAACACCTACCTACTGAGCTAAAATGCAAGTACCTACGTCCTTAATAACTGACGAGTATAATTGTAACTTTTTCATTTCGTAAATTAACGACCCTATTACTAACAGCACAGAGCAACTTGAAATAAGAGTTATTTGGTCACCCATGTCCAACCGCTTTGAACGTTACTTAACGTCAACCATCTAATTGCGTATGCGCTACTTACAGTAATATCTATTCATTGCCAACTTGTTCGATAACACTACATAATATCTACCTTATCATTATATGTTCGTTTCGCCGAATAACGCTACAAAGAATGAATGGTTGGCCGATACCAAGATTTGCCGATGTCATGGTTCGCCGCAACACGCTTGAACTAAATAATCCTTTACCGATAGCAATTTGCATCGAAAGCACCTTTTCTTACATCACTTCTTATCGTTACCTAGTCGCCCAATAAGCTAAGTCGACGGAGCCCTGCTTCGCAGGGCTCCTATTTTCGAGTGCGGGGTCACAAGAAAACCTAACATAACCTATTAGGTACCTACACATAAAAAGGTGCTTTTGACGCAAACTGCTATCGGTAATGGATTATTTAGTTAAAGCGTGTTGCGGTGAACCATGACATCGGCAAATCTTGATATCGGCCAACCATTCATTCCTTGTAGCGTTATTCGGCGAAACGTGCTGTCGCTAAATAATGGTATCGAGCAATAGTTTTTTCGTATTACCGTTTGTCGGTGAACCATGCTTTCTGTAGACAGTTATATCATTCAAGAGTAATTCGATATACCGTACGGGACTGAGGTAAACGTGTCCTGCTAGTATACATTATAACCGCAATATGTTTTAAAAATAATAAACATAATAATAGATTAATCTAATCAAATTACGACTTTATCACGTAGATGTGAAAAGCGTAGTTATAATTTAAAATAAGGTAGGTAATAGTATAATACTAGAACTAGCAGGAACCTTCGTAATTTGTAACAAAAAAATTGTATAAATAGTCTTAGCTTACGGAGTTTACAGGTAATTTAAAAAAAATATAGTTGGGTGAGTTATCGAAGAATTTAAGCAACCAAAAACTGCACAATATAATCTATACATCTTCGCCATAATAATTATTTTAATAACAAAATACTGGTACAAAAATCGTCACCGTCTGTTTGTCACTGCGAGCTGCGGCACGATTGCGGCTATTGTGTACTTTAGGCACAGTCTAATGTGTACTTTGCTCGAGGCGCGTAGGTACAACTCGAGTTTAGTGCGTTTGTATGGAGTTACAATACTGTTAGATATTATAACCGTGATATTGGTGAAGGCTGCAAGATATTGTGACTAATAATAATAGTCGATGTTTGATCCCATACAAGTGCAATAACTATAATAATTTATCTCAGTGAATAAAATTGATGATATTGATAAACGTGATGTTTTGTTTGTATGACTATACAAACAAGAATAAGCAAGCAACAAAATACGTAAAACGTAATTAATGAATCATAATAATTTCAAGAGCATTCAAGTTATTTGGCATATTGAGTACATTGTCTGATACGTCTGATATTCTTGTGACTTTAATTATCTTCACTTTCAACAAAATTTATAAACAAATGAAATTTTATCGACTGGTTTATGACGACAAAATTGTATTATTTATTGTTATATGCCGTGTCAAGTTTAAATAAAAGTCATTTTTTGTAAACTTCCTATACTGCCTAACTATATTACCTAACTATATAATTATATAATGTAAGCAGCGATAGCCTAGTGGAGAGACCTACAGACTCAGAGGGTCCGGGTTCGAATTCACGGCACGCACCAATGACTTTTCGGAGTTATGTGCGTATTAAATTGTTAATTATCTAAACGGTGAAGGAAAACATCGTGAGGAAACCAGCATGTCTGAGAGTTCTCCATAATGTTCTCGAAAGACATGTGAGGTCTGCCAACCCACACTAGGCCAGCGTGGTGGACTATGGCCTTACCCTTCTCATAGTGAGAAGAGGCCTGTGCCCAGCAGTGGGACAGTTTATAGGGCTGATGATATAACCTAATACTGAAATTATCTTTATTTCTAGCTGCATGGTACTATGAGAAAGCAGAACCGTGTTTACACCGAAGATACCTACCACGGCGAAGCACCCTCAATCGACGCTCCAGAGAGAAAAAAGATCCTTGAACAGGATGCAGACTAGACTGAATCTTTAAAGAAAAGCATATAAGACTGAGAATATGTCAATGCAATTAAATTATTATTGTTAACCAAAGTATATAATAAGGGAAAATGTGAATATTTAAGGTGAATCCAAATGTAAGGATGAAGAAGAAGTACGTGACAAAAGGAACTGAAGTCCTGAAATCAACGCGAAGAGTTTTATGGATAAAAAGGGAAACACGTGTTTTTTGACAATTATCATTATAATTATTATTGCCAGTTGTAGATTTGTAAATAAATACAAAACAAACCTAAAGCAAACTATTACAATTTAAGTACTGTGATCCCATTTGTCTATGAATGGTTTGACAAACAGAATAATCGGTTTGAATTTCTCGTTTGCCAAAATATGATAATTTTAGATTTATTATGAAAGGCAAGAGTACAATTTTATGGTAGAAGTTATCAATATTTTTGACATTTTAACTCAGCTTTTGCTAACAATAAAATACTCAAATAGTTCAAAAGAAAAGAACCAAATCGCCTTTCACAAAACAAAGTGGTCTGTAGTATTGAACTCACACAAATAGGTCCAACATTTATGCCTCGGAAAGCACAATACCGTTCGTCCCGACTGTCACGAAGATCTGTAACATTTCTTAAGGGGAAACAGTACACAGATCTAAATAAACATTTAAAATGTATGCACCCCTTACCCTCTCATTGAGCTGAGGAGATCAGTTGGCAATTGGAGGTGCCTTTATATGGGCAAGCTCACAAAAAAGATTTATTCTCTGTTATGTGGGCAAGCTAATATTCTGTCAACTCTAGTTAAGTTATGAATGAGGCTAAGGGCTCCAAGGCGGATATTCCTATACAACCGAGATAACACTAGAATGGCAATGACGATATTTAACAAAACTTTAAATTTACTTCCTCTTTTGTATACTGTAACAATACCACGTCCTCTCCTCCGCGACTACGACCGTTGCAAACTGGTAGAAACGAAGGAGAATAACAGAGGTACTTATGCCTTTAAATAAGTCAATAATCGCGACTAAGACCTGCTAAATAATATTGTATAATGTAACAATATATGAAAAAAAGTTTATAAGTTTTAGACAAACATTGTTATATTTTATGTAAACCGAAAGTATGGAAAATAAGTATTGACTTGAATGATAATTTAAGAAATGACATTAAGACGCATACTTTGTTTTATTTCCCCAAAGCACGAACATTATATAGAAAAAAATATCACAACTTTACAGCCATAGTGACGAGACCTTTACGTCTATTTTTTATTTAATGAACCCGAACAGTTATACATTTTTGTTTGTAACTATGGATACACCCAGTTCTTAAACATTCGACATTTGAGAGGACACGAACTAGTGCTAGTTCGTGCATCTATTGTATAGAATTAAAGTTGTCCCACCCTCGATCAAATATATAATGTCACTTTTTACAATTCTATTCTATTGATTTTCCTAAGTTCAAATAAAAAAAAACATATTCTAGGAACTTCTAGGGGTGACTGCATTCAAACTGGTCGTGGTCATTAACATACATACATACATACATACATAACGTCACGCCTTTTATCCCCGAAGGGGTAGGCAGAGGTGTATTTCTACACCCACTTTTCGCCAGATATACTTTAGTCCCACGTAATAAGGGGCGAGCCTATTGCCGTACCGGGCACATTTCCAGACTCCGTGCTGCTACTGAGAATTTCGTGACAGAAAAAACCCAATAACACTGCCCGGCCCAGGAATCAAACCCGGGACCTCTCGATCCCACGCGCACATTTATGCCGCGAGACCAACGAGGCAGTCGTATAGGCTTTGATGTCGAGTTTTCCGTCTCTACGCAAAGATGGTATTTGCATCGTGTTATCCCTTAGTCGCCTTTTACGACACCCACTGTTATTAACATTAATTTTAATATGTTTGTAAGAGTAAAACTATGTACAACTGTATCTTAATTAAAACTACGACGAGCTGCATTCGATAATACTGCATCGTTTTACAAAGAATTGGCTCATAATTCTATAGACACTCAGTCAATACAAAAAGCCACTCTCTTCTTAATAAACTCTGAATGGATGCCTTCATAATTCCCTTTCATGCAAGACTGCATTGAAGTAACATTTCATTTTATAAATTTATTCAAACAATGTTTCTTGAAACGATACCCACTATCTTATTAATTAATGTATTTAATAGTTTTCTATTAGGAACCCAGTAAATAGCATATTACTTAAAAGAAGAAAATTGAAATTATGTACACGTTACTAACCACTAATTAACAGACTAAGTGAACATAAATTTAACTGGTAAAGTTAATCAAAAAGACTCACCGAGAAATTTTTTATAAATCAGATTTTATAAAATTATTCCCTTTAGGAACTCTTATATGAGCTATGTTAATCTTTACACTAATTATTTACGTTTAGAAAAGTACGAAAATAAACGTCCAATCATTATTTTATCAGTTGCATACTGTGTCGAGTATAAGGAAAAACAAAACATTTTCAAAAAGAGAATCTTCTATTCAATGTCCGAAAATGTTACGAAATATGTACTTCATTTCACAAAAAAATCACAACTTTTTCAAATTTGAACTTAAGGCATATCTCCAATGTTATCACTTACCGTAGCAAACCCGAAACGTATCATAAAAAAATATCAGTAGGTACATATAATTATTTTATCAGCGTCTAAAGTCAGAAGAAGTATAAAGACACACTTACGTGCCAAAACAATTCGAAACTTATTACAAAATATAATATTGAATCATCAGCTTTACGTTGCCCTATCGGTATTCTTGACTGCGTGTATTTTTTCGTAGTAAAAACGTAATGGGATTTTTCATTGTCTCCGATTCTGACCTCGGATTGGAACAAGGTGGGTAATAAGGTCGGTTCCTTTACAAGGAAGCCCCAGTATTTTTCTTGAGGAGCTTGAAACTCCCCAACTTGAATTCTGTGAGCGTACGATAAGATTTGACACGCATTTTTATGATGAAAATAGGCTTAAAAGAATATCTTCTCTTTTCTGAGGATTGTTGGACAGACCCGTGAATTCATTGGTAGGATTTTGTATACATAGTGGCTGTAACGTTGCCATCCATCTATATTTCGAATGTTTGCATGTAATGTACAAGCTTATCTTTCTTACCGACTGATCACATTATACGTTTGCGAAAAAATCACGAACATTCTAAGAAACAGACACACTTATTGCGTCAATTTAAAGCTACTTACGCTGTGTTCGATTTTATAAAGCCTAAATCCTCCCTTCTGTAAGTTGATATATTATTAGGTATACTTCCTTAATTGCGTCGGATATTATGGATTTTCGTTTCAAGTTCCTTATAATGAGTCGTTTTACATTAAATTTCACCAATAAAGTAAACTCTTCTGCTTTATGAGCAGACGAGTTTACTTTTAAGACTAAGATAAAAATCTACATAACCTCTTAAAAAGAAATGAAAAGGGACTCGTATTTTAGGACACAACAGTCTTACGTATTACGTGGGACCTGCGAGATCTAAACTGAGTTATAGCCAGGTCATAATTTCGTCCGCAGTACCTAAGTCCTCCCTTGTTTATTTATTATGTTTTGAGTAGGAAAACAGCGATATGTTCTGATATATAACTACTATCCTCTTATGTGTATAAACCCGGTTTCCTAAAGTTGTTTTGTTATACGTGCCAAAAGTGCCGTAATTAATTCTGTTTCTTGAGTGGGCAAATTTAAAATGAAAATATAATCTCTGGGTTTAAGTAATAATTCTGACAATAGCGTTCGGAATTGTTACACGACAACTTTGTTTAAAAAGGTCATACAAACAAATTGTTATATTAAGTGGGATCACATACTTATTATGTCACGTTTTATTAGGGGTAATGTTCCATTCCTAATGTCAAAAGAATGAGGCAGTATTGTACTTACGACATCCGTGTTTGAGTCAAATTTTAAAAGTAATAATTATGTACTAATGAGATGATGATGAACACTTCATATTGATTTATCAAAGACTTTAATTTAATTTAAATAAAGAGTTAATATCAACTTTACACTCACGACGATAAATACATATATGCTATATATTTATACTATAGCTTTGTCGTCAAATCTCTCGACCTAAACCTGGTTTAAACTGTAAAACGTTAACGTAAAGAAATGTTAGTGTTGCTAAACAGAAGAGCATGCATGTGAAACTTGATTGGAGTGAAGAGTATGTCAGGATTGTTGCAAATGGCGTTCTTTAGTCTCTATCCACCCCTTTGGGAAACAGGCGTGAGTCTATGTGTGTATGTACATATGTGAATAGAAAAGCATTTAGTAGAAGGGCATTTCGTACAGCTTCTTTTAATTAAATTATGTCCGCGATAGGCAAATCGTAACGTATTATAGCCTGTCTATTCTTTGAATTACATGCTGCATTAAGGTCAACGCTCATTAGAGCCACCCGGCACCCACTCCGCACCGCCTCGCCTCGTGCGGTTAGTATTCTTTATATGGATTTGTATGGGTGTGCGCTCACTACATCAACTCCGTAGCGTCACCGGATCGCCTCTGTCGTAAGCCGTCCACGCGCGGGCGGCGGGTGGTCCACCCGCCGTCCGCGCGTTGACGGCTTGGTGGCAACTCGCTGCTCGCATGCTTGCCGCGCGTTGACGGCTCGTCGCCAACGTGCGGGTCCGAAGCGGACCGCGCGCTGCCCGCGAATGATTCACGTCCGAGTGTTACCAGATACACGGTAAATACCGTAGATGCACGGTAATTTTGAGCAAGACACGATCTACGTTAATAAGCTACTACCGTGTTCTTTTCTAAGGTATTTTTAATTATTAATTACCGTGTAAATGATACTCTTATTTTTACTCAAAAATATATTATGTTCTTACGAGTAATCCTTTATTGGCAACATTGGCTGTCACAGTTGGTGATGTCAAGGAAATCATTAATGATTTCATTACTTAGCAGGTAATATAAGCCGGCAGAATTAAAAATATTTTAGGTAGTGTTTTTCATGAGCATACCTTATGTTAAAATTTGTAGTTAGTAGGTGTATTCATAGACGAAAGTTTAGTATCTAGTTGTGTGTGGTCTTGCATTACTTGAAAAAGTTAATTGATATAAAATAGAGTGCCAATTCAACGTTTGTAAAATTTGGCATTACGAAACACACGTGTAGACCTAGTGCCAATTGTTAACAGACTATTCGATAATTCGTGGACCAAGCGACGTACACTCGTTGACCGCGCGGCGTTCAGTCGTTGACGGCGCGCGGTCCACTGGTTGACCGCGCGGCGTTCACTCGTTGACGGCGCGCGGTCCGCTGGTTGACCGCGCGGCGTTCACTCGTTGACGGCGCACGGTCCGCTGGTTGACCACGCGACGTCCACTCGTGGACGCCGTGCGGAGTGGGTGCCGGGTGGCTCTAATGAGCGTTGACCTTTATAATAATAACAACTGGGCATAAATTATTTGTCTAGCAACACTTTTCGGCCTAACATACAACATCGGCAGATATAATATTTTAACCAATTTGTGCACTACTTTGCCACCAGCATTTTCTTAATATGGTAAATTCAAAATATTTTAACTTAAAAGGAGCGCGTGCATTCTTATCGAACGATCATCATAATAACTCACCGTTTAAAACAGAATTTCGCCTTTTCATGCCGACCATTTATCACTCTCCTGAGAAGGAAAAAATTGCTACGGCCTTAAGGGGCCAAGTGAATATAATGCGAGAACAGGGCCAATATTATTTGATTTATGCCGTCCACAATATATCGTTAATTAAGCTTCGATGTAGCAGACTAGAACTATGACAATGAATGCCTTAGTAAGTGCTTCGAATATATATTTTTTGTTCTTCCATTCATTACGGATTTCACAAGTGTAAAAATCTAATTACCAGCAAAGTCACTGCTCCGGTTTTTCCTCAGTGGATTTCCTATAAACAGATAATTCTATTATAAAGAAGATACACGGAACAGCTGCAATGTAATCATTAATTGGATTATGTAGGTGTGACCTTAATGACTGACTGTCAATAATGTCACACCTAGTTAGTGTATATCATTGTCAATGCGAGCCTCAGAGTAATTTAAAAATACCCAAGTAAAATACTGTTATATCAAGCTTTTATTTAACTAGACTCTTTAGAAATAATTTTAAAGTTAATGATTGCAAGATATTCATGTGATAACAATCAATCAACTAGTTCAAAAATACCCTTAACTATTTTGATTTAGAATTATACCTAATATGAGGTAGAGCAAAAATCAATGCAGACAAAACAGCATTGGCAGCTAGTTTCTTACAACTGAAATTAATTTTAATATTTTCAAGTATATATTTGATCAAAGCCAATGATCATTCAGATGCCTATTATATGTAATTTCATTTAATTGGATACACTACCCTACTGAGAGATTCATTATGATTTGAGGAATGCCTTTCAAAATATATTTGTCTTTATTTGCCCTCATTTATTTCAGCGTAGACGGATTTAAATATGCGATCTTTATTAGGAAGGACGGAATTTTTGTAACAAAGTTCAACTGATTTATTGAATTGTTATGTTAATAAATTGTATAAAGTAACGAAATGTAGCAGTACTGGATTTATGATTTAAAATATATGCTGACTTCTCTGAAAAAAGGGTCAAAGTTTTTTTCTCCCAGTGACATACTCAATGAAAAGTTCTGTCTGATAATGTAATTTAAAATCGGCATTGCGGTAATAACGTCTAGAACACATGGCGGACAAAAACATCATACTATAGTTTTCCTGGTTGCTATGTAAGAACTGCTTAGAACAACATGGATACGGACTCGAAGCTCTATGGATGACAATGGGTTGGTCTGTCTACTGTACTATTATTACTCAAACAAAAAAATATTATTACGAATGCATATTTTAAATGAAGACAACCCAGATTGATCATGTAGTAACATGAGCTGCTAATGTATTTCGGAGTGATATGGTACTCAAAAAATACACGAGAAGTCATAGGTAACAATGTTGTAGCGAGTTGCTTCAGCCTAGTCTTCCTACAAAGTTCGTTTGATTCCCAAATTTTCACATGGTCGATAACCTTTGTAAATTACTTACGAAATAGCATCATTATTTAGTACAAAAACTTCAAAGTCCTTATAATATTGGACTTCGTCTCATGTTCAAGTACTTATTGTTAAGTTACAATTGAGTTGAAAGAATTCTTGTTCAACATTATGCTAACAAGGTAATTGTCAAAGGATATCTATATCTGCATGAAGCAATTTATTTCGTATAAGAAACATGTTTTCCATATCTATATTTATGAAGTTTGTAATATGTTTGTGCGTGTATTATTTTGTTTATTTGAGGAGAGGAAATATGAAATTTCCGGCTTTAG
Source organism: Euclidia mi (assembly GCA_944739405.2). Taxonomy (NCBI): domain Eukaryota; kingdom Metazoa; phylum Arthropoda; class Insecta; order Lepidoptera; family Erebidae; genus Euclidia; species Euclidia mi. The sequence continues at coordinate 21,075,002 of OX123184.2, forward strand.
AGCGAAAATGCTCTCTTGTCGCTTGTTTTGGCAGCTAGGCAACTTTTTGGAAGATTTTTATTTGCTTGCGTTTTAGCTTTGAGCGTAAAAAAGACAAGTCCTTTATAAAGGTTTTAATGAGTTTCGTAAATATAGGAGTAGTATATTGTACAGGATGTAAAAAGACCCTTTACGAAAACTGAAACCCCATATTGTACCAATCATTACGAACAGTTTTTACTTCGGCACCATACCTGGAAAATTTCTGGTTCAGGAGATATTGAGGCTTAAAGTTACTATAAAATTTTTGTAATTAGATACAAAAACGATGCAACTACCTCGCCAACCTGTTCTATGGATGTCCTATGCACACATGGATAAGTAGTAGGTATTTCGAAAATTGCAAGCGTACACTTTTAATTGCGGCTTAAAAAATGTGTCAAATTGAAAAAAATATTATTTCCCAAGTTTTATTTTTGCTTAGTATGACTTGGTATGATGTCCAAAACGATTAGACTTCGGCTTGGTGATAGGTCTTGTGACACCCTGTATATTTATTTGACTAATACCATACTATGAGCTCACACACTCAACAGAGCTTCTCTAGGGTAGAGCTTATAGGTGTTCTTTTGAGTACGTTCTAGTGTTTATAAAATTGAGTAACTGTATTAACGTACTTCATTGATTTCAGATTAATAAATCAAATTTCAGTCCCAAATCAAAAAAACCGGTCAAGTGCGAGTCGGACTCGCGCACCGAGGGTTCCGTACAAACCTGTAGGTATATAAGTAAAAGTTCACCAGTCATAGTTATGGTATTTTTATTGCAAAATGAAAACCATGACATTACAGTATGGAAAACTGGAAGTGACAAAGAGGCCTTTTTCCTTAATTTATTTAAAGAAAAAGGCATCTTTGTCGTTTGTAATCAGTCATTCTTTATTTTATATTAACATAATTATATCGCTTCTTTTATAATATAACTTAAATACCTATACTAGCCTTGCAGCAGCCTTGCAAAAGTCTGCTGATGAATGATGGTGAGATTTTTTATCAAAGTTATTGATTTACAAAATTTTTAGTGACTATTCTATATTTATCTGTAACAAAAATATTAATAAAGTATTTTTAATAATTATAGTATTTATTTGCGATGAAAATAAAACTATTACTAGGTGACTATTTGCACACAAAATAAAACAATAATTAATATTCTTAATAAAAAAAATTAACAAAAATAAGTAAGCGGCGATAGCCCAGTGGTGTACGTAACGGACTGCCACACATCACTGACTTTTATCGCTCGCTAAGTAATGTGCCCGGTATATGGAAATAGGCTCGCCCCCTATTACATTGGAACCGAAACATAACTGGCGAAGTGTGGGTGTGTAATACACCTCTGCATACCCCTTCGGGGATAAAAAGGTGTGATGTATGTAAAGATGTGATACGTAATGTAAATTAAAAAAAAACATAAAAATGGAAATGAAAATTTTAAAGTATGGAATTAAGTATCAAATTTGAACCAGACCTGTAAATGGTGAATGAAAAAGGTAGGAATAATACCACATTGAATATTGAAGTTCGAAAAAACGTTATCTATAAATGTACTACTTCGTGTTGTGCACTAGCACAACACGAAGTAAGTGTTTCCGTTAATAAACACTAGTTTATTAACGGAAACATGTTTATAGATGAAAAATATGTAGAAATTCCATTTTGGGGATTCATTCTAAAATCAATATTGAAGTCTCCCACGACCATCAGACGAGAACATAAATTATACCTATTGAGGTTTCTGCCGTATTTTGTTGTATTTATGCAACGCTACAGCTGGCCGTTCTTGTTCTGAGCAGTACATTTCAGATTTTTTAGGACGACTACTTTTATTGCGTTTAGGACGGCCAACCTTTGAATCTAGAGTTTTTTACCAAGCTTACCTTAATATGATTGTATGTATTATTAAGAAATCCTTCGCACACAATTGGCAAACAAAAATCATAATGACCTGATGATAAATTGCCTGAAAGTAGTAAACGCTTTGTTACATATCCTTCTCTGCCAAAATACACCCCTCAGAATACCCGTATTATGTTCATACACTTCGAACCTCGCTTGATACAAACATCCTGCTGCCTTCACCTCAGCAGTACCGCCATAGCTAGAGGATTGGAGCATCGTAGCTTTTTACTCATGTCGTGAAGAGAAAGGATCTCTCCGGGCATCGCTTGAATATAAATAAAACTCGTCCCAGTTATTATAAATATAAACAAGTATTGTGGTCCATAGTATTTGTGTTTGTTCAGAATTAGTGGTATTATAAATAGAGCACGCTATTGCATGATATAAACAACTTCCATCGGGAGGCATACGTATTATACTATGTTAAATAGTATTTTCGTTGACAATTAATGCAACTATAGCCATAATTATATTGTGATTGTATGTTATACTGTCCACACCATGTTCACACTACGGTTATAAAAGAGCGCGTATGTCATAGTGACGTCTACATGACAAGCTGGCTGGTCGACAAACAGAATAATTAGCAAAACGGTTTGAAGACAGTAATTATTTGAAATCTCAATCTCAATCAGCCTATCGCAGTCTACTGCTGGACATAGGCCACTCCCAACACGCACCAAAGTACACGGTCCTCAGCCTTCCGCATCCTTTATCTGTGCGATAAGACGTTGCATCGTACCAAATTTCAAGATTTTGAGTTCACGGGAAGTACCCTGTGGGTTTTGATTCACATGCGAGTATGCGCGAGTTTGAAAATATGCTTATATTGCTCTTTCTTTTGATTGCGTTGACATAGAAGTTTGATTTTATTACAGCCTAACGGTTTTATATACCTGAGTATTTGATATAAAGTTCAATTTAATACCTCTACGCGTTCAAGAGAAAGGGGTAGTAACTTTAAATTTATTAAAAATATTTTTTTATATGCTGTAACTAAAAATTTACGGTTTTCGCAATTTTTCCTTTATATGTGATATAAGACGTTGCTTCGTACCAAATTTCAAGATTTTGAGTTCACGGGAAGTACCCTGTAGGTTTTGATTCACTTGCGAGTATTTGCGAGTTTGAAAATATGCTTATATTGCTCTTTCTTTTGATTGCGTTGACATAAAAGTTTGATTTTGTTGCAGCCTAACGGTGTTATATACTTGAGTATTTCATATGAATTTCAATTTAATACCTCCACGCGTTCAAGAGAAAGGGGTAGTAACTTTAAATTTATTATAAATGTTTTTATTATATGATGTAACTAAAAATTGACAGTTTTCGCAATTTTTCCTTTATATGTGCTATAAGATGTTGCTTCGTACCAAATTTCAAGATTCTGAGATCACGGGAAGTACCCTGTAGGTTTGATTCACTTGCGAGTAGTCGCGAGTTTGAAAATATGCTTATATTGCTCTTTCTTTTGATTGCGTTGACATACAAGCTTGATTTTGTTGCAGCCTAAAGGTGTTATATAGTTGAGTGTTTGATATGAATTTCAATTTAATACTTTCACGCGTTCAAGAGAAAGGGGTAGTAACTTTAAATTTATTAAAAATATTTTTTTATAAGCTGTAACTAAAAATTTACGGTTTTCGCAATTTTTCCTTTATATGTGATATGAGACGTTGCTGCGTACCAAATTTCAAGATTCTGAGTTCACGGGAAGTACCCTATAGGTTTTGATTCCAATGCGAGTTTGAAAATATGCTGCAATTTGCAGCATAATCGGCTGTATCTTTTGATTACATTGGATTAGAAGTTTGAATTTTTTACAGCTCTATGGAACCGTAGATTTGAGTATTTAGTATAAATTTCAGTATGATACCTCCACGCATTCCTGAGAAAAAGGGTCTTGACAGACGGACGGACAACAAAGTGATCCTATAAGGGTTCCGTTTTTCCTTTCGAGGTACGGAACCCTAAAAAGGTCAGCTCTATTCGAATCGCTATCGAAACGTATCTTACGATCAACCGCAAACATAACTGCACACTTAAAAGGCAATACAATTTCTTCACGATAAACACATTTTGTCTTAGGTCAAGAAATCTTTTATATTAAAATCCACACATTTTCTTTGCTTTTAATACAAAAACTTCTACTTTATCTCTAAAGTATCTAATCTTCAGTTATTACGTATTAAAGCTGTGCCTTTATCGCTCTTAAATCTAAAAAAAATATTTTATAATTATTAATTACCGTGTGGTTGACGGCAGTGCCTTGCGAATCCAATACAATAATGTGTTCATGGCACTGTTCCGACTCCCTCGATATTGCAGCGCTTCCGGCATGTTTGCTGATGCTAGTGTCGAGGATTTCTACGCAATTATACGCAAGAAAATTGCGTCAGTGATGAAGCGTGTTCGAGGCAGTCGAAACAGTGTGCTGAGAATGATTGGTAATAGAACTGACACGATTCTGCTAAGTAGATTTACAGAGCTGCATGTGTTGGGATCCAGTGCTACTATCATAAATTAAATAATTATGTAAATAAAAATATAGAAGATAATAATAGATAATTCAGCTATTTTAATATATTTGAAAATGAAATACTTACAACAATAATTTAATTCAATTTCCACTTAATAAATTGTAATAATATGTACACTCTATGTTATTGTGAGGTAATATTATGTGCTATGGACTCTGTCTGATAATAAATGATTTTTATTTTATTTTATTTTTATTATAGAATACAAGTGTCACCACCCCCTATCTTCCCGTGGGTGTCGTAAGAGTCGACTAAGGGATAACACGATGCAAATACCATCTTTGCGTAGAGACGGAAAACTCGACATCAAACCCTATACGACTGCCTCGTTGGTCTCGCAGCATAAATGTGCACGTGGGGTCAGGAGGTCCCGGGTTCGATTTCTGGGTCGGGCAGTGTTATTGGGCTTTTCTGTCACGAAATTCTCAGTAGCAGCATGGAGTCTGGAAATGTGCCCGGTACGGCAATAGGCTCGCCCCTTATTACGTGAGAATATCAAGCTACGCGGGAGCTATAGCCATTTTGCTGGGGAAGTAGCTTATGTTACAAGAGTAAGGACAATCAAAACTTATGTTACAAGAAAGGAAAATGAAAACAAGATACCTAGTATGTGTACAAGATGATTATGCAGCTGCAGATAAAAACGTTGCTTTAAGCATCGAGCAAGATGATTTATAAACGTCTTGCAACTATGCCACTGCTCGTAAATAGTGAAAATTATTGCAATTTAGTCCGAAAGTATCTCTGTTAGTTGCGGAACACAGAGATGTTTGGTTACAAGAACTGCGCCCGCAAAAGATCTCATATCAAAAAGTTTCTCATATTCTACAGCTATATTTAAATCACGCAATTTTGCAATAGTATTGTTACTACATCATGTGGGTCAGTCCAGTTGCCGACACTCTAATAGATCCGATGCTCAGATTCAGTTTTGAGGGATGACTATCAAAAGCATTAATGTGTTTTCTTATATTGATGTTACAAAAATATCTTATTTTATTATATAGGTATAAAAATAAAATCTTTGTATGCCCTCAGTTTTGATATATAATAGATGATTTTCATAACATTTTTATGAGAGTATTTAATAAATATGGAGGCTTTTTAGTTTTGACACAATAAAAGTCACTTGAATATACAATTGTGTTGACTTTTAGAGGGTATCAGTTTATTGAGCATAAAATTGAATACGACAATCGCTGTAATGATTACATTGAAATTTATAATTAGGTAAGACTTCTGCAGTATTAAGCAATTCGGTTACTACTTGTCAGCCAAGTTCCAGAGTTGATTCGACTGAGTTGGCTGTCAAACAACGCGCTTCAACCATAAATAAGTTGGAGATTCCTAAGTTAATACTTAGGAAGATGGTAAGAAGTAATCTTCTTACCACCTATTTGAAATGAACCAAACTTGAAATCCTTGGGCAAGACATACTACTTAGCCTGAAGTTCGCATTTCTAGTAGGTATACCCATACATTTTTGACACACAACATTAGGTTTTTGACGTGACAACGTCTTATAAATTGGTTTGCCGGGTGACACTTCAAGAAACTGCGTTACGCTCCGCTCACGTTATGCGCTCACAATGAGAGCGAGTGAGAGGCACGCGTCCCGCCTAAGAGCGAGAGAGACAGACATAAAAAGTGAAAGGCACGCGTCTTTCATCCTTCTTCCTACTATACGAATGAATATTCACATTAAAATTATTTTACCACTCAAAGTCGTTGTCACGTAAAACTTTCGCCCGTATACCGACTTTACAGGCAACCAATTTTTTTTTACAGAGTAAGTGTTGTTCGACCAATAGCTAAACTTTTAACGCAATACACTACAGTTTAAATCAAATGCAGGAAATTTAGGGAGGGTAACCAACACCTGTTGGGATGGACCGACGATCTTGCTAGGATCGCGCGCAGCGGATGAATGTGGGTGGCTTGGGATCGGTCTATATGGAAAGTTTAAGCCTCCTCCCCAAGGCCCTCCTATGTCCAGCAGTGGACGTCTATCGGTATCTGATATGATGATGAATAGTCTGTAATAATCTTTAAAAAGATTATGACAGTTGTGATTGATTTTTGATACTAGTCACATGTTATAAGCTGGATGACGATAAAAACGTCTAACTGTAGACAACTAAGAAACTATCACATTCTTGCTAAATAAACTATAAAGTAAAATACTTGACATAGCTTACAATTTCCACGACGCCTTCAATTAATTATTAAAGTGCGTCATACGTTTGTCTTTCTCAGACAGTATCAACGTTTTTAAAACTTTATAAAGCATCGATGTAACAAAGAGACATATCACATCGAGCGAAAATAAAAATAAAATTTCACGATCAAAAAATGCTCAGTCTTTTTTGTTTTGTACCATACACGCAAAAAGAGGAACAACACAGGGTGGAGTCAAACGCGTCGAAAAGCCTCCTGCATAATGCATTGTGACTGCACCGACCTTTCGACTCTTGGATTATACGGTGAGTTTATTCCAAAATTCCAACTTCCACATTCCAAGCTTTATTTCAACTTTTGCTCTTTGTTTTTACAGTTTGACATACTATCTGTGAAATTGGCTAAGATAAATGTTTGAAAGCCGTGATGGAAGTTTGGCAACGTAAACTATGACTTTACTTGATGGTTTTGTTTGTTTATGTTAAACTAGACTATGTAAGTAATCCAATAAAGTATGGATAGGAAGACTTATGGCTAACCGCGATATTTGTGTTATAATAATTCAAAGAGATAAAAAAGATGGCCCATAAAAAGTTTGGTTTTGAGAAATACGCCAGCGAGACATGATGTTATTATATAATATATCGTGATCTCGTATTTTATTTTCGACGTATGAGTGCTAGAGCACTTTGATCCCAAAAGTTGAAAGGATATTCTTAATATGCTTTCCTTTATGCTCCATATTTTTTGGATTAATTTTCTATTTTTTTGATACCAAATATTGAAGTAGTCATTTACTTCTAATACATTTAATGGTCGACTTACTTTTGACGGAGTAAATAGCAAGTAACAGACACAAATTGTAAATGCTGATTATGCCGATTCTGCGCTTGCAAAACCATAGAACTAGGTTCAATATTAATAATAATATCTGTGAACAGAGTCTTACCGCACAGTCGCTTCAATCTCACCGCAAATGTTAGTTTCTCAGCCCATATAATATGTTTCTACTTCATTCATTTAATCCGCACCGCAGTATTATAAAAGGTGTCTACGGCTTCATATTGAGGAAGTGTGCTTATCCTTCCACTAGGTATTACAGAAACGTATTGCGGTTAGTAATCCGCTCACCAAACTTTATTATTAAAGCAGCCCGCGGCGGACTTCAGAGCCAAGGGGCGTTGATATTGTATTAGTTGAGCTGGAGGCAAAAGGTGAATGAGTTCAACAATAATGGCTACCACGAGGTAATCAACACTTCGTAAGGACAAAGAATGTTTCGACCATTGGATTGCTTTGTTACTTTTACGTAATGTCGTAGGTGAATAATTCATTTCTTACAGTAAATTTTTCTGTCTCATAGACTGCCTAGTGTAGTGTTTCTTTCTGTAAAAGTTTTTATCGAAGACGATTCTACGGTTTTAACACCCACCGGTCATAGATTGTGCTGGGTCGTAAACAATACTTAATGAATCGTGAAATCAAACATAATACTTGATATTTAAATAGATCCATATTACAATCTGCATGCTTGCTACATCAGCTTCTAATATGCGCTAAGCATCCTATAAAAATGGAATTGCTATGCTGGCAGTGCAAATCACATGTCTCTTTGAGGTGTACTAGAAATCATATTGACCTTTAGAGAAAAATTAATCTTCATGGTAGTAGGTAGTAGATAGTGCTTCGCTACGACATGACCTCATTTCCTATCGCCTTTTTGGCAAGGCAAATCAATACACATACCTCTGGCGTCGGGACGTGACGACCCCACCGCCCACTGGGGGAGTTACTCTGACGAGTAGATACTCGTCATAATATCTCCCCCAGCGCAAGCAGTCAACCGAAAGATGGCGGTCAAACCATCCGAACCTGGCGGAAGTAAATCCCAAGATGCTAGATGGGCAGCAGCATCCAGGACTAAAAACTTCCGCCACTGCGATCGCCAATACGCCTGCCAAGCGTGGCGATTATGGCATATCCCCCCAAATATGAATCACACCATTAAAAACCGGCCCCTAGTCCCCGGCGGCCCCGCTAGTCCTGGTTATGATAAAAGCCATGGTAACGGCGGGGCAAGGGGTGCGAAGAATCTCCGGAAGAGATCGGGCTACCACCACCAACGACAATTGGCCCTGGCAACAATGAACACGCGCACACTGCGGACCGACGAGAAGATTGTCGAGCTGGAAGAAGAATTGAGCCAGTTGCGATGGGATATCATAGGCCTATCTGAAGTCCGAAGACAGGGATAACTCACTCACAACTCGGGGGAGGACTCGATAGTTCTCAATTCCGGTAACTTGCTCTTCTACCGGGAGGGCGACCAACAGTCCCAAGGTGGTGTCGGTTTTATCGGCCACAAATCTCTCGTGACCAACGTGGTAAATATCGGGAGTGTGTCGAGCAGGGTAGCGTACCTTATACTCAGAATATCCAAGCGGTATTCGCTGAAGGTCATACAGGTTCCAACCTCGTCGCACCCCGATGAGGAGGTGCCATGCACGAGGACATATCTCGGGCTATACATGGCAACAAAACCCATTACACCGTGTTCATGGGAGATTTTAACGCGAAACTGGGCAAACGCGGTGATGAGCTGAGAGTGAGGCAATTTGGTTATGGGCATCGGAATTCCCGGGGTCACTTGCTGGCTAGCTTTATGGAGAAGGAAGGACTCTATATGATGAATTCTTTCTTCAAGAAGCGAGAATGCCGCAAGTGGACCTGGGTAAGTCCAGACGGTGCAACCAAAAATGAGATCGACTTTATCATGTCGACGAAGAGGCAGATATTCAATGATGTCTCCGTGATCAATTCACTTAAAGTGGGGACCGATCACCGAATGGTAAGAGGCACATTGAATATCTGTACAAGCCTCGAACGGTCGAGGTTGATAAGGTCCACGCTCCGATCGGCACCGGTTCATATCCAAAACCCCGAGAGCTTTCAGCTCGAACTCAAGAACCGTTTCGAATGCCTGGGTGAGTGCGTAGATGTGGACGTGTACAGTAACGGGTTCGTGGATGCTGTCCATACAACAGGGGCTAAATTTTTTAAGCCCCAGAAAAGCCAGAGAACCAAAAAGATCTCGGATCCGACCCTCGAGCTGTTAGAGGAAAGGCGCAAGATGGTTCTGCTATCCTCCGACGACATGCCGAAATATCGGCACCTCAACATCAACAGACAGATCTCTTAGTCTCTGACTCGCGATCTCCGCCAATACAACACAAAATGTGTTCGTGAGGCAATCGAGCAGAACAAGGGATCCAAAGTGTTCCAGAGGGATCTGTCTGTTGGGCAGAGTCAGCTGACAAAGCTGAAGACGGAGGATGGCAGAATCGTATCGTCCAAGCCTGAGCTCTTGGAGGAGATCGACAGCTATACACGACAACGCAACAACCCGCAAGCACTCAGCGTCCGACCCTAGAGCTGGATTGACCCGACACTATACCGAAGATATCCCGGACGTCAGCATGCACGAGATTAGTGTGGCTCTCAAACAGCTTAAAAACAACAAGGCGCCGGGTGATGACGGAATTACGAGTGAGCTTCTGAAGGCCAGCGGTGCAACCGCTAGAGAAGCCCTCCGGAAGCTATTTAATTCCGTCATTCTCGAGGGTAAAACGCCACAGGCGTGGCACAGAGGTGTGGTGGTGCTTTTCTTTAAGAAAAGGGATAAAACCCTCTTGAAGAACTACAGACCCGTCACACTTCTGAGCCACGTCTACAAGCTGTTTTCGAGGGTCATCACGAATCGTCTCGAGAGCAAGCTAGACGACTTCCCGAACAAGCCGGTTTCCGTAAAGGCTATAGTACCATAGACCACATACATACGCTGCGGCAGGTTATACAGAAGTCCGAGGAGTATAACCAGCCCCTATGCTTGGCGTTTGTGAACTATGAGAAAGCCTTCGATTCGATCTAAACTTGGGCGGTGCTACAGTCTCTCCAACGGTACCGGATTGACTACCGATATATCGAAGTGCTGAAGTGTTTGTATGAAAACGCCACTATGTCAGTCCGCCTCCAGGACCAGAGTTCGAAACCTATTCAACTCCAGCGAGGGGTTAGACAAGGATTGTCATATCCCCGAAACTGTTTAACACTGCGCTGGAGGATGTTTTCAAGCTTCTGGACTGGAATGGACTCGGCATCAACATCAACGGCGAGTACATCACTCACCTTCGATTCGCAGACGATATCGTAGTCATGGCTGAGACCATGGAAGACCTAGGCACAATGCTCGATGGCCTCTGTAGAGTCGTCCAACAAGTAGGTCTTAAGATGAACATGGACAAGACGAAAATCATGTCGAACGTGCATGTTGTACCTGCTCCTATTCAGGTTGGGAACTCTACGCTCGAAGTTGTCGACAAGTATATCTACCTGAGACAAGTAGTCCAATTAGGTAGGTCCAACTTCGAGAAGGAGGTCAATCGTCGAATCCAACTCGGTTGGGCAGCGTTCGGGAAGCTACGACATATCTTCTCGTCCGATATCCCGCAGTGTCTCAAGACGAAAGTCTTTGACCAGTGTGTGTTGCCAGTGATGACTTACAGATCAGAGACGTGGTTGCTCACTATGGGCCTTATCAGAAGGCTCCCTTGAGCCTGTCACTCAGAGTGCGATGGAGAGAGCTATGCTTGGAGTTTCCCTGCGAGATCGAATCATAAATGAGGAGATCCGCAGTAGAACCAAAGTCACCGACATAGCTCTCCGGATAGCCAAGCTGAAGTGGCAGTGGGCAGGGCACATAGCTCGAAGAACCGATGGCCGTTGGGGCAGAAAGGTTCTGGAGTGGCGCCCACGTACCGGACGACGCAGCAGAGGTAGGCCCCCCGCAAGGTGGACCAACGATCTTGTCAAGATCGCGGGAGGAGGTTGGATGCGGGTGGCTCAAGACCGGTCTGTGTGGAGAGCCTTGGGGGAGGCCTATGTCCAGCAGTGGACGTCGTTTGGCTGATATGATGATGATGAATCAATACACAATTCTAAACATTTCATATCATGTTATGGGCTTTAAATTGCCTCATATTTGCCAAGGCCTAAAACACATAAAACGATTTCAATACCTACGCCATTTATTTGCTTGCCCAGCGTACATGTCCAGCTCTAAGCGGCACGTCGATCGCGTCCGCACGTATCAACTATAAACTACAAAAATATATTATCAAGTTTTCTCCAAGAATATGACACAAAAAATCGGGGAAGAGTTTTCTAGTTGTCGTAAAAAAAGACAATAAAACATCGACGGCCGTTCATTGGCGACGCGCGGCGCCGTGCGGGCGAAAACTTTTGTGCGGGTGGAGGAAAACTCACGTGTACAAGTGTAATAGATACTGGTTCATATTTATGTATATCGTTTTACATATTTTCTTATAGTCATGGCTAAGAAGCGTTATATGTTCACATGGTACAAGGCGGTAGAGCATTGCTGATTTCAGCATGAATGGGCCGACTCGACCGGGAAAGTACTACCCTCTCACAGAAAATCGACGTAAAGTAACAGTAACTAAACTGTTGCGTTTCGTTCGGTGAGTGAGAGTGTTGGAGGCCCTATCCCCTGTTCCTTCTCCCTCATCCTACTCCTCATCCTATCCCTTTTCCCAACCCCAAGAGGCGGCAACACACTTGTGACTCCTGTGGTGTTGCTTGTGTCCATGGGCGGCGGTAATTGCTTATCATCAGGCGATCCGTCTGCTCGTTTGCCGCCTATTACCATAAAAATAAAAACTTGGTCAGGTTTATACGAATTGATTTCCTGACATGTTTTTGCTGTATAGAGAAATCATTATGTGTACATAGGTTATATTTTTCAAAGAAATTAATGTATAATCGTTGATGTCACCCAGGTCCTGTGATAACGAGTTGATGAAGTCGAAGTTCAAAGGAGTGCAATTTGTACGATATTTTTACTAGTGTGATAAATCCATTGATTAGTCAGATTTTCAGTTATTTTTTAACCATGTCATTATATCAATATCTTGATATTTCTAAACATTACAGAAATACTGACCATATAACCTAATGTTGAATTTTGTACCAATATAAATTAAAGTGACGCAGCAGTTCCTATACAACATGATTAAGGCTTCAGACAAAGCAAATGTTTTTCGTATACGTGACCCAGACTAGTCCTAAGTGCTTTACTCATTTAGGGTCTTGAGCAGACACGATATAAAATCTATTGTTTGCTGTATTGGGGTGACCGCTACGGCAACTGAAACATTAGGCACGAATTTTGTAAGCAAGGAAATAATGCGACCAAATCTTTTTACTATTGTTGTTATAACGTTTATGTTATAATAATTGTGATTTATATAACCTTTCTGCTAATAAGATTGCCAATAGAGTCGCTACTGTGAAGCGTAGATTCAGTTCTAGGAAAACACCTTATTAGTTTTAACAAAAGATAACCAAACAGATTCAAGGCAAGGTTTGGAGATGTGTGATAGGCTCTTAAGCTCTTCTTTAAGTAGAAAATCGTACAAAGAAAATAGCAAAATACTACATCACTATCATCATCATCGTAATCCTTATAGCCCACAATTGTAGTACCATATTTTAAAACCAGCATAAGCGTCTAAGCGAGACCTTTTCATCATAGTTATCTTCATCATCATCGCAGTGATTGCGATCCAAGACCCACCGTGCAGCTCAAGTCCCGCTTTCTTACAATATCTCCTCACCTCTTCGTCATCCTTAGTGGGGAGTGGATTGGCACGCATATAATATCTACATCCTAAACGTAACATGCTAGTTGCCGTAAGACGTGGCTGTACCAGCGTCGGCAATCCTCTTCCAGTATATTTGTTATGTCATTGACACAATTGCTGCCACGGATGTAGGAATTACTGGTAGGGTCCTGCCGCGAGACTCCGCACATCTAGCGCAACATATTCATATTCGTGGCACACGTGATAGTGCTTGTGACGTGTAAGCTCAGGCCACGGGTCCTACTGCTCTAATTATAACAGGCCTTTTCAAGTGATCAGTTTATAGACCTGACCCACCAGCTTAAAGTACCGGTTGTATTTTGGGGTCACAGAAGATATCACTCTCCCCATGACATTTTCCCCATGCTGCCGAAATACGTGACTTGATATCGAAATCAATGTCACCAGACGTGTTAACTGCAGCTCCCAGGTACTTATCCTGGTCGTTTCACTGATCTGGGTGTCAATTATTCACTCAAAGAGCCACTGGTGTAGAACAGCAGACCGACATAACGCGGACACAGAGTAAAAAATAAAATTTCTATAGGGAACATTACGCAAAGCTCGACGCAGATGGCAGCACAAGCAACTACAGTAAACAAACTTTCGTAGCGCGCTTTTCAAATATTGACATCAACAAGACAACAATATATCTATACTTATTTATATAGACAAAATAGTTCTCATATATGTTAATTATCAATAACAATAAAAATGGTACCTACAATATTTCTGTTTTAGTGACTTGTTTGAGATGAGATAATGAGATCGCGCATCCAAAGTTTGAAGTCTAAACGGGTTGTTAAGTTGTCACTCAAATGTCATACTTGCCAAAATTCATTGTTTACTGTAGTCGGTGATACCGCCATCTGGTGGTTTAACTTGGCAGTAATCTTCCCTATTATTAACGTAAGAATATAGGTGGTGTAACTAAACCTCACATGTGCGTATTACGCTTATTCTGGTTTCAATGTTAAGCAAATTTACACAAATTCATAAAAATATATAAAATATTGCTAAACAAAACTTGATAGAACTCTTGCTGAAGTGCAGATAAGCTTTCAAGATTATAGGGGTTTGTACACACTCTTGTAATAAGTACTAGCTGTAGTTGCAATGCGATGGTATATTATATATTAAATAAACTAGCTGTTACCTGCGATATTGTCTTCTTTAGATTGCCGACTTGGTACAGTGGATAGCGTAAGCGTATGCTGATCGGGCGGTCCCAGGATCAATCCCCAGGTCGGGCAAATGTTACTGATTTTTTACGAAATCTCATTAGCAGCACGGATATTGGCAATGTGTCCGGTAACGGCAATAGGCGCGCCCCCTATTACGTGGGACCTAAAATTCATAAGGCGAAATGTGGCTGTAATATTACACCTCTGCCTACCCCTTCGGGGATACAAGCGTGTAGATATATATTTTATTATAATGGCCAAATCCATCAAATCCCCATTTTGTCTGTCTTTCAGTTTTTCCGGGGTAATCACTGGAATGGCTGAACAGATTTTAATGGGACTTTCACTGGCAGATAGAGGACTTTTTAGGGCAACATATAGACTATAATTTGTCCCAGTAGGTGGTGCTTTTGTCGAGATATCCGGGTATAATGAGGGTAATGGCTAGTATATAATATATCATCGCATCGCACCATCACAACCCTAAATATAAAGTTTAGTATAAAAATATTACAAAATACACACACGACGTCTATTTGCAGGTACTACTTACTATCTTAGTATTGCTACATGTAAAAACACCTCACGAATTAATGGTAAAACTACTCACATTTAAAATTCCATTAAAAACACTTCTAAGAAAAAGAAAATAGTCACAATTATATTATATCTGAAAAACCCTACCCGGAGTAAGATTTTTATACAAAAAATCATTTAGAGCTAGTTTTTAGTTTTGACCATTACTTCATGAGAATCAGTATAATTATGTTATATTAATGTTGGTATACCATACAATAATAAGGTATAATATACATCATTCCTTAGACGATGTCAGCTAAAAGGTACTGATACACTTGAGCATTCACTTGTAACGGAACAGCGATCATTCGCCGTTCTTAAATTTATCGAAATGCACAACGAACAGAGCCAAACATCGCTACGAACATTTTCACGTCTTTCTAGCGAACGGTCTAGTTGGCAGAAAGCTTAAAGCAAATTAAGGTTGAGCACCATTTTTTCAATATAGCGGCGAGAGCGGCAATAATACGAGGTAGCAAAGTAAAAATTTGAAAAGAACACGTCAAAATCTATAAAATTACCAATCATTTATAATATCCAACTCAAAACTCCTGGCAAACTTTCTATGTAAACCTACCAAATTACTGGATTATAACTAGGCCAACCAATTTGACTGCATATTATTTAGCAGGTTATATCAGCTTATACTTGCGTCTTCAGCGGAGGAGTTGCAGGAGATGGTAACAATCATGCATGGTGCGTTAGAGAGGAAAGGAACGAAAGTGAATGTAAGTAAAACGAAAGTTATGGTTTTTGAAAAGGAGGAATGCGTTAGGGCTTGTAATGTTATGATCGATGGACAGCAAGTGGAGCAAATGAATGAGTTTGTATATTTAGGTACGCTGTTTACAAGAGATGGTAAGAATGTAGAAGATATTGAAAGAAGAGTTAAACTCAAACTCAAACTCAAAATCATTTATTCATTTAGGCCACAAAGTGACGTTTATGAACGTCAAAAGTTAAAGTTAATTACTAGATGATTCTACATTTACATTTACTGCCACGTTCACAATGCAATAGGTAGAACCACGAGAAAGAACGGGCAATAAAACTCGTGGCCACTCTTTTTAACTGCCAGTATAATGGTTTTACATGTTATATTTGTAAGGAGCTGCAACTGTTTCACATTGTGAGTTATCTACTATTGCAAAAGTTAATAGTTATTGATATCATACTCAAGCAATAAATTATGTTCATTTATTAAGCCTCCCAAAGTGAATATGGTGAAACAGGAGCATCCACTTACGTCTTTTGATGTGAGCAACTCGCGAACATGACTGTTCTGATCTATGGTGGAACAGTATGTTCCGAAAAGTAATGCAGCAATTTACAATCTATTAGTTAGCAGTTCATGACCACGAGTTACCCTCACCTTACAAATCCAATAAATTATAATAAAAAGAGTAGAACAAGAATGCAAATGTAGCATAAAAAGAGAATACGGTAATTAACTACACTATAAAACTGCCTATTGACCTAATAATAAAAATAAATTGACCTAATAAAAGAATATTTATTTCCAAGCGTACTTGTCGTCAAAATACTCATTTAAACTATAATATGCCTTTAGTAAAAGATTATTTTTAACAATTGTCTGAAACGACCTTAAAGGCAAGTCTAAAATATTACTCGGTATTTTATTATAGATTCTTATACTAAGACCAATAAAAGAGCTATGCGTTTTGTGTAAACGGAAATATGGTACACATAATTTGTGCCTGTTCCTAGTATTAATATTGTGTATGTCACTATTCATTTTGTAAGAATTTATATGTAGTCGTACATGCATAACACTGGCATAAATATATTGTGATGCTACAGTAAGAATACCAATAGTTTTAAATTTTTCTTTAAGTGAGACTCTTGTCTTTAACTGGTAAATGGCCCTAACTGCTCGTTTTTGTAATTTAAAAATATTTTCGATGTCAGCGGCCCTACCCCATAATAATATGCCATATGACATAACACTATGAAAATAGCTAAAATAAACCAATCTAGCCGTATCGACATCAGTCAACCTACGAACCTTCTTAATGGTATAAGCAGCTGAGCTAAGTTTCCCTGAGAGATATGTAACGTGCGCACCCCACTGTAATTTCGAATCAAGTGTTATTCCTAGAAATAATGTAGATTCAGATGTTTCGAGAACATCGTCATTTAGAGCTATACTAGGACCAAGGTTTCTGACATTAGGCAGAGCAAACTTAATACATTTTGTTTTTTTGGCGTTCAGTACCAGATTGTTTACATTAAACCATTTAGTTACTTGAATGAGCGCACTGTTTATTTCGTTAAAATGTTCCTTATTTCTATCTACTTTGAATATCAAAGAAGTATCGTCAGCAAACAGTACAACGTCACAAATGTTTTTCAAGTAAAAAGGTAAACCGTTTATGTAAACAAGAAACAGGAAAGGCCCTAGGATGCTGCCTTGCGGCACTCCCAAATCAACAGGTAAGCCACTGGATTTTGAGCCGTTTATTTCAACACATTGGATTCTGTCACTTAAGTATGACTTAATGACTTCCAATGCTTTAGTCTGTACGCCGTAATGTCTAAGTTTGCATAAGAGCGTTTCATGGCAGACACAATCGAATGCTTTCGAAAGGTCGCAAAACACACCAATAGCATTTTGGGCATTCTCCCATGCACTGAATATGTGTTTAAGTAACGCTACTCCTGCATCTGTTGTCGAGTGACCCTTGGTAAATCCATATTGCTCACTATGAAGGAGGCTGTTTAAATTAAAATGTCTAAGTAATTGCTTGAGTATGATCTTTTCAAAAATCTTACTAAAGGCAGGTAGTATCGATATTGGCCTATAATTACTAGGTTCAGTCTTACTGCCGGATTTGAAAAGAGGTATTATCCTACTGTGTTTCATAAGATCGGGAAAAACACCTGATTCAATACACTTATTAAATAAGTTGCTTAAATAAGGAGCTACTACATCAATTATACTTTTTAAAACCTTAACAGAAATGCCCCAGAGATCACCTGTATTCTTAGACTCGAGAGATTGAAAAGTACTTATAATGTCGGTAGAATTAATACAATCGAACTTAAATAATACATCACATTTTCCTACACTAGATTCTAATAGGTTTTCTGCGACTATAGCTGATGATTTTAATTCTCTAGTAGTAGTAATCGGTATGCTAGCAAAGAATTTATTAAATGTGTGTGCAACTTCTTTGTCATTATGAATAAATTTGTCACTATCAAATAAACTAAAACTATTACCTCTAAGTGTTGTCTTACCTGTTGCTTCATTAATAGCTCGCCAGGTTGCCTTAATTTTATTCGAGGATTGTTCAATTTTGTTCCTAACGAATAATGCCTTAGCTGTATTGCACACTCTTTTAAATATCTTGGAATAATTCCTAACATACTCAGTGAAGTTCGAATCAGAATTGTATCTCTTCATACCGTACAACTCGTACATCTTTGCTCTGCTTTTGTAAATACCTGCAGTAGCCCACTCACTAAAAGCTCGAGATTCCTTAACTACTTTCTTCTTAGTCCTAAAAGTATTCTGAAATTCATTGTTAACTACATTAAATAAATTATTGAAATTTTCATTTGGCGAATCAATCTCCATTAAATCAGGACTCATAGCATTCATTCCAATCAAAATTTTATTCCGGAATTCATTAAACTTATGCCTAGGTAATGGCCTAACTAACACTTTCTGTATAATGCTATCACTATAATACGGAAACCTTGCTAATTGACCACAGTGATCCGAAGTTAATTCAGAACTAACTAATTTATTCAAAACTGTATAATTACTAAATATATTGTCAAGACAGGTGGATGAAGTTGCTGTAATCCTAGTTGGTTCAAGGAACAAATTTTTTAAATTAAATGATTTAAAAAGGTTTAAAAATCTACTAGTCATTACTGAATGAGCAAGAATATTTACATTAAAATCACCACAAACTATAATACCTTTCTTATTGCTCCTAATTTTAGTAATTGCATCTTCAATAACTGATTCAAACAAGCTAAAGCTACTTAACGGTGGACGATATACACATATGATAATATGCTGCTCAAGTTCTACACATGACAGTTCCACGGTGCGTTCTATAGACAAACTTGCTATGTCTTTCCGTTCTTTACATGTTAAGCTATTTGAAACAATAATCAAGGATCCACCATGAATAGCGTGTTTCCTAGAGAAGGCACTGTGTACCGTGTATTGCGAGTTATTTAAGAATTTAATTTGGTACTCTTTTAGCCAGTGTTCTGTAATACACATAACTTGTATACTGTGATTTTTTAAATATAAACTTAATTCTAAATCCTTGCCAGATAGACCTTGTATGTTTGATGTGCTACATTCAGTTGAATTTGTCTACCCTTTGTCCTAGTCTTAAGTTTAAAGAACTTGTGTCAGTATATTCAATAGAAGAATTATAAAGATAGGAACTATTTACAGAAGCTAAATTCTTGGATACCCTACATGTACCTGTGTCATTTTGTAAATTAAATGCTAGTAATTTAGCAACTTGTCTTCTATAAAATAGTGGCAGATACATAGTATCTTTGGTCAATGTAAAATTACTAATAACATTATTAATGTCAAATAATAAAATAAAATCTTTATATTGCCATGTCAAATTGTATAAGCACAAGTTGAGTTCATGAATATAACTATTCATTGTTTCATTTAAGCTATAAGAATAAGGCAAAGCAAGAGTTATAAATTTGCATTAAAATTTCCTGTGAAGCGATAACATAACTTCTGTCAAATTAAATATATCCTTTTTAGTCACCGTTGGGCTATCACCATATGTGATAATTATTGTAGACTGCCTATCAAATATTGTTGTATTTAATGTATTAATTAGATATGTAAACGAAGACCCTGGATAACAATAATTGATAGTATTGTGTTGTGTCAGCTCACAATTTATTAAACTACCTAAACCTACACCAAGCCTACCTGAGAACATATAAACTTTATTTGTGCCAGAATTCTTACCTAAAGCAGACTTACCTGTTCTATTATTCACTGAACAAGTACTTTTTTCACTATCGCAAATAATCTGGGACTCACAAGTGGGTAATGTTGGTTTTATGATATTCAAACAACTATTGGTATTTGTTAAGGCCTTTACATATTCTAAATTTTGCCTCCCCACTTGTGCAATCTCATCATATTTCATAATATACTCCTGAACCTGATTTTCATATTGCGTGTTCATTCTACTTATTTGAGATTGTAAGGAAGTAATTTGACTTTTAAGATCCCTAGTATGTTTGTCGTATAACATTTTGCCATTAATCAACTCTGCATTGTAATTGTCTAACTCCATTAACAAATCTGAACGCTCAGAAACTAAACATTTATATTGCTGAGATGTTATCTTAGTTTTCCTATATTGCTTTAGACTAAGAATGAGTTTCCTAATATGTTTATTTAATTTATTATACTTTCTATGCCGTTTCAGACAATTAATGTTTATTTTTAATTGTTTTGAATCTAAGCCTAATCTATTACCTACAACCTTTGAGTAAAGGTTCTGAGTTTTATTACTGTTTAATATCTCTACAGTTTGTTCTAGTGATTTAATCTTAGTAAATGATTGTTCTAAACAGCATTCTAGTTCCCTAATGCGACTCATAGACCATGAATGGGCATCATTGTTAGCGGTCAATAAATGGATTTCTGCCTGTAACCTATCTCGCTGGGCCAGTGTGTCCATATACTCAATATGGAGTTCTGCGAGTTGAGCCTTCAGGTTGGAAACCCTATTGTTGACAATCCTGATGTCCTCTTCACAGTCTGTACGCTCCCTCAGTAGATGGTTATTCTCCTCCTGGCACTTCTTTAATTCCACCAAGGTTACTCTCAGCTTGTTTTCTAGATCCTTCGCTGTGGCCTTCCTGGTCATCATAGTGCTCATTGTGGAATGGCTCATAGCCAAGGATATGCCAAACACCTATGGACAGAAAAATAATCAAGATGTTAGAGAAGAGATAAAACAGTAATGAGTAGAAGTTTATAGATAATAAGTAAATAAATATATATAAAAATTAATTATACTATTGCTAGAAGGACAGTAGATAAACAACAGAAAGGGAAAATATATATAAAAATTAAAGGTGTTATTCTTTTTTTTTTAATGATGCAAAATATGTAGGTAAGTAGAAAAAAAAAATCTTGTGAAATTTACTAATTTATATAATTTTTTTACTAACTTATATATGGGCCTTGTCAAAGATATAAACACTTAAATTAATGTGAAGTGTTAAGTGTAGTAGGTGTTTGTATGGGGCGTTTGTTCAGTCTTCGATTTTGCTTCCACGTTTTGTCAAGCAAAAGGAGACAGAAACTATGCCAGTGTGTGATGGACGAAGCTCACGTTGGTGTGAGCCGAGTAAATGTGTGATGAGGAGTGTAAGTTAATAAGTAAAATACTCCCCGGGTTTAAAGATGATTTCAAATCCGTCCGTTGACAGCTGGTTATAGATCTGTCCGCCAAAAACTGTTTGTATCGAGGTTTCAAACACCAAACTGAATATTTTTCACACTTTACTTTACTATTTACTTTCTATTTAACAACAATAATGAGATATAAGCATTAAATATTCATTTAAAATTAAATAAAACTTTTAAAATTACAGAGCTACGTAATTTAACGTCTGACGTTTCCAGTGTTGCCAGTGTAAAAAACCTTAATGCAGGTAATATAGTGAATGGAGCTCTGAAGGCGTTTATGAATAGCCAAAACGTGTCCAAAAAGGCACGTTTGGCTCTGCATAGAGAGGTGTTAGTACCTACTCTTATGTATGGTAGTGATAGGTGGGTATGGCAGAAGAGTAATGAAAGTAGAATAAATGCTGTAAAAATGAGAGCACTGAGAAGTATGTGTGGTGTTTCTTTGACTGATAGAGTAAAGAATTGTGTGATAAGAGAGTGTTGTGGGGTAAAAGAAGATGTAGTGACAAGCATCGAGAAAGGTATGTTACGATGGTTTGGGCACGCGGAGAGGATGGATGACGAAAGACTGACCAAGCAGATATATGAGGCAAGTGTGGAAGGGACAGGACGAAGTGGAAGACCTAGGCGGACGTTCTCTGACCAGATTGGAGACATCCTAAAAACAGGACAGGTTAGAAGCACCCTGAACAGAAGAGCATGCATGAGGAATCTGATGGGAGTGAATGAAACAAGAGAGATGTCAGGATCGTTGCAAAAGGCGTTCCGTAGTCTTTGCCTACCCCTCCTATGTATGTATGTATGTATTATTTAGCTTTTCTAGACAGTGACTGCCTGTGTGACCTCCACAACGCAAAGGGATAGCTAGTTTAGACCAGTGCAGTGTAAGTTTATTCAGAGGTACTGACTTTCTATACAGATCGTTAAAGATCTTCATGATCACCGGGACCGACGGATTAACGGGCTTTAAGCCCGTTAATCCGTCGGTCCTCTGTCCTTTTATCAATACGCACGGAACTCGGGAAAGTCAGTGATGTGGGCTGTGGATTCAAACTCGATACACTCTGCATGGCAGTCTGATGGTTTCGCCACTAGTCTATCTCTCCATTAAACAAGTAAATTATTATTATGCAAAAAGAAACAGAATAAATGGCTATTTGTTAAAAAAAAAACAAATTAAAAAACAATCAAATTTTTGGCCAAGACCGATACCCAATTTCGATCTGTACCCATGTTTTTTAATTAGGTCGTTAAATTTTACTGCATTACACAGTAACTACAGTAATAATCCAGAATGATTTTACTTCTGAAAATTTGCTACTCGCTCAAACATTTAGTATAAAAGGACTACGAATCAGTCACGTGCATTGAAACCGAGACGAGATCAGAAAACTTCCACTCAAGCGTAAATAATAAATGAGTTATATTTATGTAGAGCAATGTTACCATTGACTCCTTAAAAGCGTTCCGTAAAGAGCTTGTTAATGTTGTAATAACTGTATCCAAATCTAAAGCAAAAACCCTGGCCACAGGCCTATAAAATACGTCTACAATTCCACTGTATAATGATAGTACATTAATGAAGTCCGAGACAATGGCATCCCACTAACGAGCTATACCAGTAGACATTACGCGACAAACAGGCCGAGCCAAACGACTGTAAATTTTACAATAATTTGTATCAATTTCCTATAATTTTGTCTCCTTGAGTGCTAATTGCGGCCCCGAGGGTTCATTTTCGTTTTTCAGATTACTAGATTAAGAAATTGTCTTTGAAAAGTAGGTTAACATCAAACGGTTGGTAACGCAACGTGCTATACAAAGTTTTTGTCCGATGTCTGATTAAATTCGAAAATAAACTTATTCAATTACATACATTGTTTTTCGCACTATGCTGCAGCTAAAGTTAGATTTCGGAGAATTTCATACCTTGTGTTTTTTTACGTAAAGCTATAGGTATGAAGGCTTTTTTTAGATAAGGAAAAAATGTGCTTGGGTTTGTACACAGTCAATGCTAGGTTATAAACTAAAGAAGTAGTAAAACACAATGGATGTATGCAAGAACGTAATGGAAGAATATGCCAGTTATTCTCTAAATGCCAAAATATATTCTCCTGCTCTAAAACCATTTGCAGTCTGCACTGTGAACTTAGGCCTTTCTTTATTTACTTCATAGTCGCACCATGATTCAGTAAGAGGTTTTGACTTACTATAACTAGCTGGCCAGAAGACGGTTTGGTATAGCGTTATACTAGTTGTAAAAAAGGCGAAATGGAAGACGATTTTGGCTGATCAAATTCGTACAACTTTATCTGCTCACGTTGCTTAAAATCGATCGTAACAATGGAACGTACCACAGCAGGACATAACATTGGAAATGAGGAAACGACAATGAACTATTAGATGAGACAACAGATAGGCATTCATGTGTTTTAAACTTAGTTCATCAAAACATACAAGGCCTATCTGGCAAAGAATTAGAAATAGATTTATTTTTAAATAAACGTAAGATTGATATCTTATGTATTACAGAACATTGGTTGCGAGGTGACCAATTAATATTTAACAATCAACATTACTCAGTTATAAGTGCATTCGTAAGAAAGAAGGCTATTCGTGATGGCTCTCTAATATATGTATGTAATAGTTTGAAATGTAAAGAACATAAGGATATAGCTAAACTTTCTATCGAGCGCATTGCTGAGATTTCTTGTGTTGAGCTTGAACAACATATTATAGTGTGTGTGTATCGACCACCACAAAGCGACTTTACTCAGTTTGAAAGCATTATTGAGGATGTCTTAAACACATAATTTCTAGTAGGAAGTCTATAATCGTATGCGGCGATTTTAATGTCAATTTGTTAGAAAAATCACCAATTTGTACTAGGTTAGTTAGCTTATTTAGGTCATTTAATTTAAATGTTTTGTTCTCTGAACCAACCAGAATAACCTCACATTCGTCTACATGCTTAGATAATGTTTTTTGCAATAATTGTCTTTATTTAAGTAAGGCTGTTTTAACTGACTTGACATCGGATCACTGCCGGCAAAAGGTTGTAATTCCAACTAATACAACCCCTAAAGTACAAGAAATTACATGTAGGCCAATGACCTCTGCTCGCCTAAAACACTTTAGTAATGATGTTGCTGCCAAGATCGCCAGTATTGACTTAACCGTTGATGATCCTGATGAATTATATAAATGCTTATTTAAAATTGTTAATGATGAGTACAATAATTTTTTTAAACTGAAGACGTTTGCAAGGAGCATTAAAGTAAATTTTTGTGATTTGGCAACAATAGGTATATACAAAAGCAGAGCTAGGTTGTATGATCTATATGGTATGAAGAAATACAATTTTAATCCTGAATTTATTCAATATGTTAGAAATTATTTAAAGGTTTTTAAGAGGACATGTGCTTTAGCCAAATCCTTATATTTAAGCAATAAAATCAAAGAATCCAAGAACAAAATTAAAACTACTTGGAGCATTATTAACAATGAGACTGGTCGAGCTAAATTGGTAGATAATAATTATGAATTAAAATTTAATGGTGAAATTATTACTAGGAAAACTGATGTTGCTCAGACATCTAACAATTTCTTCATAAACATACCAGTGAACACAACCAGCTGTCTAGATTCATGTCCAAGCAAAGCAGAAATGTTGGTTAGGGTCAATGTGAATGAGTGTGATGTGCTTTTTAATTTTAAATATATTGACACCAATGACTTACTGAAGGTATTCAAGACGCTCAATAATAAAAAATCTGTTGACTTATGGGGCATTTCTGTTAAACTTGTGCAACAAATGATTTCTAGTTTAGCTCCATATTTAGCTGCAATATTCAACAGATGCGTAGATACAGGAGTATTTCCTGATCTAGTGAAACACAGTAAAGTAATACCATTATTGAAAAAGGGATCAAAGAGCGACCCTAGTAATTTTCGGCCAATTTCTATCATGCCTGCTTTTAGTAAAATTTTTGAAAAGATTATTTAGCATCAACTAGAGAGCCACTTTCACACAAATAATTTATTTCACAGTGAACAGTATGGCTTTACTAAGGGTCGCTCCACCGTTGATGCTGGTGTGACTTTGTTAAAGCATATTTTTATTGCTTGGGAAAACTCGAAGGATGCCATTGGTGTTTTTTGTAACCTATCAAAGGCCTTTGACTGTGTGGAACATAATACACTTTATGGTATCTCTAATACCATAAAGTTTCAATTTAAGTAAAATACTTAAATTTAAACTTTATGGTATTAGAGATACCGCACTCAATCTTGTTGCCAGCTACCTTAGTGATAGAATTCAGTATGTAGATGTTAATGGAAGTAGATTTCTAGGTTTGCTAGTAGGAATGGGCGTTCCACAGGGCTCTATTCTCGGTCCATTTCTTATTTTAATATATATTAATGATTTGCCGTTCTTTGTACAAAATTTATGTGATATTGTTTTGTTTGCCGACGATACGTCACTAATTTTTAAAGTTGATCGTAATTTAAGTAACTTTGATACCGTCAATAACACTCTTGCACAAGTATTAGATTGGTTTTCGACAAATAATTTGGTACTCAACTCAAGCAAAACCAAATGTGTTAAATTCTCTTTGCCTAATGTCAAAAGTGTTCCTACTAATATAATTTTAAATAAGGAAACAATTCAACTAGTCGAATCAACCGTATTCTTAGGTGTAACTTTAGATTGTAAGCTAAAGTGGGGCGCCCAAATATCCTGTCTCGCAGTAAAACTTAGTTCTGCAGCGTTTGCAGTTAGAAAAGTTGGGGAATTCACAGATATAGATACTGCTAGACTAGTTTACTTTAGTTATTTTCACAGCGTAATGTCTTACGGAATAATGTTATGGGGTACAGCTGCTGATATACAGACTATTTTTGTCATTCAAAAAAGGGCCATACGTACAATTTATAAAATAGGTGCTAGACATTCTTTACGTGATAAATTTAAAGAAGTAGATATATTGACAGTTGCATCGCAATATATATATGCTAACTTAATGTACATTAAGAAAAACTTAATTCTATACCGCAAAAATAGTGATATGCACAAAGTGAACACAAGGAATAAGCATAAACTGGTGGGAACTAACTACCGTCTACATAAAGTTCAGAACTCATTTGCGGGGATATGTATACGATTTTTCAACAAATTGCCTCTTGAAATAATGAATTTACCCATGCACAAATACAAACGGACAATTAGGAACTTTCTTTTACAAAGGGGTTATTACACTATTAAGGAATTTTTAAATGATAAGACACCGTGGGGATAGGCTTAGGCTTGTTTAACTCACGATTATTTTATTTACATGTTAAGTGGAAGTGCCTCGTGAACACATGATTTTTGCAGGATTTGGATATTTTTATGATTTGTTGAATGTACATTATTTATCCCTGATCATATCATTGTTCACTTGTCACCTTCACAAAATTCTTTCTACATTTGCATTCCTTCACGCGTTCCACTAACTTATGTTAATAATAACGATCTGGCAAATGGAGGTAATTGGCGGTCATGGTCAGTATACCAATAGATTGTTTCTTATTGCTGGTTCGTATACCGTTGTCGTCATGCTCACTAAAATGTCATTTCTTGTGGTGGCGTCGTGTGTCGGGTCATTCCTGTCCCTCTGATATGGCGAGAGGGATGATGGCTGGCACATGCGTCATACTCGTGAACGGGTGCTACTTGCGATGACTGGTCGATGACGGTCTTGCGGGCTGGTATTAGATTTTAATATTTAACTGCATCATTTCCATCATGGTTCTGATCACTTTCGCGGATTTCCTGCGTTATTAGGTATATATAATGTAAGTGGATGCTCCTGTTTCACCATGTCTATTCTGAAGAGGCTATGCAAAAGTATTATGATTGAGTATTATTATGTACAGTAAATATATACAAGTGATATAGAAGGTGTAACAGTTGCAGCACCTTACAAAATGTAAATTGTGTATTATGCAAAACCTGGCGATGAAAAAGAGTGACCGTGAGTTTTATTGCCCGTTCTTTCTCATGGTTCTACCTATTGCTTTGCGAACGTGGCAGTAAATGTAAATGTAGAAGCATACTGTAATAATGTTTTAAATTTGAGTATAAGTAATTATTTTATAAATTTATTATTTTGACGTTCATAAGCGTCACATTGTGACCCAAATGAATAAAGGATTTTGAATTTGAATTTGAATTTGAACGCAGTGTTTGCCTACGTAATAGCCTTTCCTTTTTACGTGTGGTGGAAACCTCACTTTGTTGGGCCCAAGACCGGAATTAAGGGGCTCGGCAAAGGGGGTCTGTGTGACCACCCGACGAGAAGCATCGAGAGTACTCACTAAAACCAACACGATATTCCTCTATCCGATTGCATTGAAAGGCGGGGCCACGGGCAATGCGTTAACATTACTTTCGCGGCCCCGCTTGATCCTACATAAATGCCTAACAAACTGAGAATTCCACACTACAACCACAAGTCACACTCTAAATGTGTCAACGAACATAAGTCTCTACTTTTATTTTTATACTGACATTTTCTTCAAGTCAAACCCTAAATGTGCCAACCAACAAGTCTCTACTTTCTTTTTAACACTGTCATTTTCTTACATAATTATAATTTATTAAAACGCAAAGTAATAGCGCTCTCGTTTGTCTTTAAGATACCTGATCCTCCTACTATAACGGTAACATACACACCACGGCTTTACCAAAAATCTTACAATCGTATTTTTTTGTGAAAATTTCGTATTACGTCTCGCTCGATTTGTTGGTATTAGAATTCTTCCTACAGCCTATTTTTGGTTTTATTCGACTATTTTGCGCTGTTACGGAGCTAAGAGGGCAATATATTTACTTTTATTTCTCGACTATTGATGTTATCCGTATTAAAAGTAGATTGAATTTTGTATAAAGTAGCCATGCAATATTTAAGTTTTACACGTTTATTGTTATAGCTTCACTGGTTTTATGATTATTGTTGCACATTTCATGATATAAAATTAGTATTGAAACGTTTAAAATGTTTTAAATGCGTCTGTAATGTAAGTTTAAAATTTAGAACTATAATAAAGCTTAATTTATGTATTTACCGGTACCATCCGACAATCATTAACGCTAAATGTTTCAAAATCGTGACCCAAGAGTCTATATGGATTTTTTGAGTTTCTTGATCTATAATCACTCTGAATTTTGACAAAATATTCTTTTATTTGTATTTTGAAAAATAAAAACGTTATGTGAAATGACGTAATTGAATTATTATGTCAGTATTCATACTTAAGGCTAATATCAGCAATTGTATGTATAATGTGTGATAAATAAAGTCGTTAATTCACGAGTGATTAATTATGTAATAGTGTATTTAAGCCTATATCTATTTGGGCATAAAACATTGTATACCACCAACCGGTTGGTTATTTCCCCTTATTATAATTATTTGAATGCGCCAATAATTTGATAAGTGCCAATAGCTGGCTTGGTTACCCAACAGTGAAACCATAGAGATTATTTATTTCTTATTGAAATTTTGTTCATATTTTTCGTATCAAATATTGTACAAGAAATTAAAAATGTGTGTAGTGTGTGAATATGACATGCGATAATAATTTCGTACATTTGTTAGAATATCCGCATCTATTTCAATAAAATGTCTTCCATACTATTACTTTATAGAACTATACCACGTCTGGTGCGATATTCTATGGATGGTCGACCAAATATACAGTAAATTTCTTATACCATACTATACTATAGACAGAAATTGGGAGGCTTCGTTGAGATTGTCAGTTTTGATGATATTAAATAGTAATTTTTAACATCTATGCGGAATTACTTGAATCTTTAATTGCTATTTAGGCGTTACTTATGAACACCATACCATGATCGTGAAGGACACTTAAACGGCAAAGGAGCCTTATTTAACCATCTAGTAGCCAATTTGTAAATCAAAAATATTATTAACACTTCAGCAAATTCATCACAATGACACCATAACACTTTAGTGGTAATTTAGACAGTGAGATAAGTTTAAAATTCTGCATCAGTTAAAGAGCCTTGTTAAGTTTATATTCCAAACCTAATAATAATATTGTGTGTGCTGATTTTATTATTTATGAATTTTTACGTTGATGGAAAATACGTTTGCAAAATGAATTTATTCTAATCATGTCGAGATTTTCTAACCGACGTCAAAACGGTGTCACAACTATACAAACAACTACCCGATGTCCTGTACCGACAAGACACTAAGTTTTATGCCTTGAGACGGAAATATTTAAGATTTTGTGAACCCTTTATCAGACCTTACGTCTCTTATCCTATAAGGGACACAGGTAATATTATGTACAAAGTGCTTTTTTTCGACCTATGTCTACATAAAACAATTTATTACAAATACGTGAAGGATAGGTTGTGATTGCTGTGTCACTTAGGGTTGGGGTCCAGCTTAGGTCTAACCCTACAGTGAGCACGTGGACAATATGAAATAGGTTTTGCTGGTCGGAGCAAAACTTAACACAAAGTGGTTGATTACAAAAATGTTTGGATTTTTCCATAAAACTAATTAAAGTCCTCGCTTCTCTCGGTCTTGCCGCTCGCGCCCTCCAAATCGAGTGAGTCTGCCTCATGCTCTATCGCAGCTCACGCTTACGTACGAAAATCCACGTGACAGCAGGTCTCACATCTTGTGTGCTATTTCCGTTAACGTTTTTTTTATAATTGTTTTCTACTAAGTACATTCCTAAGTTTCATACCATGATTACTTTTGTATTTGAACTAGCAAATACTTGTCAACGAACGCATGCTATGATACACAGAAGCCTTCTTTTGTAGAACCACGGGGTTGCCTGCGATTTCCTTCTGAAGGAAGTCATTCGAATCGCGTCATGCAGTGCAGTAAACTCATTCAGAACGAAGGTTAACATTTCATCTTATCAAAATGTTCTTTCATATTTCATGGGACATCCTAAAAAGAGAATAGGCAAGTAGAACCCTAAACAGAAGAGCATGCATGAGAAACTTGATGGGAGTGAATGAAGCAAGAGAGATATATCAGGATTCTTGCAAATGGCGTTCCGTAGTCTCTGCCTACCCCTCCGGGAAACAGGCGTGATTCTATGTATGTATGTATATTTAATGTATCCATAATACGAATTATTGAACGACGCCGTTTTATAAGATTAATTCTGCAATCAAGAGAGTCTTGTTTGAATTTATTTCTCTTGTAAGATGCCATTTACGCTCAAACAAATCGTTCAATAGGAAATATCAATTTTGCAAATATTAGGCAGTTATCTTATGAGGTTGGCTCACTGACTACAGTATTGACAGTCCGGTTTGACGGAGTTAGTACCACCGTCTTACAGGAGATGTACGTCAAGTAACAATAATCGTACTGTTGCGTTTCGTTTGAAAGGAAGAACGCTAACGACTCGAAAATCTCTTTTTTCCTTTCCCTTTTCTTTATTTTTTTCCTATTACTATGGACAATGGGTAATGTGGGTATGTGTCCGGGAGAAGAGAGCGAACAGAGTTTTGTCATCTCTTCGCCTTGAGTTGGAGAGTGCTCTTGTTGCCTGGGTGGGTTTCTTTAGCGTTTAAGGGTAACTGACGGATAGCTGCTTACTTAGAAAAAAAACTCCCTTTGATTTATTCATACAATATACATAAAATCAGTGAATGATAGGTATTCAATTCAATAATCATTAGTATTAGGTATTCGATGTAATCATATTTGTTGCGAAGACTACCTAAAATAAAACTTAGTTTTTATTTTCAATTACCTACTACCCAACGTTATAGAGAGTAGGGTATAGAGTACTATAGAGTATATCATGGTAATATTATACCTACAGAACAAAGGTTATTTCGGGCATAAAATATCACTTTATTAACATCATTGTGTTACAAAAATTTGTCTGTGGAACCGAGAAACGTATTAATTTATCCATTAATTATACAAGATAGCTTCTCAATTAAGGGCGTGAGATAATGAATTTTTGTTTTAGCAATTTACAAAAATAAGCAAGAAGGAATATTAATTTTATATTATGTTTTGGCAGCGCTTATAACGGTTTTCTTGAGTATCAGAGCTTGGCTGCAAGTTCCAAGGTCCAAAGGTTAAATGTTTAATTATAACACCAATGATGTGTACGAAGTAATTTAATTTATACAGATTTTGCTTTTATAAAAGGTTGATGCTAATCATGTAGTCATAAATTGTATACCTATCATACATACATACATAGACTTACGCCTGTTTCCCAGAGGAGTAGGTACAGACTACGGAACGCCATTTGCAACGATTCTGACATACCTCTCTAGCTTCATTCATGCCCATTAAGTTTCTCATGCATGCTCTTCTGTTTAGGGTACTTCTGACCTGCCCTTTCTAGGATGTCTCCGATCTGGTCAGTCAACGTCCGCAGTATATTAAACGTAAATTGTAATATATATCAGTAGAAAGAAATCTATCCTGGCAATTGTTTGGCATTCCATAAAGCATCGAAATTTAGGGATATGTTTAACTACAAGGAACCCTAATAGTTTCACCATGCCAGCTCGTACACGGTATACTTCAATGAATATTAGCATTAAAGAGCTATAGTTTGCATAGTTACACATTTCGTATATCTACAAGCCGTAAATTTGTATTATGAAAATTTTGTAAAAGCTTTGCTTCTTAAATATTAAGTATCCATCGTACCCTACCAACTAACTATATTATTTGGGTGGGTACAAATATTCTAAATAGTGTAATTGCCACGTGGACCTTTTTAGACTGCCTCCGTGGTCTTGTAGATAGCGCATGCGTCTGCTGATCGGAGGTTCCGGGTTCGATTCCCGGATCAGGCAAAAGTGTTACTGAGTTTGTCTGAATTCTCAGTAGCAGCACGGTGTCTGGTGATGTGCCCGGTAATGGTAATAGGCTCACCCCCTATTACGTGTGACCAAAAAATTCATGGCGAAATGTGGGTGTAATATTACACCTCTGCCTAACCCTTAGGGGATACAGGCATAAGTCTAAAAAAAAATACTGCGGCTCTGTATGGTTCATAAGTCAATTAGGTAGTAATGATGTGATAATCATTAGCGAACGTAATCAGTGTTGATCGAGTTTCTCCTTTATTGATCACTTATCACTGATTTAATTAATTTTCATTCGAATTAAATAGTGATTTGGATTAATTCGTATAATTTAATGCATTATTTATTTCGTAAATGTGTATCGTTTATGCAATATTTTACAACTAGACGAGAAACATACCATAGATCATCATCTTCATCATCATCTTCTTAGCGTTATCCCAGTTTCAATCTGGGGTCCGCTTTCTAGTCTAACCAGATTTGGCTGAATATTAGCTTTTCCACAGAGCGACTGCCTGTCTGACCTCCGCAACCCGAAAGAATAGCGATATTCCATGGTTTAGTCTAGTGTCAGTTTATATAGAAGGTACTGACGCCCTATAACGACTGTCAAAGATCTCTATGACAACCGGGACCGACGGCTTAACGTGCTCTCCGAGGCACGGGACAGCGATAATTAACCATTCAATACGCACATAACTCCGAAAAGTCATTGGTGCGCGCCGTGGATTCGAACCCGATACCCTCTGCATGGCAGTCTGTTGGTATCTCCACTCGGCTATCGCCGCCTTTTTGAAACATACCATAGATATGTTTATGTAAAATAGTACTCTTTTTCATCATTCATCATCAGCCTTTAACAGCCCACTGCTGGACTAGGCCTCTCCTTTGAAAGGAGGAATTGGCCACCACGCTGGCCAAACGAGTTGGTCTTGGTAACATAGAATTACATATTGAAAAACAAATTAAAAATTTAGGGTCTTAATAAAAATCAAAACTGTATCCTTAAGATATGAATTTCATTTGTATTTTATTCAATAAAGTTTGAATATGAAGGAGTTGAAATAAATATTTTCTTCGTGAATTATTATTAAACGGTTTTACTTAGCTTGACCTGTTTATTTGTTTGTTTGGGTCAAATTTAGTAATTGGAATTTTACCCCCTTCCTGATCACAAATTGATCTGATATTTGGTACACACTCTTAATCTTGGAGACAATATAACATAATATATTCCCTATGATTGTAAATCCAAGATGGCCGCCGATACAAAATGGCAGATCACATATTACTTCACAACTACCTCAATATGGGTATCAAATTAAAGGGCTTGATTGGTAAAATGCAACTCACTATGAAAAATCCAAGATGGCTGCCGATACAAAATGGTGGATCACATATTTCTTCACAACAACCTCAATATGGGTATCAAACGAAAGGGCTTGATTGGTGGAATAGAGCTCACTATGAAAAATCCAAGATGGCCGCCGCCACAAAATGCCGGATTACCTATACATATTTTCCACAAATACCTCAATATGGATATCGAATGAAAGGGCTTGATTGATAGAATAGAGCTCACTATGAACTAACAACAAAACTAAAAACTTGAAAATAAAATAAAATAAAAACATTTTTTATGTTAAACGGTTTTATTACAATAAAAAATAGGTTATGTTCAAAAAGCTAAAAAATAATTCTGTAAGTCCTAGCTACCAGATCGCACCAATCTTCTCATGAATCTCGGGTATTGATCAGATAAATATAAAATCGTTGGGCGCGTGAAATTTCTATCAAAATGTTTACTCTGGATACGCTACGCCCTAAAAAATGTTTTTATTTTATTTTATACCAATACTTTTTAGCTTGGTTGTAACAGTTGGCTTAACAGTACAAACACGTGTGACCTATTTGACCTTCGAATAAGGAAAATGTAATTGAATTTTGCAGGCGAACAAAGTATTCCGATTTGGGAAAACAAAGGTGACTATAGATTGTCACCTAGAGTTCGGGAATTACCCATCAGAGGCGAGTATCTTTGGCTTAGATTCCGAACCCTACTCTCCCAGACCATTTCCGTCCCATATCAATCCTTACTTTTCTTTCGAATGTGCTTGAGGCCTGTGTCCAGAAACAACTTTCCAATTTTATATTTTGGAACAATCTGTTAAGCCCATTTCAATCTGGATTCAGACCTGGACACAGTACGGTGACCGCTCTCTTTAAAGTGACTGGAGATGTAAAGGCGGGAATGGAGAACACCAAAGTTACGGTGCTGGCTTTGGTTGACTTCACGAACGCCTTTAACTCTGTTAGTCACGAAATCTTTCTTTCTATCCTCTCAAGTTTTCTGATCTCACCTGAGGCACTCGAATGGTTCTCCAAATATCTCATGGGACGTCAGCAGTGTGTTCGCCATAATGAGTATTCATCAATATGGTGTGACTTACAGTCGTGCGTTCCTCAAGGTGGCATTCTTTCTACATTATTATTCTCTATTTTTATAAATCTCCTGATCCAAAATCTTCAGTGTTCGTATCACTTGTACGCCGACGACTTGCAGCTATACGCACAAGCAGACATTGACAAAATTGGTTCGGCAATCGAGGAAGTAAACCAAAGCCTGTCCGCTATATATGACTGGTCAGAACGATATGGTGTTACCGTGAACCCCACAAAATGCCAGGTTATAATTATAGGAAGCCAACGCATCATCTACAGGTTGTATATTGCAACATTGCCGGCAGTAATATTTAATCAAATTCGGATACCTTTCAGCCCAGTTGTAAAAAAATCTTGGCTTACATATGGATAGCCATCTCAACTGGCGGGCTCACGTGACTTCTGTAAGTCAAAAAATTACGGGATCCTTACGCTCATTATATAGGCTAAAAAACTTTCTTTCTACTAACACCAAGGTAAAGCTCTTGCAGACTTTAATCTTTCCTATTATCGACTATGGTGATCTGTGCTGTTTTGACCTGAATGCAGACCTTCTCAATAAACTAGAGCGGCTTCTTAATAACTGCATTCGTTTTGTTTATAATCTTCGCAAATATGATCATGTATCTAATTACCGCTCTCAACTTAAATGGTTGCCTATTCGCCAAGGCCGAAGCTTACGTGCGCTGACTAAACTCTTCTCTTTTCTTAACTCTCCTTCTCTTCCCTCTTATCTTAGTTACTATCTTCAATATTTAAGTTCTAATCATGACAAACATTTAAGATCAGCAAATAATCGTCTCCTTTTGTGTCCCTCTCATACTTCAGGGTTTGTTAACTCTTCCTTCTTCGTTCAATCTGTTCTGTTATGGAATGCGCTCCCTCTCGAAATCAGAATGTGCAATAATCGGTTCACCTTTAAGCTGAAGGTTCGCAGTCACTTCTTGTGCAAATTGGCAGAATCATCTCAAGTTTAACTATCTTTATATATATATATATGTTTTTTGTATTTATTATTATTATATGTATTTATTTATATATTATCTCTGCACCACCCTAGGTTGACTGGTAGAGAATGCCTAAGGCATTAAGTCCGCCTATGTACCACATTTTTGTAGTGCAAGAAGTTAAATAAATAAATAAATAAATCTTAATGTATATATTTCTTGTGTGCGTGTGTATGTCACTGAACTCCTCCTAAACGACTGGACCGATCTTGATGATTTTTTGTGTGTGTTCTAGGGAACCTGAGAATGGTTTAGATTTACAATTTAGTCCACTGGAAAATGTTTTTTTATTTAATTTTTTATTTGTAAGTAGTTGTGGATTTCGGAATGTTTCACATTGGAACCGACGGACGGCGCTGCTATCGCAGTGTCAAATCTTAAATTAATAATTACCACAAGGAGTACATCGAAATCTTACTTGAGTAATAAAACATTAAAAAATAAAGTTTAAGTTTTGTAGTTTGTTTTTTTCATTTTGGTTTGACAGTACCCATTTATACCAAAGAATTGTATAAAATGTTCCTCCTTCCCTTACAAAACACAGACATCATTAATGTTCCATCACAAAGGCTGGCAGTACGCGTTTCTACGAAGTAGGTAGTTTCATTTCTTTCACCATATTTTATTGGACTGACAGTCATAAATCACTGAGTATTATATTAGTGTAGGTGCTTGGCTTCAGTGAAGTGTTTTCCTGGGTTTAGTGTAAATGAGTAAATAAACGTATATGCTTTAGTTTTTTTTGCTCAGAGTGGTAATATCGCAACAGCTGAAAATTATTAACCTATTTGCATGCGCGGTACCGCCGGCGGTACCGGTATTATTATTCTCGATATGCTCCGCGACGCGCGGTACCGCCGGCGGTACCGCCGGTGCGATGCATTTAAAACCCATTTTTTTAATACATAGGGTTGATATTTGTTCAACGATTTTTTTTCATTGAGACCATAGATAAATTATGCTTGTGTTTTAAAACAAATATAAGCACTTGCACCTTTCTAAGAGCCAAAAAAAAAAAAAACAAAATGTCACATTTCACTTGCTTACGAGGCGTGGCTGCGTCTAGTGCAGTGATGCAGTTATGATCGTTACCGCTATGGCAATATGGGTCATAATAGGGTGAACGTAGAAGAGCTTTGTAATTTGATCCATTGCTTAGTTTATTTATTTATTATACAAATTTCGTTCATTTATTATCAAAGAAGGCATTTGAAATGAATAAAGTAATAGTTTACCTAGTCTTTCATAGCAATTCTGTATGTCGTAAGCCATGTAAAAATTATTTTCATGGCTTTTAACTTGCGACGTGTGCACAGCCGTCGCGTCGGCTTATCTCGGTATCGTATTTCAAGGTCTGTTTATATAAACTGTGAGAGTGAACGTACTTTATTGTTTTATTTATTGAAGAATAGTTCTTGTTCATGGTGTTATATTAAGTAGTTACGACATTTATGGATAAAACATCCATTTATATCGTCCTAACCTTTTAGAAACCTGAAAACACATTTACGTAATCTTATAAGATCTTATTAGAAACTTATGCCGATCCACTTGTCGTGTTATTAGTATTTGCAATAAGAAAAACTATTCATAAAAACAACACAGCTTACAGAACAACGATAAGTGGTGTCGTTTGTTTTTTATGGATGTTTATCTGAAGTGAGTCATAAGTGCGCGAGAAAATGCGCCATGTTTAGGACCACCCGGTAGTAAACATAAACTTCATAAAAAGTGACGTAAGGAGTTTTTACAGCTGAGAGTTGGTTGAAGATACTGTATGAAATAAGAACTGATGACTGAATATGGACTATACTGTGTAATGAATACACTGCAGCATCACTGGAAAAACATAGACTTATTTTACTAGAATTCTTGCGTTATTTCATATTTTTTCTGTAGTGAGCTTCAGTAAAGCAACTTAGTCACCACGATCGGCGTTTTTAAGTGTGCGGTCCGATGCTAGAAGGTTAATCTGCGGTGGCACTAAGTTGTCAATAAATTAAACTTTTAAATAATACAAATAACACTTACTGCCTCTGTGTTCCAGTGGATAGCGTATGCGTCTGCTGATCGGGAGGTTCCAGGTTCGATTGCCGGGTCAGGCAAACGTGTTAATGAATTTTTCCGAACTCTTAGTAGCGGCATTGAATCTGGCAATATCTTAGTAGCGGCAAAGGGCCCCTATTACGTGGTATGTACCTAACATTCATCAGGCGAAATGTGTTTTAAATTGCATAATTATTGTAATTTTCTTTTAGGACCCTTTCTGTGACTAGAGGTGCAGTCCGTAACAAATCAGTGAAGTTTAGCAACGTTTGCAAAGATCACCAGTTATGTTTGAACGTGGTTTCCTCTGCATGGCAGTCTGCTGGTATATCCAATAATCTACTAGGCTATTGCTGCATATAATCTTTACCTCTAATGATATTTATTTATTTTATTTTATTCTTTATGCACAAAAATAGTACACAGGTGGACTTAATGCCTAGTGGCATTTTCTGCCAGTCAACCTTTTGGTGGTGCAGAGATAGATGAGGTAGGTGCATTAGCCATGTGGTGAAAAATTGGATATGTATTAGATACATATTAATAATTTAGATAGGACATATTATAAACCATAAATATACTATATATATATATATATATATATATATATATATATATATATATATATATATATATATATATATATATATATATATATATATATATATATATATATATATATATATAATTATGCTATAGCTGATGAGAGTGATGAGCCGATTCCTTCAACTTAGCACAGAGAAGATTCCGTACTTTCGTTTTAAATGCATGACGGTTGGTGGCCATTCCGACTTCAGGAGGGAGCCTGTTCCATAACAGAACAACTTGGACAACAAAAGAAGAGTTTACAAAACCTGAAGTATGAGCGGGACAGTGAAGAAGTAGATTATGAGAGGAACGAAGGTTCCTCTCATGTGTGGAACATAAGTATTGGAAGTATGTAGTCAGATATGAAGGAGGAGAAGGGGAAGTAAGAATAGAGTAGAGAGTTGTGAGAGCACGCAAACTC
Source organism: Euclidia mi (assembly GCA_944739405.2). Classification (NCBI taxonomy): domain Eukaryota; kingdom Metazoa; phylum Arthropoda; class Insecta; order Lepidoptera; family Erebidae; genus Euclidia; species Euclidia mi. The sequence goes on from OX123184.2 coordinate 21,113,982, forward strand.
CGGCGCTGACGAATAGGTAGTCATTTCAGATCGGAACGAAAAGTAGATACATGATAATACTTACGAAGATTATATATTAACCGAATGCAGTTATTGAGAAGTCGGTCATATTTGTTGAGATACTCTGCATTCAGGTCATAATAGCACACATCACCATAGTCGATTAAAGAGAAAATCAAGGTCTGTACAAGCATTGTTTTGTTTCTGATTGGCAGGAAGTTTTTTAGGCGATATAGAGCTTGAAGGGTACCAGTCACTCTCTGACTGACATTTGTAACCTGTGCATGTCAGTCGAGAATGGAATCAATTAGCAATCCCAAGTCTTTAACCACTGGACTAAAAGGTATGATAAGACCATTAAACATGACCGGAGGCAAGCTAGTTAGCTCTAATCTCCGTGTCATGCGCTGACTGCCGACAACAATGACCTGGCATTTAGCAGGATTTACATCCAGTCCGAAATCTTTACATCAAGCTTGAATCATACCTAGGTCTCTATTGATATCGGCTATCGCTATTGTTACATCATCCACTCTCGCTTGGGAATATAACTGCAAGTCGTCGGCGTAAAGATGGTATGAACATCGAAGCTTAGGGGTTAAGAAGTTAATAAAAATTGAAAATAGTAGAGGAGAGAGTATGCCACCTTGAGGAACACCAGTGTTAATATTACGCCAACTCAATGAGATGTCATCACTGCGAACTGCCTGCAGGCGTTCCTGAAGATAAGTAGAGAACGATTCCAGTGCGCCAGGTGTTAGTCTCCTACATGCCTGCCCTAATATCGCCAGTCACTTTAAGGAATACAGAGGTTGTGCTACGTCCAGGCCTAAAGCTAGATTGAAATGGACTTAATAAATTGTGTTTATACATAAAACTGGACAGCTGTTTATTCACACAAGCCTCTAGCACTTTGGATAGGAAGGGAAGGATGGAGATTGGACGAAAAATTGGACTTGACAGGAAAGATAATTTTCTTGATCTCACTCGTAGCAACTGGCGAAAAATCAAAAGGATCTATGTTAAGACGGGAAAGGGCAGCTAAGTGATCAATAGTGTGACGCCTGGTCAAGGCTCCAACAAAGAAGTAGTGGTGAAAAAATTGTTTAAATCCTCCAGACCAACCGTCCACTGAGGATCTGAATGTCGCTGTTTGCCAATACCCAGGATTCCAAGGTACTTCCATATATTGAAGGGGTAAGAGGAGTTTATGTTATCAAGAATATGGCGGCGTTTAGCGTTATGAACCATCTTGTTACACCGATTCCTTGCAGCTTTGAAGAGGGCCCAGTTTTCTTCGCATCAATCTCTTTTGAATTGCCGGAATGATCTATCCCGGCGCCTTATAGCCATTTTTATGCCTCTGGTTAGCCATGGAGTGGGATGACGTCTTAATTTCACTTTTCAGACGTAGGCGTGCTTGTCATAAATTTTCAAAACCACGTTATTAGATTTAGTGACCTTATCGTCCACAGTAGCAGCTGACATCAGCTGAATCCAATCAAGTTCAGCAGCATCCCTCTGCAAACTGTCACTATCTATACGTCCAAAACAACGCCTATACAGGACCTTGGGACGGGGCTTAGGTGGCTTTAGGTTATAGGATAGGTAGATGAGATTGTGATGGGAAAAACCAGGAACAAGAAACTGGCCATGGGATTGGACAAGGGACGGGTTGGAGGTAATTATTAAGTCTAGCCATGTGTCTACACCTTCGGTATTGTGGTGAGTGCGGGAGCGGCAGACTCAATTAATTGCTGGAGTTAATGGGAGCGGGGGAAATCGGTGGCAAGGTCAGTGTTGAAATCTCCCATGATGATATGATGAGCGTATTCTGACCCTAAAGATTCCAGAATCGATTCGAGACTGGAGAAGCAGTTAATAGTGGGAGGACAATAGACAACGCCAAAAACAGTTTTAGCCCCATTGACAGAAACCTCGAGGAACAGATATTATGCTGAAGCAGAAGAGTTAGACGATGAAGATAAGATGATTTTTCAGGGTAAAGAGCTACGGAGGTAAATGGCTACACCGCCCCCTCTTCTGTCAACCTTATCATTTCTGATGTGGACAAAACCAGGGAGAGAAAGTAGAAAGTATATGAGGTTTCAGCCAGCTCTCTGAAATCAGAATGGCATGAACGTTAGCATTATCAAAAGTAAGAAGCAGGTCGCTATAGTGGCTGGGTCTACTCTGTGCGTTAATGTGTCACACATTTAACAGCCGAGATGTGGTTTGATCGAAAGTACGCTTAACTAAATCACTAAGCGACTCGGTCGCTGAGCTAAAGCTGTCATTTATTGATAAATCAGCGTTGGCGGAGTGAAAGGAATCGTCATCATCAGATAGCATAAAATATTCTATATATAAAGATAATAAATAAATATAATAAATATAGAAGTAACCAATAATTAATTAACTAATATATGCTTTTGCTACTAAATAGTAGCAAAAGTATGCACACGAATTGATGCAATGCTATCACTGCACCACCCGCCAGCAGACACATACAGAAAACAAATTAAAAACAGTACAGAAATGTAAGAATAATAAATACAAAAGAATAGAACGCAACACAAGAAAGACAATTATACACAATAATTGCTAGTTTCAAAACGCAACCCAATATGTCAAGTTGACATTGAAAGCTGTCAAAAGAGTGATAGAAATAGAATATCTGTGTAGAGTATTCGTAAACAAATTATTATAACATCATTATAATATCTTAATATGTGTGTCGAGCTGTTTGTGACAATCCTGGATTTGTTGGCTTAGTAGGCCCAGCATATTGAAAACCAGCTCACGGAATATCCAAATTCTTCTGCAACCTTCGCTACTGTGTCTTTGGCTGAGCCTTCACTATTAACTGGGCTTCGAGTGCTGCCATCCACCTTGTAAAGCTGTCTTCCAGACCCTTCTGTATGGACTCAATCTCTTGAAGCTGCGAAATAGTGCTTGTGCAAAAGACTTTTTCTTACTATGTTACAAAGCGGCGCGTCCCACTGTCTTTGGGAGAATAGGTTGGTAGGCAAATCAGTGCTTGGACACGCCATTTTCCAGGCGTTTATAGCTTCGGTTTTGCACAATACTTCTGAGTTAACTAGTGTAGGTAATAAAATTTTCCTAGTTAACTCTTCCGTGCTGTGGACCGAAGATAGAAACGCCGGTAAACTAACACTAGAAATTTTGCGTATACCGAGCCCACCTAAACGTATGGGCAAAGACGCTTGTAGCCAGGCTCGGTCGTTCAAATCCACATTTAATATTCTCTTTAAAGTAATTTGGATAATTTTGTCGATTTGTTCTAAAAGTGATTTGTTTTTCCAAAGTTGGGAAGATCTTAAGGCATGTGTGAATTTTGGGACGAAAAGACATTATCGAATAATGGTATAAGCCGAATGAATATTAATTTTGAATAAGCGATCAGAAATTTCACAAAAATTTTGTATTTTTTCCTCTAAGAAAAAATCGAAAGATTCTTCAAATACTGGAGAACCCAGGAGGCGGAGAGAAGTCTAATCAACAATTTTTAAGTTTGATGCCAAATTATTAAATTTTGATATTATCGAATGTTTTTTTGTGGAGTCTGTTGTATTTACAAACAGCTCACATTTACTATAATTTAGTTCCAAACCAATAGAAGCGAAGCTGCGAAATAGTGCTTGTGAGAGTGTGTAAAATGTGAAGATGTTTTGCTGGCGGGCGGTATGTACTAACACTAAGTGTACTGTAATATTGTGAGCTGTAGAGTTTGTTTGTTTGGATGGGCGCGGTAATCTTATAAATTACTGTTTCGAATTGAAAAATATTTCTGCGTTGGTTAGTCAATTTATCAAGGAAGCCCATATAACATCATTAAATAAGCCACGGCTGTAATAGTAGGCTCAGGGTGATCGCTGTCTACTTATAAATAATGACTACAGCAACGTAACCAACTAGCTTCCACAAGGAATTATTTTTGCAGGTATGATTTTTCAAATATGCTTTTGACCGATCGCGTCAAAATACTATGTTGATAAAAACAATAATCAAAAAGATTTTCTTCTTTGCTAGAATTTAAAAACAACAAGCTAATAACTTTATGAACGGTTAGAAATCCATTTTTAGACTATGCCAAATGTAATTGTTTAATTATACCAATCAACTTAAGTGTTAAAGGAAGTTATCAAACATAATATTATCCTCTAGAAAAAAGACAAGGAACCCGTAGTAATTTTAATGACACATTTTCGCCACATGGCAACAAGAAAAAAGGGGTGTTCTAATCTCGACACTATTAAAGCGGCACGCAAAACCCCTCATTAACGCCACACTTCTTCAGTTCTTTTACAATTCCCAACTAGTTCGTAATGCATTTGCAATTTTTGTGATCACTACAAGTATTTTAAATTTTGAAACATGCATGAGACTGACGCTCAAAAGCAGAGCATTCTTCAGTGACAACTCAATGGCCATCAAATATTATGAGTAATTTAATATTTTAAAGGTGAACGCACACAAACAGTTCATGATCGATATTCCCTTGTGTCGTATAAGGCAATAGCGCGTTCGACTTTTGTGCTATTGTTACACGCTTAGATTCCTTTAAACTTCTTTGAAATCAAATTTGAACGTGCGAGCAACTGCAACGAGAAAACTATCGAGAATAAAATTCTTCAAATACTTCTTCACATTCGACGTAAGGATGCTAGCTCCCAAGGTGTCACTGTCACATAGTTTCCAAAGTTATGCTTTGAGGAACTGTCCTAGAACTTTCACACTAGCCTGTTCGCGAGCGAACAAAACTTTGAGATGGAAAATCTTGGCAGTTTTGTTAAAATCGAAGTGATATTACTTTATAAGTATAATCATTTAGGATTTACTTTGAACTGACAATTTCCATTACATAATTTTATTATAGGCATATATTAAGGTTCTCAAACGGCATTGATAAAATAATATTTAATAGCCATGAAGGTAAAAAACAAAGAAATATGTATGTTAACAGGCTATATATTCCACAAAGTCTTAAACTTTATACACAAGAAAACTTATATGTTGACAAAACATAACCCTCTCTCTTACGGTCTCACGATAGTACGACAAATCTTGACACAAATAATACAGGATTTATTTAAAGGGGCGTAGAAAAAAACACAATTACCGCATTACTTAATACATACAGCTCAGTAATATTTTCGGGACTTAATTGGGAATTTATATAAAATAAAATAAAATCATCAATATCTCAGTGTTGCCTAATTCATTATTCATAGCTAGGAGCTATTTGCTAATTAGCAATCTTATAACTAGCTGTAGGATTACGATCTAATGAGGTGTTGTGCCTAAAGGTGATTATTTTGTAACAACACGTGAACAGCACATTATAATTAATATAATATAGTTATATGTATCTCATTAAAAGTAAGTCTACGACTATATATTAAATAGCTTGTTCTTACTGACATAATTATATATAGTCGCTTCACCTAGAACACTTATGCTAAAATATGTAAGAAAATCGTCGTTAAAGGCGATCTCAGACTGAAACAATGCCAACTAACTACGAAATTCAATATTCGAATTATAGATAGATCTGTAGATTTTAGATTCGTTTTTGACAGTTTTTACATAAGCTCCATACAAAATATGTCAAACACGAATCTAAAATCTACAGATCTATCTATAGTTTGAATATTGAAAATGGCCGTAAGTCAAGTTCAATGAGGGTAAGACCCAAAGCCTGTCTGATATCCGCTTAATAAATAAATTTAGCCTCCATATATAGCATCGTAGTTTAAAATCCCAGCTCGCCGCTTTAGTATGTGTCAAATGGGTTCGAGGTTAGGTGCCCTATCTATCTGTCGTATCTGCCGCGACAACATCAGGTGAAATTATAGTCAAACTTTAGCGTATAGGCATTAAAAGAACAACAGAGTAAAAGTATTTTCTGTTCCAGTGCCCCACGCTTTAACAATCAAATATTATAATTAAAAGCACATAGTTTACACTTCAGCCCAGAAATAGAGACATCTTGAACGATCCGTAATTTATTTTTTGTTTTTATGTGCATTTATAAAAGCGTGTTTTTCTAGTGTTTTTAAACTATTAATTTATTTTATACTTTTTGGTCTGTCATAACGAAATATTTTTAACATTTATACGATTATTTTAAGAAAATGAAAGAAATAATGAGCCCGCATCCTCTCCATATCCGCCAATGCGTCTGTATTACATGGTGTTTTATCTGTCAGCTTATAACAATCTAACTCTTCAATCAAGAGACCACTAAGTGATTTTACTCTACTCAGGGCCACATACGTCTGTCCAGCCGCAAAAGTACGGGACCCTAACTACACCATTGCGTGGTCTACAATATAATTAATTGGTTTGTTATAACCTTGAAACCTGATCGTGTTCAAAGTTCATTACATGGCCTTTCTCACAAGTACAAACACGACTATGATACAATATTTCATCATGGAATGCCAGTGCCTATGTTCCGCCTTCATCATCAGACCTTGAAACCTAATCGTGACCAAATTCATTACAAGACTTTTCTAAGAAATCCAAAACAGCTATTATACGATTTTCCATCATGAAGTTCCAGTTCATGTCTTCCAGCTCCATCATCAGGTCAGTTTGACAGTACCATATTATTGTATTGTCATCAGAACTACATACAACTGCCAATTTTTATTACGCTACGGCCCTTGGAAGATGGCTAAATTAGTTACCTTAGATTCCATTACATAGTTACATACATGTTGAGTGCCAGTTCATACCTTCCCGCTCCATCATCACATCAATACAATACAATAATATGGTACTGTCAAACGACAGTACCAAATTATTGTATTGTCATGAGATCTACATACAGCTGCCAATTTTTATTACGCTACGACCCTTGGAAGATGGTAAAATTAGTTAGCTTAGATTCCATTATATAGTTACATACACGACGATCTAATAAAAGCGTGTTAAAAATAGAAAAGGTTGAAAGTTACACACCAAGCGCTATTTATAGAAAGTCTTTGTACAAGTCATGACGTGTGAATCCCGATTGTGTTCAAAACTTTTTGCCAAATTTCGAATTGCATGTGTAACAGTGTATTCAAACTCTTACAATTTCACGAAACGGATGCGGTCATGCGGTCAGTGGTATGGAAACATTGGAAAGTTTATATTTCACTGCAAATTCCTTAAGCTTAAAAAGCTACATGTGGTATTCACATTGTTATTTTGCTTCCCGGGCACAAAAGCCCGCGGTGACGGATCATGTCTCAGGACAATAATCACGAGGCCATGTCGGAGGCCTTTGGCTGATTAATGAGAAAGACTTGTATATTGAAATAGCAAAGACATAAACGCAAGGTTGACTGATCGTTTACACTGCAGCCTTATGATGTTTTTTCTCAAAATTTTCTTGCTGCGATAGACTGATTGAGATTGAGCTAAATCGTATCTACGGCTGCCGTCGATCTGTCTTTATAGAAGACTTAGCGTCTTTCATATGGGCTACTGAAGATCTCTTCCCGGAAAAGCACAAGAGAATCTTAGACTTATAAAACAAAAACCAAATTTTCTCATAAACTTGTTGAGTAAAGAGACATTCATAATACATTTTCAGCTTAATTATACCAAATTGATATGCAATAGATTTTGATGACATCAGTTAAAAAATACAAGAGTTCGGATATCTTAGTAATTTTGTTAAGAAGTACAAATACGACCATATTTAAATCACTCGTTAATATAACATGTTTTCATCTTATGCCGCGTTTCCACGCTTGCCAAGCCTCGACAAGCATCTACAAGCACAAGCGTGTAAAGAGGGCGTTTGGCTTGGCTTGCGTGAGCTTGTGGACGCTTGAACAGGATCCGGTCTAGTGTCGGTTTTTGGACACAGATCAAAGGGCGCTTGCGGCAAGCGCTTGCAACGCGTTCACACGTTAGCACGCGCTTAGTAGCCGCTGTGATCTCGCAACGAACGCACGTCTAGTTCTGTCTCAAAATGAGTGTCTGGTTGAACTTCTTTTGCTTGTTTGTTCCTTGCTTTTGCTTTACTTTTCTTGTATTTCAAATAATAATAAATAATAATAATAATAAAATTTTATTCACAGAAATACAGTATGCATAAATTCAAACAATAGTATTCTAATATAATATTACACTTAATGCTATGAATTTCAATCGATTGGAAAGAACACCATACCCCTGTACTAGTTATAAACTGTATCACAGGCGGTTGGGTCTCTCTTTACAAATTTGAGATTTGTATTTTTTTAAATACAGCAGTAATATTACATATTTAGCAATAAACATTATGGTCAGTATAAAACTCAGTAATTAATATCTACTTATAATTAAGATGGTCATGTATTGTACAAAATAATTGTGTGTCGAGCATTTTACTGAAGTAACAAGCGTAAATTATAAAACTCAGGTCAGCAATATCGCGAATGATGTCAATGTTTTATTTACTTTTACTTACATAATTTAAACTTGGATGCGCACACTTTTTATCGAACTAGATGATTTAACAGTTTTATTTTAGTAGGTCAATAGTGTAATGAGTTGCTGTAAAGTTTATAATATTAGTAAATGAAACATGAATGGCTTAATAAAATAACAAGTAAAGATGATAAATTTAAATTTATAAGAATATGCAAATTACTAAAATAGACGACGCTCTTAGGCACCACCATAGTCAATTGAGCTCATATACCTCTTTTCGGCCATTGTTCTTGCTGGACAGTCACTGGCGCCGGTGTTGTGGTTGCTAGGTTTCTTAAACTGCAGACAGGTCGCGCATTTTGGGTCTTCGGTTTTCTTCGGGCAGTCTTTTATAGTATGTCCTTGGCTGCCGCAATGCCCGCATGTGTTTTGGGACTCCCTGCAAGACTTAGCCGCATGACCGTATTGCTGACACTTATAGCAGCGAGTAACTAAGGTGTAGTCCTTCACCGGGCAAGATGACCAATTGATAAATATCCTGTCTCTGACAATCAGTGCCTTGCGTATGGCTGCCGATACTTCTATAACATAGTTACAAGTATCAGCGTCTCTACGGCCCGATTTGTGACTCAACTTGACTTCACTAAGAAAGGTCTCAAGGTTGCAGTCCTGAAGTTTATCTACTAGATTCTGGTGGTATAGGCATGTGAAAACATCAGTCTCTTTCATAGTTGAGGGCACACCAACGATCACAACTCTAGGCTTCCGTTTATGTGGCTCATTTACTGTAAGTCCTGCGTTTGAAAGTTGAACAGATTGTTTAACTTTCTCTATGTCGTCTTTGGTCTCAGTGCTGATTATTACACCCCCGTTCTTAGTTTTGCGTAGTCCTCTCACGCGTAGTTGCATTTGTTCAGGGCAGATGATTTTTTGAACTAATGATTTAGTTTCTTCACTAGATTTCAGCTTGTCGTTCGGATAAATTGCCACCGAACTTAAACTTATTAGCTGTATGAAATTGTGAGCACTTTTTTTAACCATGTCAGCAAAAGAAGGTGCACTCGTGGTGGGTTTCGAGGTCTCTTGTATAGATAGTTGCAGATCTTGAAGTCTTTGGGACAAATCGAGTTGGTCTTGTTGAGATTTGATTGTACAATGGGCCTGGATAGCATTTGACTTCAGGGACTGGTACTGAACTGCTAACATTGAAACTTTATGGCCCACTTTTCGCAGAGATGGCTGACTTTCATCTTCTGCTCAGTGTTGAGTTTTCCTTCTGCTGCTACGGAGCATACTTCGTTGAGGTACTGCTCAATGGAAGACATCCAGGACTGGATTTCTGGGGTAGATATGGCTTCAAAGGCATGACTACCTTGCGTCGGTGCTCTACGTTGAGGTTCTGGTTCAGGTACCGGCGTTGGAGGTGGAGAGCGAGCAGTCTTGCCACTCCGATTGAAAGGACTGTGGTCCATTGTATTGGCATACAGTTTCACTTACAATCGACACATTGTTTAAACACAAGTAAAATTTTGTTATGTTCGCATAATGTTGTTGTACGCGTATATTGAGGTCACTACTTAAAATTGTTTAATTATTTAATGATGACTACTTAATGCTATTTGACACGTCTGTTCTCAACAACAGTTCAGTATAAACTAAAATAAAAGTAGGTTAAATATCAGGTGGTTTGCATTGATGAATCATTATCATCTTGGCTCGTTCTCGACTCTGGCGTTCCACAGGGCGGTATTTTATCGTCTCTTCTTTTTGCTCTTTTCAATAATCTCCTGACCCATGACCTTCGGTGTACGATGTTTGACTGCTATTAAACATTAGTCCAATAAGTTTGGCCTTCATGTCAACCCTTCAAAATGCCAGGCTATTATTATAGGAAGTAATCGTATGATGAACAGAGTTAAGGCACTATCTCTTCCATCGATTTTATTTGATGGAACTGTAATAAAGGTAACTTCGAGTGTCAAAAACCTAGGATTGCATATCGACGAATCTCTTAGTAGGCAAGCTCAAGTCACGAACATGAGTAAGCGAATTACTGGATCCCTGCGAACTCTCTATCGTTTAAGACATTTTCTTCCCGTCAAGACAAAGGTAACGCTGGTGCAAACTTTACTCTTTCCGGTCATCGATTATGGTGATGTTTGTTATTTCGACCTGAATGCAGACCTTCTCGATAAACTTGACCGTCTTCTCAATAACTGCATTCGATTTATTTTTAATCTTCGCAAGTATGACCATGTGTCTAATTTTCGTTCCGAACTTCGCTGGTTGCCCATTCGTCAGCGCCGAAGGTTACGCGCTCTCACGACTCTTTTTTCTCTTCTTCATTCCCCAAATCTTAATGTCTTAATGTGTGTTAGTATAATTAATGTCTAATATTCAATACTTAAGCTCGATTCAGTCAAAAGACCTTCGCTCTTCTAACAATCTCTTACTTTCATGCCCCTCTCACACTTCTGGCCTTGTCCACTCTTCCTTCACTGTCCAATCAGTTCTTTTTTGGAATTCCCTGCCTCGGACGTTCAAGGTTAAGGGAAGCATATTCGCAAAGAGTTATTGGCACAATCATCATAATTTTTCACATCAACAAAATTATATATATATATATATATATATATATATATATATATATATATATATATATATATATATATATATATAGTATATTTATATATATAGGTTTTTATTTATAACTTAATTTATAGGGACATAATAATAAAACATAATTTTGTATCTGAAGCTTAATCTAATCTAATCGACGTCTCACGTGACCAGAAGGCTGGTTTAAATATTTTCAATTTTTAATCTCTTTTTACGTTTTTTTTGTACCTATAGGTACTACTTAGACATTAAGATTAGATTAAGCTTCATGTAGATTATAAAACTATGTTTATTTAATGTATATTTCTAAATTTATTTAAATATATATCTAACCTAATCTAATACAAAATAACATAGAACAAATCTAAAAGTGAAAATATTTACAACGTTTAGGCGTCGTAAAATGCCTCCGCATCAATGTCATCGGGTAACGGGCCCAGAAGGCTGGCAGCATTGCCACGCTGGATGGCAATGCTGATTCTTTGAGCAAAGAATAAACCAGCCTTCTGGTCACGTGAGACGTCGATTAATCGTTTAGAAATTTCCCGCAATAGAGAACGAGCACTCGGACCCCATGAGCCTAGCGTTTCCACCCCAAACGGCTCAAACACGTAATTACTCACTAAATTACAGTATTTGCGCCGTTTGATGGTTTCCGCAGTTGCAGCAGCAGCGCCGGCGTGGCCTCCCGTGCTTGGAACATGTGATGGCGCGAGGGTGTCTACGCAGGTTGCATCCCACACCAAAGGCCTACCCATTTTTCAAGGCAACAATGACATACCATCAGGTCTCGTACCGTCGTCACGTACCAAACCATTTGGTTCAAGTACAGCTGGTACGCCAGACGCGACAAGAGCACGACGGATTATGTCATTTAGATGGGCATGACGAGGAATTCTACCAGCGCTTCTGCTGCAAGATAGCCCATGGTGTCCGAGGCTATCGACGTCTTCTCCACAATGACATCGATGCGGAGAAACACACGGAGCACCTAAACGCAGACAGGTGGCAATACGGAATGTCTCATCATCCAACATGGTTCCTGTGTTAGACGATGGTAGTGCCTGAAGCCATAGACCGGATTCCCACTCTCCCACAGCCAGCAAGCGAGCACGCTCTGTAACATTAAGAGATGTATCCAAAAGACTTTTTCTTACTATGTTACAAAGCGGCGCGTCCCACTGTCTTTGGGAGAATAGGTTGGTAGGCAAATCAGTGCTTGGACACGCCATTTTCCAGGCGTTTATAGCTTCGGTTTTGCACAATACTTCTGAGTTAACTAGTGTAGGTAATAAAATTTTCCTAGTTAACTCTTCCGTGCTGTGGACCGAAGATAGAAACGCCGGTAAACTAACACTAGAAATTTTGCGTATACCGAGCCCACCTAAACGTATGGGCAAAGACGCTTGTAGCCAGGCTCAGTCGTTCAAATCCACATTTAATATTCTCTTTAAAGTAATTTGGATAATTTTGTCGATTTGTTCTAAAAGTGATTTGTTTTTCCAAAGTTGGGAAGATCTTAAGGCATGTGTGAATTTTGGGACGAAAAGACAATATCGAATAATGGTATAAGCCGAATGAATATTAATTTTGAATAAGCGATCAGAAATTTCACAAAAATTTTGTATTTTTTCCTCTAAGAAAGAATCGAAAGATTCTTCAAATACTGGAGAACCCAGGAGGCGGAGAGAAGTCTAATCAACAATTTTTAAGTTCGATGCCAAATTATTAAATTTTGATATTATCGAATGTTTTTTTGTGGAGTCTGTTGTATTTACAAACAGCTCACATTTACTATAATTTAGTTCCAAACCAATAGAAGCGAATTTATTTTTAATATAAGTCAAATCTTGCAATACTATGTCTACTTCGCCCCCCAGGGCCCGTCGTCCAAAAACCATACATTAAATTTAGAATTTATTTGTCGAATAATGGGTTGTATAGCTAAACTAAAAATGACTGGTCCAAGAGGGTCACCTTGTTGGCATCAAACTGCAGATTCCAAAAGATTGTCCTGATATAGTAATTTTGTGGGATACCTGTAACATTGCCAAAGAAATTTAAAAATTTTGGGGGTTTCTAATTTTGCTTGTGTCAACAAGATGTCCCCATTCACTGAATTGAAGGCGTTTTTCAAGTCAACCTTCAAAATGACCTCTCCATCACCACTTCCAAGGTACGTGGAAAGGGCATGTATAGCAGCCTCACAACCCCCTTTGGAACCAAAACCTAGCTGTAGGGGTTGGAATTTTTCTGATAGCTCCCTGCTGTAAATTTTACAGCATATCTTGGCTGCTATACGCCGATATGTGCAACCCACGGCAATGGGACGAATACCACCATCCCTCTTGTTAAGGGCACATAGATTCGCCCCATACAAGATGTCAATGATGGCATCGTCCACATTACCGGAGAGCATCATATTGACTATTGTAAGTGACAGCTGTCACCGCAATGTAAACATTGTTTGCGTAATTAAATTTCTATAAATCATTAATTGCTTATCAGATTGTTTATAATGTAATCAGTTGGTGCCTAAGTGTATAAAAACCTATCGAATAAATATTTGCAGCAGTGTACGTGTGGCCAAATCGTAAAAACTACTTCCAATACTACTAACGGATTAACTTTTTCACTGCGATTTTTGTGAGGCTTGTGAGTTGTTGTCTGAGGAAATCGTGAGTACTTACCATATTCTACACTAATAAACACATGCTCACTATACAGAAGTGAGGTATAACAACGCAATTGTAATTTAAAACCGTTGGAGAAAAATTGTTTTGAATCACATTGATATGACTAATAGCCAAGACCCATCTGACATTTCATCCGTAGTGTTGTGACATATGACCGATTAGTAACTAGAACCAGAGACAATAAAGCGGACCACTCATGTCGATATTGATCGAACTATTTTGGCATTGGTTTGAATTAGAAACATGTCATCTAAAATCAATAAAAATACTTCTAGCAGTGGCCGCAAGATGTCTACACTTGTACAGTGCTTCAAATGTAAAAAGTCTGTCGATATAAAGAATACGGCGTTATGTATGGTTTGCAAAAACAGATACGATCTGGACTGCAACGGTTATCTGGCACAAACATACCGAATGAAGGATGAGGAAGCCAAAAAGAAATGGCGATGCAAAAAAAGGGCAATAGCTCCGCTGACTTACCTTTAGGTGTTACTACGAGGAAAATGTATAAAATTAACTCCACAACCAGACCATCCCTCTCACCGCCAGAAACATCTAGCAATAGAATGATTATTCAATGTACTGACACAGCAAAACTCACGGTTCACGATATGCCTAGTCTGATGGATTCACAAGTACTTACTGATTTGGACGAGTCATATGAATCATATACCACACCCAATAAAATGTCAAAAAGCTTGGATACTACTATTAATGACATGTTATCTAATGCTGAAATGAAACTATATCTGAACTCACTTCTAAGCTATTAAGTACGGAAAATGAGCTAGAAAATGTAATTTTGCAAAATAATGACCTTAACAATCAGATACAAAGACTTAGTACAGAAATAAAAATGCTGAGATCGCTGTGTCATACTACCACAGCATTGGAATGTAGCCCGTACAAGAACTCCAGAGAGAAAGCTATTCTGCAGCTAAACTCATCGTCCACCCCTTCCTCGCTGTCATTGGCTTCAAACCTTGACCCTTGTACTAACATCGCATCATCTTTAGCATTGCAGCGGGAAATAGTACAATTACAGCCACAACTCAAGGACGCAGAGCAGGAGATCACAGCACTCACTTTACAAATAGACAGCCTTATGAAATCCTTACATTCAGACGAAGCGACGGAAAAAGAACTCCAACATTCCTTTTTCTGTCATTCTACTGCTCACCAACAAAAATATGACGAACTGAGAAGAAAAATTTATATCTTCGGTACTCAACAATGCGTGGACCCGGCCGCTGCCATAACGCGCTCCCGAGTGAACACGAAGCATGAGACGTATAGTGTCACCGCCGTAACGAGCCCAGGTGCCCCAACTTGTGAAGTAATAAAAAACTGTCGAAATATCAAACTAAAGTCGAATGATAAACTCATATTATGTGTCAGTGAAAATGATTCTAATCTGAATTCTGTTATCACACAGCTTCAGAACTTATTGGAAACATTTCACCTAAACACTGTTTTTGTACTTAAGACCTTTTGGAATAATCAATTAGATGTGAATAAACTGAACAATAGGATTAAAAAAATGTGCAATGGCCGAGAGAATTGTCACTTTCTAGACTGCCAAAATTCTAAATTATATAATATTTGTAGATCTATTAACTTTTACATAGATAGCTGTGACTACAATGATAAATATCTTATTCCTAGTAATCTTAAAAAGCTAATGGCCGCTAACAAATCCAGTTTTAAATTAGATAAAAAGACAAATGAGTTTAAAAAAGGAACGCTTCCTTATTATTTTAAACGCCTGAAACCAGCAGATGTTGAACTCTCAGATATTGATATATTACCTAAAAAGCCTTATATGAAGCCGCAAAAGGGTACCATACCATTTTATTTCCCAGTAATTAATACAAGCAATACTTTTTTTCGAGCCTAATACTTATAATTCTGCAATATGTCATTTTAAAATAATGCATCAGAACATTGCCAGCGTTCTATCGAAGCGGGAATTGCTGGAGATAACAATAAAAGACTTACAAGAGACAGGAAACGCTCCTGACGTTATATGCCTCTCTGAAACATTCGTAAAAAAAGGATACGAAAATTATCTTAAAATCCACAGCTACAGTCTAGCTGCCAGCTATTGCAGGGATAAACAGAGAGGTGGAACTTGCATTCTGGTCAAAAGTGGTATTAATTTCAAAGAACTACTATTTGTTAAAAATCATGCTACTCAAAATACATTCGAAGCCTGTGGCATAGAAATAAGCTCCAATAAATTAATAATTATTTGCCTATATAGGACACCTCAATCTGACCCAACACAGTTTTTATCACGCCTAAATAATTTATTGGATGAAATAACAAACAAAAGTAAATTAAAACTACAATTGGTTATTACAGGAGACTTTAATATTAATACCTTAAAAAAAGGAACGATTACAAACGAATTACAAGATTTAGCATACAACTATAATTTGAAAATCCATATTGACGTGCCTACGCGAAAATTATCTTGTATTGATCAAGTATTGAGTAATATTCCAAATGCAACCGTAAAAGTACTACCACTTCACCTCTCAGACCATGACACAGCACAAATGCTGAGTTTTCCGCTAAAACGTAACCTAAAAACAGTTGCAACATACTACATCTATAAAAGAGACTATAATTTACAAAATATTAATAAGTTTAGAGAATGCTTACAACAACTATCATGGTCAGATGTGTATATTGAGAAGGATGCCAATATAGCATTCAATAACTTCCATGAAATTTATTGCATGTTTTACCGTCTGTGTTTCCCCAAAAACAGAATAAAGATAAGTTTGAACAAAACTCAAAAACAAAATTGGGTAAGCAAGGGCCTAAAACAGAGTTGCAAAACTAAACGTGTTTTACGGTACAACTATTATAAAGACAAAAGTATACAAAATAAAATTAAATATACTAGATACAACAAACTCCTAAAAAAATGTATTTACAGATCAAAAAAGAATTCTAACATTAAATTTATCAATAAAAATAAAAACGAATGTAAAGCGACATGGACTATAATAAAAAATTAAATAAATGCACCAAATATGACAAATAGTATTGAAAATATAAAAATTAAAAATGACATTATTACGGATCCCTTCGAAATAACTTCATCCTTTAATAATCACTTCACCAATCTGAATCTCAACCCAAAGCACAAAAAGGCCAGCTATAGTCAAAATTCTTGTGTAAACTCTATGTTCATCACACCTATGTCTGAGCGTGAGGTTAAACAAGAGATAATGTCACTAAAAACACAAATTCTGAAGGATATGATGGAATTAGTACACGAATCATAAAAACATGCGCTACTGAAATAATTGAAGTTCTTACGCATTTAATCAACCAATCGTTTTTACTAGGAACTTTCCCAGAGGCACTAAAGTTGGCAATTATTAAACCTCTTTTTAAAAAGGGAGATAAATGTGACATGAATAACTATCGGCCAACGCTAGTACCTGTCATATCCAAAATATATGAAAAGTGTATGCTTAAAAGATTGATTAGTTATTGCAATAAATTTAATATAATTAATAGAAATCAGTATGGCTTTCAAAAACATAAATCAACGACTTTAGCAATGTTTGCCTTGTTCAGAGCTATATTGACGGGCATCAATGAGAACAATTATACTACAGGCCTATTTTTTGATCTAACAAAAGCTTTTGATCTGGTTACGCACGACATTTTACTTGAAAAGCTTGAAAAACTAGGGATCAGGGGACTAGCACTACAATGGATATCCTCTTATCTAACTAATCGACAACAACGGGTTATCATTTCCAGATTAGATAAAAATAGAGATATGTCGCAGTACATATCAGAATACACAGGGATCAAACACGGTGTCCCACAAGGGAGCGTGTTAGGACCGGTTTTGTTTCTTCTATATTTAAATGACATAATTGACATAACGAATCATAAGTCTGTATTATTCGCAGATGATATTTCCATTATAGTGACATCAAATAAAAATAAATATAATATCCATAATCATGAAACTGACATAAACAATACCATTGACAAACTTACTGACTGGCTCGACCTAAACAATTTGATAATTAATCTTGACAAATCATTTTATATCCAATTTAATAAATCTAATAATAGTATATATGACATTAAACTAAATATACCAAAGATAAAACAAGTAAGTCAAACAAAATTCCTAGGATTGATAATAGACGAAGACATGAACTGGAAGGCACAGCTTGACAATGTATCTGGTAGAATAAATAAATTTGTTTATGCTCTAAAGCAAATTAGAAACATAACTAATATCAAAACAGCACTGATATCTTACCATGCTTATATAGAATCAGTTCTACGTTATGGTCTTATTATGTGGGGCTATAGCACTGATATAAATAGAGGATTTGTGGCGCAAAAAAAATGTATTAGGGCTATGTACGGCATTAAGTCAGATCAATCTTGTCAACCAATATTTAAAAAAACTTGGTTTGTTACCGCTGCCATCGCTTTATATTTATGAAATATGTGTCTTTGTACATAAGCATAAACATTGTTTTGTAACGGCCAACGATGTAAACCCTCGAAACCGTCGAGATCCAAATCGACTGGTGCTGAATGATATTCCCAGATCAACCAAATATAATAAGAGTTGCCTAGCTATGTGTGTTCGCATGTATAATAAAATACCTAGCCAAATTAAACTCAGTAATATGCACTTGTTTAAAACTAAATTACACGCATGGCTAGTTGAGCACAATTTTTATAGTGTTAAGGCATTTTTAGAGAAGAAATTGCAAAATGTTACCTAGTGTTAATGTATGATGTTTTGTATGTAATGTATTATTAATGCATGCTATAAAACCGTAGCAAAACATGTGATCTAAATGTATAATGTACCATCCTCGAATACCATGTTTAATGCAAATAAATATATGAATATGAATATATAAAATATATGAATATGACTAGCGCAGTCAACTCCTTCAAGAGTGTATCGCCAGCCACCCCAGCACTTGCACACACAAGATCTTTAAGATGCTGTGGTGTCAAAGCATCAAGGCCACCTGCCGAGCCACTCCGGAAGGAGCAAACTGCTGCTAACACGTCCTTGGCCGTGGTGATCAGGTGTTCTGATTCACTGTCGGGAGCTTCAGGAAAGGAGAGATCATTAATGGACGCTGGATGCTTGCTCTTCAGACCCGCAAGCGTCTCTGGAGAGCAAGGCGCCACCACATCACTACTGAATAATAGTCTAGACGCGCCCCTTATGTCACCATCCCTTAATTTGGATTCCACATATTGATAGAGTGATTTATGCTTGTATAACGTGAATTTAGGGTCTAAAGTGTTGGCCGAAATTTGACAATTATACTTAATTTGGGATGTTAATGAATTTTGGGCTGCCTGATTTTTATCAATATGTAAAATCCTATAAGGGGATGTCAATAATTGCTCCCAGGCCATTTTGGAGTTCTCCCTTACGACAAGACCTATGCATTCAGCCAATTTTTTTGTCACTATGGTCTTGCCCCACGCGGAATTCTTTTAATAATCGGAACCGAATGTTTTAATTTACATAAAATTTGCCAAAAAGGAATTTGGTGGGTGTCTCCTGATCCAGATTGTGAAAGTATTGAAGGGCCTGGAAGTACATTCTGGGATTTATGTACTTTACCAAAATGCACTTTCAGGCCCCGCTTACCTTTGAAAAAGCGGTCCTGGGAACAATCCGGACACCGCACCAGACCAGTCAGTGACGTGGCAGGTTGACTGGCACTCACATCCGTATCGCCATAACGGTCGTGCATGCAATTTATTTCAAAAAAGAATTACAAATAAAATATACAATAAAACATATTTACAATATAGACAGATACGCATAAACTGTCAAAGATTTGTTGTTTATAAATTGAATCCACAGATTGTTGTATGCGGGCATCCAGACTTTTTGGGTGCAGTGGCACCGTCCTGTTTGCTGTTTCCTGGTATCTTGTCGTATTTGCTTCTCTTATACGACCGTAAAGCGAGTTATTCTCCTGCTATTGTAGCACTTCTGACTTTGATGCAAACGGCTTTAAAATAATTTCAATGGGAATGTGGTGTACACATGACAGTTAGCTTTTGGAATCGTAAACTGAACAAATATCATTGATTGGAACTCGTTGTGAACTTGGTTATATATATTGCAAATTTTTGCTATTGTTTATTTGGTATATTATATGATATTGTATTTATAAGGTACTATTATTTATATTTATTTTATCTTCTTCTTCTAATATAGGTGATTATATATATGATTTAAATATATATTTATCTTGAATGTATATATGTAGTCATATTGTATAAAATATGTATGTATTGTATATTATCATATTTATGTTACTTGTCATATACATAATATATTAAGCTCTTTAAACTAATTTATACACCTACCACAATTATCTCTGTATCACCCTATGGTTGACTGGGAGAAAATGCCTCGATGGCATTAAGTCCGCCATTGTACTTACAGTGTGTATTATAAAATAATACTAATAAATAATAATAATTTATTTATCCTCAAAAATACAAAAAGGTACACTACAATTAGCCTTAAATTAGTTTAATTGGAATAACTAGCCTAATGTCTTATATTTAGTCTTACATAATATCATACATGGTTGAAAAAACAATAGTGTACATAAGGCAACAAAAAAAAACTATTTGCACTATTGGCAAAAAACAAAGATTGCGTTATAATACATCGGCTACCTGCTCGAACTAGGTTATACCTGTGTTTCGAGCTGTATACATAAAGTTTAAATAAATAAACCAAACGTGACTGCCTCCGTGGTCCAGTGGATAGCGTATGCGACTGCTATTCTATTATGTGGGGGTATGTGGGACCTAGAAATTCATGGCGCAATGTGGGTGTAGTATTACACCTCTGCCTACCACTTCGGGGATACAAACGTGAGTTTATAAAAACAAAACATACGTAATAGCCGATACAAGTTTGGTGTCCGCCTTGCTTGGATGTACGTAACACACTGACGCATTCACAAGCGTGTAAACGACTTCCAAATGCCAAGCGAGAATTGTGGACGCTTGGGGCTTGTAGATGCTTGTCGAGCCTTGGCAAGCGTGGAAACGCGACATTAGACTTCTTCTAGGTGATCTGAATGTAAGACAGAGTTTTCTTATAAAACGAAATATTCTGAGGGTGCCCAAGTTTGTTCGGGAAGTTAGCGGAATTTATTGCATAATGCGACGGAGGTGCAACGACCGCTCTGAGTGTTTCTTCACTACCTGGTGGCTATTGTAGTAAGATGTATGTTTCAAATTAGTGTTTTTAAGTTTTAATCATCTTACCATGTTTTCTAAGTCCCTGTAGTGACGGATTAAGAATACGGAATGTCACCACCACATATCATCTTGTGGGTGTCGTAAGAGCCGACAGAGGGAGCATATTATGCAGATAACAGCACTGTAAGAGAAGGAAAACTTCATACAAACTCTATACCAACTCGTTTGGCCAGTGTGGTATAGTAGGCCAATTCCTCCTTTTAAAGAAGAGGCCCAGTCCAGCAGTGGGCTGTTAAAGGCTGATGATGATGGTGATGATGACCATGTTTTACTGAAGTGCACAAGTAAGAAGAAGGCGGATCGTTACTGTTTTAAATTTAGTTGTGTTATATACGGAGCTGATAACTTTTATTGGTCTCGTATTCATCGTGCGATGGGAATCGGTTAACCTATAAAATCAAAAGGATAACCTGTACAATACTTTTCCATTCTACTGTGCAAGTGATATCACAGCTAGGCAGTTTCAAATGTGATTAATAATATTTGCTATTGTTATTACTTCATTATCATATCAGCCGAAAGACGTCCACTGCTGGACACAGACCTCCCTCAAGGCTTTCCACATGGACTGATCTTGAGCCACTTGCATTCATTTACTGCTAGCAATCTCAGCACGATCGACCTCCTATGGTGAGGCCTACCTCTGCTACGACGTCCCGTGCGTGGCCGCCACCCCAGAACCTTTCTGCTCTTACTGCCATTGGTTCCTCGGGCTATGTACCCTGCCTACTGCCACTTCCCAACATATTCATTGGTTAGCTAAATTATCTATTGCTCAATTCTATTCGAGGTTACTGAACTTACACCTGCGACTCGTTTACTTAAGTCCAAGACGAAAAAATTAAATATAAAAACATGTGTTCTTTAAAAGCTTACAAACCTAATTCACCACAAATTAAAACATAAAAACAAAAAGATAGCATTTTAAGGAGTTCCAAGTTTTTCAGATGAACTAGAATCTACCTGATCTCAGAGCAGTCCATTAAGTCACATTACGCAGCCGATATCTTTTGTAGACTCAAACTTAGTGCACTCTAGAGACGTATCCGACAAAACAAGTTTCATAAGTACTCTGGAATTTCATAATCCACGCTGAAAAGACGACGAAGCGCTGAAAAATGTCACCGCTATAAGAATTTATAGTCCAAAAGTAAAGTTAGGAAAATGTCGTAACCTTTTGAGATGATGCGAGAGAATGAGTAATATATATGTAGAAGGAATATGTGATGCCTTTGGTGTACATAAGCTTAAAATTATAACTAGCCGTTTCCCGCCGTTTCGATTTTTTATCAAAACACCACACATATTAAATCCATTCTTAGTCGACGACGCTCACCTATTAACTACCTGTCTATCAAATTTGTCAAACGTTCCTAGTCTAAATAGTAATCGAGATTTTGTATCTTGCTCTGCGCGAATGACTATCTGTTATAATGAAGTAGGTATAAGACTATGATTTTCTTTTGAACATTGCTGGTTCTAGTATTTCTGAGTATTTGCTATCCGGACGGAATCACGTAATTCATTTAGTTAAGTGATCAAGAGGATTATAGGAATGCTATATTTTACGACAATTTTTAAACACGCGTAAATCTGAAAAGTCAGTGGTGCGCGCCGTAGATTTAAATTTAAACCCGATATAGGTATCAGACCGCCATGCACTGGGAGAGCATGGCGGTTTGTTGGTATCTCCACTAAGCTATCGCTGCTATAGTTATATAATATGTGATTCAAATATTATGAATGTGAAATATTGATATAAAAACACACAATTGAGAAAAACATCTTAGTTCCTATTTAAGATTCATGCGTAGGACATTTTTCGTTCTCGAACTTAATTCATAGGCCGATTAATTGCTTTGATGATTCTTTAGTCAATTTTAAAATATATATGTATGTCGGTGAGTTGCTTGATTTTTGGCCGGTATTAACACTTCACAGTTTGTTACAAGTTCACACCAAATCAAATTAACAAAACTGACTATAATTATTTTGGATAACTGAACACGAAACGAGTGACAGTTTCTAGGTACTTGTTGTCCGCCCGGAGTCTCCAAGAGAAGTGATAATTGTCTTGCTCCGTTCAACGTCAACCGTCACCCCCCTCTTCAACTGTAGCGAACGTCACACTAGACTCTGTCGAAGCGCGCCATCTTCACACTTCCGTTTCATAGTCGTTGACGTCCCGTACTCATGACCATTCCGATACGGCCATCCTACAAGACACACGTCCCTATGTGTTAATCTGTAACAAAATTCTACACACACAGTATCATATTGCTCGGTCACTCCTGACTTAATCCAGGTAATTGTTGAATCAGAACAGTGTTAGGATTCCAATCAATTTTTTTTTACAAAATTACCTCGTACATTACATTCCTAACTTATAGGAGCTGGATTCAGAGCATCACTAACGATACAGTCAATTACCATAGACTATCGTTATAATCAAATCAAACAACTAAAGTTCTACATGTGATTCATAACCATTCAGTTATCTCCAGTTACTAAACCAGGCACTTAACCAGCCACTCGGTTGCCACCATTCAGTAACCTCCAGTTACTAAACCAGGTGCTCAACCAGCCACTCGGTTGCCACCCATTTATCTGCGCATCCTCACAAGGATCGCCAAGTCCCTCCTGGACTTTATGGTTTCCTACGAAACCCATTTATCTGCGCATCCTCACAAGGATCGCCAAGCCCCTTCTGGACTTTATGGTTTCCTATGAAACCCCAACACCAGAGTTGTTTGCCTACCGCGTACTCACGGCCAACTGCCTTCACAGTTGTATTGAATCCGTTTTTTTATTTATTTATTTATTTACGGCTACAAATCAAGTCTGACATCGAATCACACAACCATTCAAACACCAGAGATGTCTGCCTACCGTGTACTCACGAACCACTGCCTTCACAGTTATATTGAATCCGATTTGTACTGATTTACGGCTACAAACCAACCTCTGACATTGAATCACACAACCAATCAAACACCAGAGTTGTCTGCCTACCGTGTACTCACGAACAACTGCCTTCACAGTAGTATTGAATCAGATTTGTACTGATTTACGACTACAAATCTACCTCTGACATTGAATCACACAATCAATCAACATGTAAGCTTAGTTTTCTACTGTCTCGTCAGTATTAACCCGGCGGGAGTGTGGTGACAAAATATTTCGTCGAGTATGTGGCGGGGTATGACATGCCCGTATATTAAACTGCCTGTATATGATTATAATAATAAAATATAAATTAAATTTTAATTTTATTTATTAAAACACAATGTCTTTACTTATATTTTACTAAAAAACTTAGTCATATTAATATATTTTATTAGTTTTGAATACCAACGTTAAGGCACAAATTTTTGGTTACAAATCAAAACAGTCTTTCATAAGAGGCATCAATTCTTTTAACTAAACTAATATTACCAAAATAAACAAAATAAAATCTCTTAAAAACATAAAGAACATGACATCTAGAATAAAACACCTTTAAAAATCTATAGTTATCATTAAGAACTAGATTCAGAATAAGCACAGTCTTTCTTTCGATCATCTCTTGAAAACGTGTTGTCAAAGCGAATACAATTTTGTAGGAAATAAAACCGTTGTAATGACATCGTCGTTCGAAATATTTCAATTCCTGTTCCGTCAGTCCTCCACAAGTATTTCAGACTTTGCCGTTTCGATTTGTTCAGACCAGCAATGTACAATAAGCCAATAAGTGCATCAAGTTCGGTAAATGTTATTTCGTTCATGTAATATAAGGTTTCGCATTCTTTGCAACTTGCCTGTCGTCTCAAGATCTCTTCATTTGTGTGTATTAATATAGCATTTTTCATTTCTGCGGTAAAGAAAGCATTCCAACAATCAACTACAGTTTTTGCATTTTTAGCTAATCCTTTCACTCCAGGGCGTTCAGATTGTATTTTCAGACCGTGTTCTTACGTACGTGGCACTTGCTTGTACCATATTTGACCATCTTTAGATTTGTAATGAGATCCATGGCCTTGAGTAGATGGACGACGAGTTCTGAGAATTGAAAGAGGGACATCATCGTCGGAATCTTGATCACTACCACTCTCAACATTTAGCTCCTGTTCTGTATCGGATTCTATATTGTGTTCACTGCAATAATCAGACACAGCCGACGAGTTCGATTCATCTGAAGAAGTTTCTAATATGTCGTATAACATAGACGTAAGTCTATTTTCCCTACAATTTTCACCCATGTTTGTCAAAAGCCTAAAAAAGATAAGAAATAATGAAATCAAATTTAAATAATGTTATGATTAAATGCACACGTAAACTATGTGGCGGGGTATCACTTACCCCGCGCACGTAAACTCGCGTGTATCTCGAACGCTGGCTGACGCTACACTGCGATCACGCCAAAGTCTACCCCCGCATTACCTCAGCTCCAGCTACTCGAAGCCGCTACCATGTCACTAACAATAATAAAAATGTACGCCAGTAAAAAGAATTGGTGGGGTATGCTACACCCCACCACACTCCCGCCGGGTTAAGGTTTATATTTTGCTCTCTTCAAGATCGTCAATTATGCTCTGATCCTCTGGCTTATATAGTTTCAGTATCAAAATCAATAATCAAGAAACTCAAAGTAAAACTGACATGTCACTATCGCGGTATCTATCAAGTTATTATTTTGCTTTAAACCAAGTAAACCAAAACATTTAAGCTAAGGTCATTGGACTCTACATCATTTAACCAAATTACTTTAATAAACTACCTTCACTTTCATTGCCAGTTTCGGCCAGATAGTATTTAGCTATACCAGTTACCAAGCTCTTCAAAGCCACACACGGGCCCCGTGCCACACACGGGACACGCGCCACACACGGGCCGCGCGCCGCACATGGGCCGCGCGCCACACACGGGCCGCGCGCCAAACACGGGCCGCGCGCCACACACGGGCCGCGCGTCACACACGGGCCACGCGTCACACACGCGCCGCGCGCCACACACGGGCCGCGCGCCACACACGGGCCGCGCGCCACACACGGGCCGCGCGCCACACACGGGCCGCGCGCCACACACGGGCCGCGCGCCACACACGGGCCGCGCGCCACACACGGGCCGCGCGCCACACACGGGCCGCGCGCCACACACGCCGCGCGCCACACACGGGCCGCGCGCCACACACGGGCCGCGCGCCACACACGGGCCGCGCGCCGCACGGGCCGCGCGCCGCACGGGCCGCGCGCCACACGGGCCGCGCGCCACACGGGCCGCGCGCCACGTACGGGCCGCGCGCCACATACGGGCCGCGTGCCACAACGGGCCGCGCACCACCAACCCACACTCGCCATCAGGCCGAGCCGGCCACCAGGCCGCACCGGCCATTAGGCCACGCCGGCCACCAGGACGTACCAGCCTCCAGGCCGCGTCGGCCACTAGGCCGCGCCGGCCTCCAGGACGCACCAGCCTCCAGGCCGCGTCGGCCACTAGGCCGCGCCGGCTTCCAGGCCATACATTATGGGCCTGGCAAGGACAAACACGAAACCATGGGTGTTTTAAAGATAAATGACCCTGTATATTTTTTTTTAAATAACACTTGGTGGAAATAAGATACGAGATATTAGAAATAGAAAATATTCCACAACTAAATATACCTCAAAATTGAATTTTAACATAAATATAATACCTAGATGTAAATAAAGGAATGTCTTTGTGTCATATAGAACAAAATCTACATAAAGAGAGGCCATTAATAATGTATAATCACCTGTCCTGTGTACTAGGGAACCTTGTACTATACTCGTCCATAAAAACTAACCACAATCATAAACACCGCTGCATATTCATAGCATTCTACCCATGCTATGAATATGCAGCGGTGTTTATGATTGTGGTTAGTTTTTTATTATTATTGAATTTATATTCAACTAGCGTTTGGTAGTGATTCATTATTATTGAATTTATATTCAACTAGCGTTTGCCCGCAGCTTCGCATGCGTTAAATTCGGGGTAACACATTATCTACTTTCAGTCTCAATTTGTGTGAAGACACTACTAATTATTCTAAAGAGTCAGAAGCTCTATAGGGTACAAAGTAGCTCGGTCAGTATCCATGACAAATGTCAAAGCCATCAAAATCCAATATATATCTATAAACACTTTCGCATTTATAATTTTAGTAGGTAGAGAAAATCGTTTCAGCCGTTTGAGCGTAGTATATAATTATTCGTTTAGATATGCGAACAATATAATCACCGTGCATAATATGACAATATGTATGATGTGACAGTACTGACAGATAGCACATGCGCAGCACTCAATAATTCGCGCATGCGTTCTTACTTCCAAGAGGAAAATTTCTCCCGTACAAACTTCTATCCTCCCTACAATCCCTCCCAGTTAATTTTTTACAACTTATGGTAGCCTATGTCCGTTTCCATAGTCCAATATATCTCTGTATTAAATTTCAACAAAATCGGTTCAGCCGTTTTCGCGTGAAAAGGGAACATACATACGCACTTTCGAATTTATAATATTAGTAGGGATTACATAACTATTAAAACCGTATGAAAATACCAATAAATCAGTGCAGAATATTCACGATGCGCACTGCAGTAGCAACACGAATGACATAACAAGCAAGGAATCGTTGCAATCAGATGGTACGTAACGCTAAACGCTATATTCTCGATAGTATTTCTCACTCGTCAGCTGCCAATATATGTCAGTTTTTCAGAACATTGGGCATTGGCAAAGTTCATAGTCAGGTGGTTCTTCCTGCGACAGTTGGTTTGGATGATATAAATCGTCACTTCACCACTACCGATACTTTGGATGACCTTACTAAATGTCGCACGATGGCCTACTTAGCTCAGTCGCCTCGTCCAAACATAGATCATTTTACATTTTCTCCATTATCATGGGGTGAGATCAATGATGTCGTTAGTCGTCGGATGATCACAGTTATCCTGGAACAACTTCTACCCATAATTACCCATATCCTGAACTTTTCCCTTGACTCTGGCTCATTCCCCGACTTATGGTGCAAAGCTTACATCCGTCCACTGCCTAAGTCACCTAATCCTTCCCTTCCTACACGTTTTGAACCAATATGTATTCTTCCTTTCCTTTTAAAGGTGCTTGAGTCTTGCGTACATAAGGAGCTGTCCAGGTTTGTCTACGACAGCAATATTATTTCTCCATTTTAATCTGGATTCAGGCCTGGGCACAGCACAATCTCTGCATTGCTCAAGGTGACTGGCGATGTGAGAGCGGCGGTGGAGGACACCAAGGTTACACTTCTAATCTTGGTGGATTTCTCCAACGCCTTCAACACCGTCAGCCACGACCTTCTCCTATCTATCCTCTCCTATCTTATGGTCTCACTTATGGTTCTGGAATGGTTTTCCTCTTATCTTCGAGGACGTCAGCAGTCAGTACGTATAGATGGCGTAATCTTGACTCTCGGAATACTTTCTCCACTTTTCTTTTCCTTATTTATAAATCTCTTAACTCATGAACTTCAATGTGCGTATCATCTGTATGCCGATGATCTGCAGCTCTATACACAGACAAGGGTAGAAAATCTTAATACAGCAATAGATGCAGTGAACCAAGATCTGAACACTATCAAATATTGGTCTGATCTTTTCGGATTAGCAGTAAATCCATCTAAATGTCAAGGCATTATTATTGGTAGTCCTCAATCTTCGCAAGTATGACCACATTTCTGCGAACCGTGCAAAGTTACGTTGGTTACCCATACAAGAACGTCACAACTTGCGTACGTTGTGTACGCTTTATTCTCTTTTGCACTCTCCTAATGCTCCTGCTTACTTGACTCCTTATTTTCAATATCTCTGTGATAGTCACAAAAAAGATCTTCGTTCGATTCTTCAAACAATCTCCTTCTCTACTGTCCTTCGCATAGCTCTAGCCTAGTTCATTCTTCCTTTTACATCCAATTTATACTTCTGTGAAATGCACTCCCTCTCGAAATCAGGATGTCCACTAACCGTCTTGCGTTTAAGACTAGAGTCCGTTAGATTTACATGAATACGTTGGCTGGATCATCATAGAATTATCTTATAAATCTTTATGTTCATTTGTATATATATTATATAGTAAGTATATTATTATAAGTATATATTTATATAATATAGTATATAAGTATGTATTTATATTGTATAGATATAATAAAACATTAATGTAATCTTAATTTGATGTAGAAAATTAAATAAGTTAAATATCCCTTAACAGTAATTGCACCTAGCTCATTTTATCTCTGCACCACCCAAAGGTTGACTGGGAGAAAATGCCTACGGCATTAAGTCCGCCTCTGTACAGATATTTTGTGCATAAAGTTTTAAATAAATTAATAAAATAATAAATGTGTTGCAAATGGTTTGAAAAAATATTTATACTATCGACTAAAAAACAAAATGATTTTTACCGATTAATAATTGTGGATTTTTTTTATTCTTTGACAAATATATTTATAAGAAAATAAAAGATATTGTTTTCTAATATAATAATAAATATATTATAACCTTATAACAATTTCTGCCTACCATACTTCATTTTATTTAATGCTGGCAATATAAGACATTCATCCGCTATTACCATAGCCTATTCAAAATAATAATCTTCACATACAAAAATCTTTCACCGAAGTGTTATCAAGAATCGAAAACGATGTATAAATTTAAAAAATATATGTTTAATTTCAACGATTCACAACTTTCTGGCCGCAAGAGGCCGTCTTTGGTATTTCTCCTTTTAAGCGATTATCAAAATCATCATTTACAACTTCACAACTGCACAGAATGTAACTCCCGTCCATACTGTCAATGAGCTATGTGAAAACTGAATTTCACCACTGACAAAAACTAAAACCAAATGCGAGCATGAAGAGAACTGATAAGATACTTTCGGACTAACTGATTTCCTTTGGCTACATAGAGGCAATGACTACAGTTCTGAGATAACCAATCGACAGCCTTTGAGTATTTTCAGATTCTCGCAACACGCTCTTGTCATACGACACAGAAACCAGTGCCAGTGGTAGATAATTTTAGCGATCAAAAATCAAATGAGAGCTACTTGAGTAGCAGGGTATCCGTGATTGCGATCAACGACCACACTTTAATGTACTTCGCTCT
Source organism: Euclidia mi (assembly GCA_944739405.2). Taxonomy (NCBI): domain Eukaryota; kingdom Metazoa; phylum Arthropoda; class Insecta; order Lepidoptera; family Erebidae; genus Euclidia; species Euclidia mi. Next base: position 21,144,196 of record OX123184.2, read on the forward strand.
AAGATTAAGAGAAAAATCTCGAACAGCAATCTTAGTCGTTCGGCCATACCTTGCACAAGTTGGTGGGTAATACAAGGTACTCTGATCAAAATCATTACAGGTTTTAATGAAAGTCACAACTAACTCTTTCTCTCGAAGCTGACATGTTAAACAACACGCATATTCGTTAAAATAATAGGAAAGTCATTAAAATATTGCATTGCTCATTCTCTGACATCCATCGGGTCTTCAACATCATGCTATGCAACCTCCATCCGGTTACACAACACCACCCAGACAATCATTTCGAGCGTTTAACAAAGTAATCTTAAACTAGGTTTGTTCAACATGTTGCTTTGGTTTTCCTAATCTATAAGAAAAAAAAGCAGACTATAAGAAAATCTTACTAGGCTGATACCCTAGATGTTAAGTTTACTACCAAGTATCTATCTAGTCTTTTCAGCGTTATAATTTTGTCATGGATAGTCTAAATACGAAGCTTATCCTAACCTAATCATTAGCGATACAGCAACGGACCTTTCGCGTTCAAGACGATGGACAACGTTTGTGATACTATGGTAAATGCACTAATGGCTGTCTTGTTTGCGCACCAACGGAGACTATGACTAAGACAAAAGCTTAGAGTAAACTAGGCTAACCAGAAAGGCACTTCGCCGGTTCAACCAACGGCAACGCATGGCTAAACATGCAGCCGCACAAACGGCTTCTCCAGTTTATGCAAATCTACACCAACGAAAACGTGGGTACCATAAAATTATCACAACGACCTCCAAAGTACCCATTTAATAAGAATAAGGTGAAGCATACAATCATCACTAACTATCACTAACCTAGTTCTACCTACAATGAAAATTTAAATCTCTGAAACTGATTATCGTAACGCACTACGATAATAAGTCAATCATTTTCTTCTACGTCTGATTTTAATGTGCCATGTTAAAAATTTATGCACACAAAGAAGCAGGTGCAATTGCAACACCGAGATCGTCTGTACAACTCAGAATTACAACGAGGAACAGTGTCACTTTTTACTTAAGCTCTGATCACGTTGAAACGAAAACTGTTACGTATTATCAACACCACGAGTCAATAAAATAATGGCGCTAGTAATATCTTTTGACTATGGTCAGGTTACACTAACCAACCAACCGCACTCGTCTAAACAGCACTGCAGTTCATACGTCTATTTTAGAAATAAAAGCTATAAGCTGTTCTACACAAAGCTAGCCTAGTCTAGCACAGTCTTACACTATGAACTTAGTATGAACGATTCGATTAGTTTACCAACTTTAGCGCCGCTGCCTCGCAAAGGACAGTCTAGACCAGAGTTATTGTTCTAGATTTAGCAGAAAACCAATCTAAGCTGGGTGTTGGTTCTAAAACCAATATTACAACTCCACTAGAACAATAACTAGCACGTTTCACTCAAACGCACTTGCTTGAAATAATGCAAGTCGGCCTGTACGCTGACTCTCGTTACTATTACAGTCCATAAAGTAATACCGAGACAAGATAATCTATTTGCAAGCAAGCATATGATCACAAGGTTTGTGAGTGCGAGCCACCGTCGCATGAAGAAACAAAAATAATCGCTTTCTTTTTAACTATCAAACTCAAAACCTCCGTTCGCTATCTACGCTATAGCTAAGTCACTGTGGTAGTCACACAATCATACGCTAACTTAAAATACGGCAAAGGTCGCAATTAAATGGTTACTACCCACATTTTTTTTTTGTATTTCTTCGTTAAGCTATTAAAAAGAAGATTATTCATGAGATCATGCCATGGAAACTACGACACCGTAAAAGTCAAACGGTTCCACAACTCAGTGTCTCGTGTAGGAATCGAACCTACAACACTCGGTGCGATGTGATGGCGATATCACCACAACGATTATGACATTTCCAAGGTTAAACGCGTAATGTTTTACAACTACCGCCACTAATCCAAATTGACAGTACCAATAAAAAAATCAGACATAATACGCTCACCACGGTTGCAATTGAACGCTCAGCTGATTCACCAACGTGCGTTAGCAGTCGCCTTCGCTCGCGCCTTGTGGTCGCGCTGGTCCATTATGCCACTTCTGATATCGGCGGGTTGCTTGATTATTGGCCGGTATCAACACTTCACAGTTTGTTATAAGTTCACACCAAATCAAATTAACAAAACTGACTATAATTATTTTGGATTACTTAACACGAAACGGGTGACAGTTTCTAGGTATTTGTTGTCCGTCCGGAGTCTCCAAGAGAAGTGATAGTTGTCTTGCTCCATTCATCCTCAACCGTCACCCCCCTCCTCAACTGGAGCGAACTTCACACTAGACTCTGTCGAAGCTCGCCATCTTCACAGTATTCCATTCTTTCCGTTTCGTAGTCGTTGACGTCCCGTACTCATAACCATTCCGATATGTATAACATTCGAAGCTAGTAAATAGCAATATTTATTTCTCCGAAACTGTTTAACCGATTTTTGTGATTTTTCTACATGTATTTGTTCTGAAAATTGCTATGAATATCTATGACCTATGATTTGGCATTAAAATTTTTCTGTAACCACAAATATCAGAAGTTATAGGACAAAAACAATGTTTGTCCGGTAAGCTAATATGTTTTTATACCGAAACGTTTGCACATTTATTTGGTGTTTAAAAACTGTCCCAAAGTTTTGTATATTAAAATACAACTGCAGCCACACTTACTATAAATAGTATATCTAGGGAGATTTTACATGCACCCAATAAATGCATAAGTGGCGTAGTGATTTGAGTGGTCGCCTCGTTGCTTGTTTTGTGTTCGATCCCAACACGAGACAACACTTTGTGATGCATCCGTTATTGGTGTAGTTCTAAAACGTCAGAAAATATATTCTTAGTGTGGGAATTGTAAAAAAATAAATCAATACGATTAATTTTATTAGTGGAGCATGCAAAATGTTTACCTTGAAACCCGGATTTTATCTTAGGCGGCAAAACTACCACTTCAACAACTCTGCTATCCGTACAGCCGTTACATCAAAACAAAAAAAAAATTTCAAGGTTGACGTCTCTAAAATTCGGCTTTGCCTATCACTCAGCTATTTTCTATAACCAGCCCCAAAAGGGAACGGAACGTATATAAAAAAACGTAGTTCTTCAATGGTGTAAAAAGATTTCACCGTAATACTGACCCCTGGAGTATTACACCTTCTTAAGCGAAGGTCTCAAGGATGGATCGCAAGAACTTATTGTTTTTCATAAAGGAAAGTAACCTCCCAAACACTTTAAGAGTTGATGAAATTGACCTTCTTATTCTACAAATATTCCATACTTAAGTTTCAGTGTTTAAGTGAAATAGGACAATGCTGTCGTATAATAGGCTTACGAAAAAGTTGTCAAAATTATTCTCAGTTTATTATATCTATATATTATCAGAGTTTTTGGCATAGGTATACCGGTGCCTTTCGTATGTCTATGATTTAAAAAGATTTTATTACTGACATCTTGACCCTATAATAAATATTATAAAACAGCAGAGTTGAATCTCACACAGAGAGTGAATCTCAGGATGAACTGTTTCGAAACGAAAAATATTCTTGTTTCCAAAGTCCAGTTATCGAAAAAGGCTATACGTCAAATATAGTCACGCTTTGAGCAACGCGGATAAAATTAATTATAACTAGACTGTAACTGCAGGCATAATAAGTACCTACATACCTACACTTAAATGTAGTTCTCATGTTACCAATCAGCTTGTCACAACTCTAGTCTATTTATAGAAAGGGCCTTCGTGTGTAAATAGAGCAATAGACATACTGCGAACTTAGTACGACCTTTAAGGTCAGGCAATGAAAACAAATTATTCGACGGCATAAGCTGACCGAGAAAGTTGTTTTAATGTCAAGGTCTTAAGATAAAACATCATTGTAATCAAACGGCAGATAAGTTGAGTAAAGGTTACGAATAATGATAGTCCTGGTGGTTTAAAGGCTTGTGATCCTGAGGGCTAATTAGATTGTGGTTCGATGCCAACCAGGACAAATTGTTGTGTTATGAGCACGATTATTTTATTTCTATGTACAATTTATATATAACAAGTTAGTATTTATGAATATTTCCGTATTTTTATCAATTGTCCGATTGCTTTAGTACCTACTGTGCCTGCCTTATTTGACCTGTGTAAGTGGATTCCCGTGAGATGAATAATGAAAATAAACAAACGTGTTTGGAAAACTAATATATATTTAATCATAACGCTACGTCTAAAGGCATGGCTACATGGGGGAGGCTATGTATTACGACTGTAAGCAAACTTAATAACAAAGATAGGCGATGGTTATTGATCGTTTTCTATTAAAATCAAAAATTAACTATACATTTTCAAGCATATAAATGTCTCAGCAACATTTTAGTCAATGATACTGGCAATAGCATGATGTCCAATCTCCATAACCAATGCTATGCCTGTGAATATAAATAAGGGGAAAATAATTAAGGACAATACTATTATTGTCCTTATTATTATTGTTTTATATTTATTGCCTTTTTACGGTGTCGGCGTAAACTAGGAACTCTTATAGTTTTGCCATGACCATCCCCGGTTTAATGCAAAGGGAGCTGATTTTTTAAACAGTTGATAAGCTGTATTTTGATCTGTTCAATGACCTAACCTCACGATTCATCCATTTGATCAAAGATGTTTTAGGGGTTTTATTAAAATATTATTACTTATATGATACCAAGAACTTCTATAATATATGATTGTCACTAAATAGTTTAAGCATGAATTATCCCTGGAACAAATTTGTATTTCTATTCTTCCACATATCAGTGATAACAATAACCAGATACTTTAAAAGGCTCAAGAACAACAATAGAATAACGATTACGTTTAATCTTAATTTACGGACGTTACGTTTATTCTTAAATGACAAAAACTGGGTACGTGCAAAACAGATAGTAGTAATTCACAATTATAAATATACAACTAAATATAGGTTTCTGAATTTGAAAACTCTTGTTACCTTCATGAACTTTATCGGGCTCACATTTTGCATGTTTTTTTTTTTGTATACGTCCTGTAGTCCATATTGACAAAGTCGCTGGCAATAGCTAGAATTTTGTAACATGCATTAAAACTGGATAAAATAACACCAATCTCAAGCCCAGGTACTAGTCTGGCGAAATCCAGGAAACTGTTAAAAAACTATTTACGTTGCGATGTAAAAGATTGATGCTCTCTTGCAAGAATATTATTTGAGAAGTAGGTTATCTGGCCAATGTCCAGTAAATGATTACTACTGGTCGGATGATATCCCTACTAATATTATAAATTCGAAAGTGTGTATTTATGTATGTATGTATGTTCCGTTTTCACGCGAAAACGACTGAACCGATTTTGTTGAAATTTAATATAGAGATATATTGGACCATGGAGACGGACATAGGCTACCATAACTTGCAAAAATTAAACTGGGAGGGATTGTAGGGAGGATATAAGTTTGTACGGCAGAAATTTTCCTCTTGGAAGTAAGAACGCATGCGCGAATAATTGAGTGCTGCGCATGTGCTATCTGTCAGTACTGTCAAGTGTCACATCATACATAAATGGTCATATTGTGCGTGAAATACATTGTTCGCATATCTAAACTAAACTAATAATTGTATACTACGCTCAACCGGCTGAAACGATTTTCTCTACCTACTAAAATTATAAATGCGAAAGTGTTTATAGATATTTATTGTATTGGACAACGATAGAAACATTGCTTTGACATTGTCATGGATACTGAGCGAGTTACTTTGATTCCTATAGAGCTTCTGACTCTTTACAATAATCAGGAGTGTTTTCACACAACTTGAGACTGAAAGTAGATATGTGTTACCCCGCATTTAACGCGTGCGAAGCCGCGGGTAAAAGCTAGTTTGTAATAATTTCCTCGTTTCATCCATCCGTATTATAATAATAATAATAACAACAAGTCAACAAGACGACATACAACTTTTCTCGAATATTTATATCTGTATAATTTAACATAGTTTTGGATTCAGATATATATTTTATTACTACAAGAAGGACTTTTTTACCGCATAAACATTTAATTATATCAAGAAACCATTAAATTAATTATGAAAAGTAAATACAAAAACATTATTCAAGATGACGTCTTATGTCAATGACAAATCCCCTACGAGAATGTAAATAAACAAAGATAAACATACAAATACAACGAGAAAATGATAGCATAATGAGATGTTGACAAGAGCTAGGGCAGCTGCTGCACGAATAACACCCCCGGACTCGTCGCTCAGCTCCGCCTCGCAGCCGCCGGCACCTACAACAGAGTTGTCGGCAATTGCAGAGGCGTCGAGCTCGTCGAGCGACGAGTACTTCTCGCCACCGACGTCGCCACCACCTGTACGTCGGCGAGGGAGAGGCCGGCCACCGACACGCTTGGGACCCCGAGACCCACCGGTCTCGAACAGGGCCCCCGCTACCGGTGGTGATGTGCACCGCATGAGATGGACGAGTTCGATGAATGAAAACGTCATGCGGGCATATTTTGTGGCCACAGAGGGAGGAACTAACCTCAGTGCGTACCGTGTTCGAATGCTGCCTTTGTTTCAGGCGCTTGAGCCAGCTGTCAACGTGTCAACACAACGGCTATCGGATCAAGTGCGGGCCATCCAACGGTGTCGCCTGTTGGATGATTCCGTACTTGAGAGACTTCGCTCTGACGTGCAGAGAAGTCTCCCCATCACTTTTGCAACGCAGCCTGGCACAGTGGTTGCCCAACAGCAACTGGTAAATCCAGTTGATGAAGAGGTAGATGACGAGACTTCTCATGTAAGTACCCAGTGCAACGATCAGTTAAGGAGTGCTTTGGAATGTGCTATTGCGGAATACCGATCCATGGACCCAAATATTCGGCCTCGTTTGCCTCGTTTGCCCATGCATAAAAGAAACGTAGCGCTGGTGAGTGCCCTAGACACATTACTGTCAACTCACTTTGATATTAGTGAAAATCTCAGCGATACACATTCAATCCTGTATTGTGCGGCGGTTGCGGCGTGTCGAGTAGCAGGGGTTAAATTGCCTGTAAATAATACCGCTACTCGACAGACCGCTACTGTGCCAGCTTGGCAACGCAGGATTGAGTGTCGTATTGCTGAGACTAGGGCACTCATTGGCAAGCTCTCCTCTTTCAAGATGGGCAATACCCGACCAAGAGTGATGCGCTTTGTAACTCGAGCCTTTGCGGGAACTGGTATCAGTTCCCAAGATTATTTATCTCGGGTTACAGAGCGCATCGACACCCTAAAACAAAAGCTTTATGCATGGGCAAACCGTATTAGGCGATACAAAAAAAGAGTGGATCGGTATTGCCTGAATCGCACATTCCAGAGAGACGAGAGGTGGGTGTACAGAAGATGGGAGCGACCCGAGTCCACGGCCGGTGACGTTGATGGGGGTCGACCGGATGATGATGCTACTAATACATTCTGGCGCAGCATCTGGTCGACGCCTGTCAACCACACGGAGAGTGACTGGATTGAGACTGTTGAGCGAGTATGCGAACAAATACCAACAATGGAGCCAATATCAATTACAAACGATGATATAGCCAGTGCAGTCCGTTCGTTACCGAACTGGAAATCAGCGGGACCGGACGGGCTGCACAATTTTTGGCTCAAATGGCTCCGTAGTTCGCATACTTGCTTAGCATCTCAATTCCAGTCATCACTGGAATCGGGGTCGCTACCAGATTTTTTAACATCCGGTGTCACTCACCTACTCCATAAGTCTGGTAGTGCCACGGACCCCAAAAATTACAGGCCGATAACCTGTTTGCCAACAATATATAAACTCCTTACATCCATTTTGAGAACGAAATTAACAAAACATATATTTGATAATTCTATTTTATCTGTTTCTCAAAATGGATGTAGGAGTGGGGCCCGTGGTACTAAAGAACTCCTTCTGATAGACATGGCCATTAGCCAACAGGTGCGCCGTAACCGAAAGAATCTATCGACATGCTGGATAGATTACAAGAAGGCTTACGACTCCGTGCCACGTACATGGCTTTTGAGGGTGCTGGAGTTGTATAAAGTAGATGCAACTCTATGCACCTTTTTAAGGTCATGTATGGGGCAGTGGAGGACCGTATTGCGCTATCCAGGATGTCGATCGAGTTTGGGTTGCGGTGCTCCAATAAGGATTGAGCGAGGTATTTTCCAGGGCGATAGTCTGAGTCCTTTGTGGTTTTGTCTGGCCCTGAACCCTCTAAGTACCTTGTTAGAGGCTTCAGGGCTAGGCTATCGGTTGAGGAGAGGAGGTCATGTTACATCTCACCTCCTTTTCATGGATGACCTTAAATTATTTGCCCCCAACAAATTCCAACTGACAGAATTACTTAAGGTAACCGAAACCTTTAGTAATTCTATCAGGATGGAATTTGGTGTGGATAAATGTGCGGTCATGCATGTAAAGAGAGGCAGGATTATGGAATCTGCAGGGATTCAACTCTCAGATTCCATACAACTTAGATCCCTCTCCCCAACTGAGACCTACAAATACCTGGGTATGTCGCAGTCTTTGAATATTTCAGAGACTGACATGAAACAGACGTTGCAGGCTCGGTTCTTTGGCCGCCTGAGAAAAGTACTTAACAGTCTTTTATCAGGTGGCAACAAGGTGCGAGCCTGCAACGGGTGGGCCATGCCAGTCCTAATGTATTCCTTCGGCATACTCAGGTTGACCCAGACTGAACTAGATGCCCTGGATAGAAAAGTCCGTTCAATGCTGACTTCATATCGAATGCATCATCCACGCTCATCGGTAATGAGGCTGTACATCCCGCGGAAATGTGGGGGTCGAGGCTTTTTATGTGCTAAGACCCTCCACAACCGCGAGGTGTGCAACCTCAGAGATTATTTTCTGCAGATGAGCGTGGATGTGCATCGCGATGTAGTCATAATTGATACCGGACTTACCCCGCTCGCTCTGGCTAAAGAGAACTGGCACAAACCTGCAGTACTTAGTACGGAGGACCGACGGGAAGTATGGAGGGGCAAGGAGCTGCATGGACGATTCTACCGGGCCTTACATGGGCCCGATGTAAATTTTACAGCTTCTATATCCTGGCTGCGATTCGGCGATCTCTTTGGAGAAACCGAAGGTTTTGTCTTTGCAATTATGGACGAAGTTGTCATGACGAACAACTACCGGAAATATATTCTGAGGGATGGGACAATTGACATATGTCGGGCATGTCACCAACCCGGGGAATCTCTCAGGCATATAGTGTCCGGTTGTTCGAGTCTTGCCAACGGTCAGTATTTGCACAGACACAACCAAGTGGCCAGGATAATCCATCAGCAACTCGCCCTTAAATATAATCTCGTTGGTTCAGAGGTACCGTACTACAGATATGTGCCCGACCCAGTTCTCGAGAATGGTCGTGCATTGTTGTACTGGGATCGGTCTATCATTACAGACAGGACTATTGTAGCCAATAAGCCTGATATTGTAGTGATAGACCGAGCAGAGCGACTCGCAATGATAATCGATATCACCATACCGCATGACGGCAATCTCGTGAAGGCAGAAAAAGAGAAGGAGATTAAATATTTGGACCTGGCTCACGAGATTGTTGACATGTGGGATGTGGATTCGGCGATCATTGTGCCGATAGTCGTGTCGGTAAATGGGCTAATCGCCAAGAGCCTCGATCAACACCTAAAGAGGCTCGCACTAGGCAGCTGGATCAAGTCTTTGATTCAGAAGGCAGTTCTTCTCGACACGGCACGCATCGTGAGGAAGTTCCTGTCTCTGAGGCCCTAACCACCGGTGGCTTGGTCCCTGTACCCGACACCGGTGGGTCTCCGTGGTCCCTTTTATATTTTTAAACGTTTTTTTATTTTTTAAATGTAGTTTATTAATATAAAATGAACTATGAGAAATAAGATAAGTAAAGAGAATAATAATAATATTCTACCACATACACACATCACTATCTAGTCCCAAGCTAAGCAGAGCTTGTGTTATGGGTACTAGATAATGGATAAACATACATATATACTTTTTTTTTTTTTTTTGTAAATACATACATATTATACATAGAAACACCCAGACCAAGACAAACATTCATGTTCATGCACACAAATGTTTGACTTGAGCGGGAATCGAACCCGCGACCTTCGGCGTAGCAGTCGCTTACACTCCCGCTGCGCCAACCGGTCGTCCCCGATTATTGTTTCCTAATTACCATACCGTGGAAAGAAAATCTCTACATTGCTCTATAAAGAATTTCCTTTAATCCTCCATCGATAGCTTACAATTCAATTCACTTGGGGTTCCTTTAATTTCGTTTAAAACCTGTGAAGTATGTTAAAGCCAGGCAAAATCAAAGGAATGACGTAATGAACTATCGAACGTCATGATTCCAGACATCGGTTTTATCTCCATTATCTGTTTGTATTTAGAATTTCATTTTATCTCCGAGTCGACTTTTAAAAGTGGTTTTAACTGTTACTTTTGGAATAAAAGCATTATGTTGAATGACGAATGTTTTTGTTAAACGTTATTTTTGTTTCCGCTTTTTGCGAAGTGAGTTGGGAACAGGATGTTATAAAAATTGTTTTTATTGCAAACGTATTTTTTAATTCATTTAGCCGCTTTGATGTTATGGTATTGATTAGGATGCGATTTGATTGAAAGATGGAATATTCGTATCATTTGGCATGAGTGTTGTGAGAATCTTGACAATTCATAACCGCTGGAGTGAACGATCGCAATTTCAATGTTCTATCCAACAACAAGGACATGGACATGCATTATGTTCGAGCATTGGTTTATCCCAGTCCATTTATTTGACTCAGTAATATGAGAGAGGTTTAAAACTTTTCGTCCATTAAGCTACGAATTCTGACGCGTTGAATTAAACTTTTTTGTCATATGATGTTAGACAGGACCAAAACTACTTTTGTTAAAACAAATCTATACATAGCTTTAACAAAACATTTATTATCTTAATACATTAAGAAAATAAATGTGTTCAGATTTCCTATACTCGTACGAGCGTTTTTAAGTGCGACAATATGAGACCAAGTTCAGTAGTATTTATTCTTCTGCCGTATTAATATCGTGTTCTAGATTTTCTTATTACAGTTGATTAAGGAGCAGGAAAGCTCGCATTTGGTGCTTTAAAACTGAAGCAATTGCTATCTACAAATATTTGTATCAAAGTTTAATATTTTCTTGTTAGCTCATTAGTTTGTTAGCTACATACTTCACGATTCAAGATTCTCTAAAATACATAAGCACTGCAATTATTTCGGTAAATAATAAAATGCCTTAGACTGTCTAAGTATAGTTTAATTATATTTCTACGTGAAAAAATAAATAAATTTGCATGCTAACCCAAAGCACAAAATAATTATTTATTTCTGAGACAGTTTGTATTTGTAATAAAACGAAAAATAACTCCTTTCCTTGTTGCCCTACTTTCGCTTATTCCAACATTGTCTTCGAGTACTAAAACCAATTCTGCCTCCAATACACCGAAAATTTCATATCAATGGAAGAATATTTATTTTCCATTCTTAAGATTCCAAAAAAAAGGTAATCTGTCGTCGAGAGATATGTAAAGAATGGAACTTTAATCTGGCCGGTGGCACCGGATTCACGTTCGTCTGTGAAATGAATAAAATTCCGCGCCGGTAATTTAACGTTGCCTCACGTCAAACGTGAACGATTACGTTTTTGTTGAGAGTCGGTGCGAGGGATAAAAAAGCTTCGGGCCTAATAATTTCGATTGAAGTCAGAGCTAATTTTTTTATTGAACGTTTCAAATTCAAAGCTTTCATCCCCGGTTTGTCTTAGCTCATTTTATACCTTTTCACCATTTACTCAGAAATCGAACGCTGTGTGATAAATTTTCAATGTGCAATAATTAAGTCTCAATGGCGTAATCAACGTATGATGAGTTTAAATCCTTATAATGAGGTCAGTTATTAATGTAACGTTTTTTTTCACTGTTCGAGATCGTATAATATATGTATTGTCTTAGTCATCTAAGATAGAAGGAAGTTGGACAAAAGTTTACCATTTAATCCTTAAAACTCCCTATCGAACAATGTATTGTAGTACATACATACACAGTTACACACTTACATACATATATAGACTCACGCCTGTTTCCCGGAGGGGTAGGCAGAGACTAAGAACGCCATTTGCAACGAACCTGACAAATTTCTCTTGTTTCATTCACTCCCATCAAATTTCTCATGCGCGCTCTTCGGTTAAGGGTACTTTATTGTAGTAATAAAACAAAAATACCAATTTTCGTATAGTTACATTGGTTTTGTCCCTGTGGCATGTGGTTTTGCTTACCTGACTTACTAAAGGGTTGTTTCTGGTGATTTTCGTTGGTTTTGCTTACTGTACGTAGTACTACATCGACATTTTATGTGTGAAAATAGCTATTGTGTACAAAACAGTACAACTGGTGCCATACCATTTTTGTATTGAACTTGCTGACTATATCGGTCGGGATGGGCTCTATTGATAACATAGCCTGGTCAGAGGACTACCACTACCCTTAACTCCAAAAGACTACAACCCTCAACAAAATAACATTTTTATTATTTAAATAATTTAGGTCTTGCGCAACATAATATCATCGCAGAGCCCAACATGCCAAAGCAAGAATAGTAAGATGAAATTTTCACAGCGGATTCCTGATTTTTAATTTACCAACCCTAAATAAAGTTTAAAAAGTGAGGACACGGGTAACAGGTAGTTTTCTTATAAAGTGCCAAGTATTTATTTATGAAATTGATAGTACCACTTAAATAGTACAACAAGCTTATCACTTGAACCCACACTAAATAGTTGCGGAAATCACTATTGTTATTGTCAACTGGAACGGACCACGCACATCGTCCGTGACAGGCCTCGACATAGCCTTTTAATGTTAGCTGACAATAAATAAATCAGTACCGATAGTAGTTATAAACGTTTTGTGTGAATTGTGACCGGGTCGTTGTTAAAAAAACGTGATATTTATGTTGTAGCAATAATATTGGTTTCGATTTATAGCTGGTATAGGGTTTGATCTAGTTTGTCTAGGTGTATTTGGTTGGGCGACAAAATTGAGTCAAGATACAATTTATGATCCCACATTAGTAGGCCTCTAATAATGTTAGTTCATTATTATCTTTTCAGTCAGCAGAGAATTTTTAAGGCAATTCTCATGCCGATATGAAAAAAAAACTCAATTGTTGGTTTTATTTTAACTTAAAAACTAAACAAACTTGGTACTGTAATAACTTTAGAACATTTTCTAATAGTAATGCGGGTCAAAACAAAATATTGATTGCTTCATACCTACATGTTAGTCACATTGGTATGTATTGGTAACGATCAGCAATATTCCGTTCTGGTCACAAAACAAAACGTTTCACGGTTCGAGAGGCGCAATGTTTTCAAAGTATGCTTTAGCGGGAGCCTCAGGGCATCTTCCTTGCCGAGTCTAGTACCTTTTATATTTCTTTTTGCATATAGTCATCGATATTAATGTATTGCTTTAGGGTTGCACACAGCCACGAACCAGCCTCATGTATGAGCCTCAGTCAACGCTTCTGGTGTAATTTGATAATTGGCAGTAAAATAAAATAGTAAAATAATCTCTTTTGCTTATTCACTATCATAGAATATGCAGACAATGGATGTCAAAACTTACTTCATTTTGTCGTTCGAGCACACATGACGCTTACACAAACTATGTTCAACTTCGTGTCAGTGGCATTATCTACTTTATTTTTGTTCAGAGCAGACCCAACTATGTGAAACTGGTACAATATGATTTACCCAAATTTTTAACGCAGACACGAATTTTAGTAAAAAGTAGGCTTGGAATGAAAATGGCCATAGCTGGCGTTGTAAACAACAAATGCATGTTCCAGTAGTACCTAGAATTTCTTTCATAATTATAATGAACAAGCTGAGCCTGCGGTTACACACGTGCTATTTAGGGCTACTGCTCCGCATCCATGGCTATGGACAAATGGGCTATCTAACACAAAATAATTATTAAAATCGGACCAGTAGTTTCCGAAATTAGCGTTTTTTGAATTTGTAGATCTGGAGTATACATTTATACAGTGCGTAATGGGCAGGCTAAGAATCATGGGACTTTAAACGAAAACCATAAGATGGTATCTATTCTCGAATCTATTCTAATATTATAAAGCTGAAGAGATTGTTCGTTTGTAAAATGTCGCACGGGTGATTGGTTTGTAGGTGGTGAGCCAGACTCAATCACTCGCCGATCAAAAATGAAGAAAATCAGGTTTGACTTACAAATGAAAACACTTTTAGAATAGTACACTTCACGATGTAATTTCCTATATAGGTAGATACAATGCAGCTACTTTAAAACTAAGATTTTTACTAATTGAGAACATGAGTAAATTCAGGGCGTGGTCCGACAAGTATAGTTGGTGTTCACTGGTGTTCCGAAGGCCAGGGTCTTGATAGGAAGAAGACTTAACTGATGGCCGTGAGCTGGAGCAGAGGGCAGATTCAACAGCGTCGCACGCTTATATATGGCGTGCGGGACGCGCGGGCAGAGGCGCTCCCTCCTACGTTCGACGTCACATTCCAGACGGAGGGGCACGACGTCACACACCCCTCTCTTTAGGGCAGAATTTTCCCTAGGGAAAATTCTCTTGGCTAGCAGCTCATTGAGGATTACCTGTAATCAAGTAGTGGAAGTGGTGTCAGTATATTAAGTAAACAACCAAACTTACATAACTACATTAGCTATAAATATAATAATTATATGACCCACAATACGCACGCAACAACTGCCCTATGATAAACTAACACACCCGTCATCCATAAAGCCGCCACACACTACATAAGTGCTTAGGCCATAACATAACAGAATATGAGAGACAACCATTAAAGGCGTGAAGCGCTTAGGGTAAAACACGAGATAATAGGGACGTCATTAAGAATGAGTTACAGGTATAAGAAGCTACATCTAGCCCTACGAATTATTATTCTTGGGTTCGGCACCTTGACCACTAGATAAACAAAATACTAAGTCATAGTTAGGTATAACAAACAGAATTTTTACAAAAAATAAACAAAAATAAATTCAAGTTGCAGACTACAAACTGACCACTGAATTACAAAAGAACAACAAAATACATAATTATTTTGTTCAATTTAATTACAAAGACCACGATGTATGAACACACTATTAAAGTAAACAATGATGTATCATAAGTTCGGTATTATCTACCAGCGCGTCACTGAGTGAGCGCGTGCGCATCGCAATAACAAACTAGGTATATTTTAATTAGATAAGTACTATTTGACTGTTCCGAGTTCTCGACGCCCGGTCAATCAGACACAATATTGCTTTATAAAAGTAACCATAATAACAATTCGATTATACAATCGATACAAAATTATGAACAACAACAATAAAAAAAAACTTCAGAACAAAGCACAGCGAAAAAATAATACGCCAACAAAGTAGACATTAAAATGAATAGACTTCCAGAAAAGACCACAAGCGAGAATCGAACTTTTATACTCGGCTGACAGTAACCTTTTAACCACTGATCCACAGGGTAAAAAAAAAACAATATATTTAGTTTATGGTAAGATTTCGATCGATTTAGAACACAACATTTGAGTACATAACTAAGCAGCAATTTAAAAAAAATTGGGCAAGTGCGAGTCAGACTCGCACACGAAGGGTTCCGTACCATCATCTTTAAAAGAAAATCACGTTTGTTGTATGTATACTTAAATACTTTTTAAGTTTCTACCTGTTTATTATGATCAAGTAACAAATTGCTTAAAATTTACGTTTGTTGTATGGGAGCCCCCCTTTATTATTAACTTTTTTTAAATTTAATTATTTATTTTGAAAGGTAATATAGAACTACATATTCTGTGAAAATTTAAAGCGTCTACCTGTTACAGTTAGTAATTTTGAGCAAAAAATACGAAAAAAAACACGTTTTTTGTATGGGACCTCCCCTTAATATTTTCATTTTTTTATTTTTAGTATTTGTTGTTATAGCGGCAACCGAAATACATAATTTGTGAAAATTTCAGCTTTCTAGCTATCATGGTTTATGAGATACAGCCCGGTGACAGACAGACAGACGGACAGACTGACAGACAGACAGACAGACAGACAGCGGACGCTTAGTAATAGGGTTCCGTTTTTTACCTTTTAGGTACGGAACCCTAATTAGTGTATTTTACGAGAAAAAATATTTGCTACCCTCAACAAAAAAATATTAATTTATAGTAGGGACTACCACAGAATAAACAGTACTTACGTACAGAAGCACCACTTCTCAAACCAATTCATTGAAATTGCGCCTCTTGCTACTAAGCAACAAAGTGCAATTCAGCTCGCATAAGCATTCAGTGCCTAATGCGATATTCACCCAACCGTTCCCGCTCTTTTCTAACATATAACGCTGTCGCTGTCTGGCGCTTAGTGACGCGCTAGCTGTCGCGCTAGGGTTGTCGACTTACCGCTGCTACTATAATATTTATTCATCGTCTATCGACCTACTTGACCACGTACCTAATAATAAATAATCATCCTATAAGTATCCTATCCAACTATTTGAGCTCGTAGAACAAAAACTACAAAAAATCTCGGCTGCTCTACGGAAAAACAAAGTAATTGCAGTCAAGCAAATTTATCAGGAGGAGCAAAAAACCGAAAATCACAAATTTAAAACGTACTGCCGACAACTTAAGTACTTTTGTTATTTCATAATTTGTAAAATAATTAGTTCTATTTGTTTCAAAGCAATTTTTTGAGTAATAATTGAAAACTTGCCTTTAAATAGAAAAAAAATATTTTTCTATAGACATAAAATTAATTTTAAATAAAAAGAACAATTCAGTAACAAAGTAACTACAATCACATTGTTTTTTAAATAATTTAAAAAATGATGGACAAGTTAGGTTTTAGTTTTAATAACAAAGCAAATGCATTTAATTGTATTTTAACAAAGATAATAAAGCCATTTAAAAATTAATATATCTACTATAAGATTTGTTGGCTTTTGCTTTTTATTAATCACATAATTTGTAAGAATTGTAAAAACTAGTTCATCTTAGGATTTATTAAGATAAGTGTCACTCAAGGAATAGGGCATGTATATAACAGTTACCTAAAATAAATTCCAAAATCATAGATATAAGTTATAATCATATAATGAAGTACTTATTCAATCAATCCGCCTATCGCAGTGCCATGCTACACATAAGCCTCGCCCAACACGCGCCACAGTACACGGTCCTCAGCCTTCCGCATCCAGTCTGTACCAGCCACCTTTTTCAGGTCATCGGTCCACCTAGGCGGGGGCCGCCCTACCTTACGCTTGCCGAAGCGTGGTCTCCACTCTAGGACACGCTTGCTCCATCGGCCATCAGTCCTTCTACAGACATGGCCAGCCCACTGTCACTTGAGCTTACTGATTCTGTGAGCTATGTCGGTAATTTTGGTTCTTTGTCGGATAACTTCGTTTCGGATTTTATCCTTCAAAGAGACGCCAAGCATAGCCCGTTCCATAGCTCGCTGCGTGACTTTTAGTTTGTGGATAAGTCCCACTGTGAGTGTCCACGTCTCGGCACCGTACGTCATAAGAGGTAGGACGCATTGGTTAAAGACTTTTGGTCTTCAGGCATTGCGTTAGGGGCGAAGAGAAAACTCGACGTAGCTTGCCAAACGCTGCCCAACCCCCTTGGGTTGGGCATCGTTTGGCAAGCTACGTCTCAGTAGGATCCAGTTGGATCCTGCGGTCGATTTCTTTCTCTAAGTTTTTCAACCAAGCTGGATTACTTGACCAAGGTAGACATACTCTTGAACAACTTCGAGCACCGATCCGTCGATATAAACTGGTCCCGGCACAATGTGTTCGTTGAACATAATCTTGGTTTTATGCAAGTTCATGCCGAGACTGACCCGTCGAGAGGCTTCATTTAGGCTGTGCAGCATCTCACTCAGCTCTTCCAGGCTCTCTGCCACGATGTCGATATCCTCGGCAAACCGAAGGTGGTATATGTACTCGCCATTAATGTTTATGCCCCGTCCAGTCCAGTCCAGCGTCTTAAAGACGTCTTCGAGTGCGTTGGTGAAGAGCTTAGGGGATATTACATCCCCTTGCCTCACCTCTCTACGCAACTCAATGGGGCTGGTTTAACTGTCCTGGAGCTGGACGGTCATAGGGGCCATGTCGACCAAACATCTCAACACCTCGATGTAGCGCCAATCGATGCAACACCGCTGCAGAACTCCCTTAAACTTGGAGGTTACGGTTTTGCCATCCGCAGTATTGAGTTTCGACAGATGAATTCTACCAAGCTGGCGAGCGAAGACTTTGGTGCCTCGATTCTGTACAATCGCATCAAATTAATATATACTTCCGATCAGACATAATGAAATCTATCTCGTTCCTTGTCAAAGTATCGGGGCTTCGTCATGTCCACTTTCTATGAGGCTTCTTCTTGAAGAAGGAGTTCATTAAGCATAGCTCCTGGGACACCAGAAAGTTGACCAGCATTTGTACCCTGTGATTTCGGCGCCCCACGCCATAGGGCCCGATTTTCCTTTCGCCGCGTTCTTGTACTCCCACTTTGGCATTAAAATCCCCCATAACAACGCTGTAGTGTGTCTTGGTGGTATGATGTAGAGCCCTAGCAACATCCTCAAACATGGCTTCAACTATGTCATCGCAGTATGTCGAGGTCGGCGCATATACCTGTACCACCTTCAGAGAGTACCGTCCTGTCTGTGACCCTTAATATGAGGTACGCTACCCATGTCGACACACTGCTGATTTCTACAACGCTGTTAGTGAGAGATTTGTTAACGAGGAAACCGACGCCGCCCTGAGAGGGCCGATCACCTTATCGAAAGTAGAACAGATTGCCTGAATCAAGGGTTATCGGACAGATTATTAACAAATTGATTAGTATTTCTTATAGACAACCAAATCAAAACAGAAAAATAGGTACTACTTTATGTATGCCTACGATATATTTCCTAAATAGGTATTTAAAAAATGTAAACAACAATACAAATAATTGGACATTTGCACTTACATTTATGCTAACTGTACCATAGTTCTCGAACGTAAACTGTGGCTATTTTGCATATTAAACATTTTCTAAACAAAACACACAAGAATCACAAGCCTCGGCAAACTAATGACACGAAGTTGTAAGTGTTGTAACTGACAAGTTTAATTGTGGGAAAACTGACATTTGAAAGGTGATAAAACCGAGTAATGTCAAACAATTTAGACATTTGAAATTTACAAATTAACGACAGCATAGCAAAAACCAAGTAAATGGGATATAGTAATAGCTTGAAGTGATTTACAATTCAGAAACAAAGCAACTGTTATTCAGTTGCTTTGTTTTACATTTGTCATTTTACTTGCTTTATTTTTACGTTTACAAAATTGCCATTTTGACCATTTTAAACAATCCAAAAACAAAGTAAAGTTGTTTGATTTTCTTATAGCCAGATAAAGGGCCTTAAAAATAAATTTATATCAAATGAAAAGCCATTTAAATCATTTCACAACGTAAAAACAATGTAATCGACGTGCAATTACTTTGTTTTTGCTTAGACATTGTGGTTTACTTTGTTTTACCGTAGATATGTTGGACAAGTGCCTGCAGTTACTTTATTTTACAAAATTTTATCTCCGAAAATAAAGCCTTTTTGATGATTCTGTGAATGTAGCAGTGTCCGTTATAGGCAAATTGTTCCAAATATGTAGAAAAATTGATTTTGAAACATATGTTAGCTGCTTTGTTTTTCCGTAGCACAGCCGATCTGGGCCTCAAGTCTGGTATTACAATAGTGCCAAAATGGTCGATCACTGACTTCATAATTGTTGATTTTGACAAGTTTGGTAGTCTACTGTTACAATGGTGTCATTATGATTTTCCGATGGTCAACCACTGACACTCCATTGAAAGACATGGCATAGATTGGAAGTCTCGTACATAATGACAAATCAATGACTGACGTATGCGGTAGTCTGGTAATATTTTGACAGTTCCTTTGATCAGTGACCTACCATCGTAACGCCATCGTGCAATCATTGCTTTTGACGAGTGTTTGCTTGTGAAACATAGTGACAGACAATCAAAGAGTTTAATGTTCTACAAAAAAGAGATTATGTATTCACTGCGAACTAATATTCTCGAGCTAGCTAACAAGCCCGTCGTTTAACGAGGATGACTACAAACCCTTTTACGGATATTCCCGAGGCGAAATTTGTAAAAACGTTTCATCTTAGAGAGGAAAGGATTCAGTAAGGGAGTTATTTCAAAAATTCATTCCCCTTAAGGCCAGACCGCGTCAAAACGATAGCGTATCGGCAGAAATGAAGGTGACAAAACTGAAGTTAATATTGATTTATTATTCTATTCCTATAAAGAAGAAATTTATTAATTAATGTTATATTTTTAATGCTGATTCTGGCAGCACTCATATTCCGCATCAGGATCTTACCAGACCTTGATTGGACAGGGTGCCCTCCATGACATTTCGCCAATTACTGTGTCGACTCGCAGCCCATTAAAGAAGTTACAGAGGCATTATATAAAATATACCATCAATATATTAAATGGAAAGGAATATCATAGTTCGCCTAGTTCAGTTTGTGGTTTTCCAAATTTGATGTTCAAGTGTCTACCTACTTGAACATCAAATTATACATGTACATTCTGCTTTCTGAAATATACAAGGACATCAAAGCTAAATACTCATATTCCAAACATAAGAAACAGGAAATTCAATAATATTTTCAAACATTGTAGCTGTGCTTTTAACCCAACTATGGCAGAGCTCAGATGAACTTAGTTTATCTGAGTGACGGAGCTAAAGGAAAGAGTAATGTTTTTACACATTGGGAATGGAAGTGTTAGTAGTAGATAATGATGACTATAGATAGTGACCAGCATAGATACTTAAAATAATGTCATACCTATGTGATAGTTTGAAGTATTAGTACAATAAGATCTTCCTGATCTCTTTTTAATATTGCCATACCTACCTGACAAGAACGGTTATGTTAATGATGACTAGATAGTGACCAGGCTTTATATAATGTTCCTAATTTATCGATATATTCTATCTACATTTTATGGAGTCTTGTAAAGAATTTAAGTACATAATTCAATTAAATAATGTCTGAATTATGATGAAAAGTGTTTTTAAATTAATTGCATAGTATAGAAGATCTTAGTATAAAAGAATATGATGTAATGAGTGGTGTGTTTATAAATATTTACTTATGTCTCTTACAGATACAATAAAGCAAACGGGCAACTTCTTTATGAGTTTTGTGACCGCTCATATCCATATGTTTGAGACATACATATTTGTGAGGATTCGACAAAGCCAGTATGAAGAAAGTTGCTTTGCTAGTAAATGCAAAAGTGAAGATTTATGATAGTATATGAGAATAGTGTTCAATTTTTGTGTCTATAATTGGAACCAACAATTCTTAATAAATTCATGTACAGAAATTATTTATCTTTAATAAAACAACATTGTTAATAATAACACATAATTATGAGTTTTATTTTTCTTCTTGATACAGTTACAACACATAAAACATAAATATTATTTTAATTGTAATAGGAATGTATATATGATCTAACTCAATCTTCAATATTTTATGTTTTGATAATGCCAATTCTTCTTCGAATATAAACACCTTTAGTAGTGAACTCGCTATCTTTAATTATAATATTTACTCCTGTCGATATAATCAGTTTTCTTTGTGGTGAGAACTGCATAACCTTGCTGTATCATTGCCTTTGGAATTTGTTATCCATAAAGCATTTTCCATTGATATCTTCGTTTTGGATCTAAGAGAAACATACGAGCTACTCGGTATTTAACAATTCAACGCAGTGCATTGAGATTATTGAGAAATATATCAAATATAACAAACTAGCACTTTGTTTACAAAAATGTAGTTTTGAACTTTTGACAGTTCTTACGTCAAAACATGATTTGACTTTGACAGCTAAACAAAACAAATATTGTTGAGTTGAATGGTTAAATTCATTGTTTTTTTGCTATTTACGAACTTTAATACAACTTTAGAGTGCTTATAACACTAGTAATAAATATTAAAAAATATATAAATGAAATCTGGCATGAAAAATAATCAAATTTAATGGTAGTTTTTCAAAAATCATTTTTTCTAATGGTTTTTTTTATCTATGGAAATACAACAATGCCATTCTGCCACCATTCAATTACGAGACCACTGATCGATCACTGAACTATCATAATGAATTACCAGACTACGAACTTTTGTCAAAATGACAATGGGATCGTGTTGGAATGACGAATGTGTTTAAAATAGCAGACTTGAGGCCCTGGTCGTGTACATTTTCACTATACTAATTCTTAGTTATTTCCTAAATGCGTGGACAGATTTACATGATTCAAACAGATAAAATGGTTTTTTAACTCGATCTTTAATTTGACACCATAATCGTTGGGACATCTCAACAAATAAAAAATCAAATTTTCAAGTTGCTCTCGTAAAATAAATAAAATCAAATTTTCAAGTCGACAACCCTTGCGCGACGCGTCGGACGCGGGCTTGGAAGCCGCACGAAAGTGTAGGCACTTATCGCTGTAGGTACGGCCGAGTGAAGGAGGCCTGGCACTACTACAAACGGTAACATAAATTAGAGAACATTCGTTTGGAAAAATAAACAATGTATAGGTTGTAAGAATTCTTTTTTATTTTATGTAATTTTATGTATCTTTAAATCTTTTATTTGCCATTCGCCAAGTGGTTTAACATTCATATCGTTAAGTTTTGAAGAATTCTACCGGTTTACGGCGAAGATTATAAAATAAACAATTGCGTTGATGAGCCGACAACAGAGCTGAGTGTACCTTCTCGAGAATAGAAGATATATAGTTCAACGATTCTGCATAAACTTCACATGGCTCTTGCACCATATTGGAATTGAATTCCATGTCAATATACTGAGAACCAAAATATCCTTAAGTATTGAGTTTATGCACAATGTGAGGCGTATGTAGTTAGGTACCTATACAATGGCGTATAATTTACATTCAGAACATTTTATTTCAACATTAGATTTTAAAATTAGTGCCAATAAATATTAAACATTGTTTATTATAAGATAGATTGTGGATGTAGTAACATGCACAAAAACAACAACACATTTTATTTTATCATTTTGTTATTAAAGTTTATGTATTTATTTATGTTAAACAAACATTTTAAAACAACAAATAGGCATTTATATTGTGAAGGTATTTATGAGCGATAACTCATCGCACGAGTTTATGTAGGTATTTTACAACGAATGCCCGACACCTGGCAATTAGTGATTACGCGCAGGCAACGCGTTAGAATAATATAACATATAAGAGTTGACCAACAGTGGGCAAAAGATACTGGGTTCTCCAGTAGTGACCCAAAAAGAAAAAAAAATATTTACACATATTATATATTATATACACTAAGGTCAGACCATCATACACTAAAATTATTTAGTAAGTGTGGGTTAAAATCTTATATAAAATAACTTAATCCGCTTTTTTTTTTAAACACACATTTTTTGTTTATAGAAACACAATTTATTGTTATTACCTGATAGACAACAATATAAGGAAATGCCAAGAACCGTTAGTAGAACTTGATCATTTTAAGTACGAGTCTTCACCACGTTAGTATTGTAGTGAAAACAGGTATAGAACAACAAAAATATCGGGTAAAAACACTAAAAGACAACAAAAATCATCGATAAATCGACGCAACCACAGCGGTCATTCAAAGTTAAAACTCCAACGTTTTAAAGAGGCGTTGTCGGTATAAACAACATACTCCATAACTCTTTTAACCCGACAATGTTCGTTCTTCACAGCAAGAAGAACAGAGAAATATACCATTCATCTCTTGTTTAGCAAGAGCAAAAGTACCATTAGAAAATGGCAAAACGGAGCACATACATCATCAGAATCAGGTAGCAAACAGCACCCAATCTTCTCCCATTTAGCAAGAGAAAGAGACCATTATATAAATGGCAAAACAGAGCACCATCGGAATCCGACAGCAAAAAGCATCCATGCGAATTTAGCAGCATCCATACGCATTTAGTAGCATCCGTACAGATTTCACATAGCAAATAGGGTCAACACACGGCTAGTAGACGCCGCGTGGACTACAAAGCACTCCGAATTACCTGGTCAAAATAGCAGAAAAAAAAACAGCCGATCAAAGGCTAGCAGAGGCTAGAATAGAATAGCCTTTCCCAAAGCTACCAACTCAGCAAACCAACAGCAATAGAAAGAAAAAGAAAATTAACTTTAGAGGTTAATTTATTGATTTATTACTTTTACAAGTAAATTATTTAGTTATTTATTATTTATGTACCTTCATTAATGATATAAAGATGCGAGATTTTGAGCAAGGTTATTTGTATAAAGCATTTATTTAAGAAAGAGTTTAGTAAAGACTTTTAAAAACTTATTTAAAGCAATTTCAACAGTTTAATTCACACAATCGCATGAGAAAAAAAATAACAGAGAAACGAACCCATGAAGAATAATGGCAAAAAAATTATAATGAATTACACTGCAATTTTCATTAAAATTACACCCATACTAGTGAAAGAAAATGAAGTGCGTAATTGCGTATTGTAGGAAGAGAATATAATAAAATGTAAAATGCGTCCAAGAGAAATTGCAATTGTAGGTAGATAAAACACGTGGCTTCGTTCCGACGGCGCGGCGCGGCGTCGCTCGTACGCCAAGCGGTCGAGAATAAGACAGGTAATTACGTTTGATAACATTGCGCGATGCAATTTATCTAACTAATACTTCAATTAGACATATAATTAGTTAGAAAATACAGTTAAGCAGCTTGTGGCTGACAAGAAAAAATATAGGTTACTCCTGGACGAATTTAACACACAATAGTAGATTAGTAGCCAAGGGCTGTAAGGTATCAATTGCAGCCCGAGATATTTAGGCGCACGAGCGCAGCGAGGGCGCCTATAGTTCGAGGGTGCAATTGGTGCTTACACCCGAGCTAACTATTCTGCTTCACATCTCGATTGTGAGGTAAGTAGAAAAAAACCGGCATTACAAGAATAAAATATTGTTAATTGCTGCTTCAGCTTCCATTTTCATTGAATCGGGAGTGCAGCTTATATCTTCATTACTTGAAGAACTCATGTTTTTTCCTAATGAGCACGTAATTATAAAAAAATCCCAAAAACAGACAATATTTAAAGTAAAAGTGTTCTTTTGCCGCCTTTTTTCATTAAAAAAATCAAGTAAAGAACTCTTGAATTTTTTTTTCAAGGACGAAATTGAGATTCGCCGATTTAAAATTGAGAACTATTTAAATACATAAACGAAGACAAGGCTAAATAGCAAAGCGACCTCTTTGGTCATTAGGCTGAATGCATGATGTCTATAGCCAGTATGATGGTTAGATGTACGGATGTACGTGAACTTTTTGAAAAATAGAAGCGTTTTTTTTATTACTTACCGCCCTAGGGCTTTTTTAGCTACATTATTACCCTAGAGCGCTAATTAGTCACCTACAAGCCCCATTTGGAGATAATAAGAACCTACTTACCGAACATGAGAGATGTAAAAATATATAAAATACACAAAAATATATAAAAATACAGAAAAAATACCACTCACCTTCGGAACACCAATCCTACTAATATTATAAATGTGAAAGTTTGTGAAGATGTATGTATAAATGGATGTATGGATGGATGGATGGATGGATGTTTGTTACTCTTTCACGCAAAAACTACTGAACGGATTTGGATGAAACTTTACAGTAATATAGTTTATACATCAGAATAAAACATAGACTACAATTTATAAAGATTTTGTATAATGTTGCCATACTACAAGGAAAAGTATCAACTAAGTCGACAAAAATCCTGTATTATCTTTTTTTGTTAGCTTGCGTCAAATTTAGTAATTGGAATTTTACCCCTTCCTGATGATTGATCTGATATTTGGTATACACTCATATTGTCATCGAGATTAAAAGATTTAAATGATTGTAAATTCGATGGCCACCGATACAAAATGGCGGATCACATATTACTTCACAACAACCTCAATATGGGTATCAAATGAAAGGGCTTGATTCTTAGAATAGAGCTCGCTATGAAAAATACAAAATGGCCGCCGATACAAAATGGCGGATCACATATTACTTCACAACAACCTCAATATGGGTATCAAATGAAAGGGTTTGATTGGTAGAATGAATCTCACTATGAAAACTCTAAGATGGCCGCTGCCACAAAATGGCTTATTATTTATTTTCCACAAATACCTCAATATGGGTATCAAATGAAAGGGCTTGATTCTTAGAATAGAGCTCGCTATGAAAAATACAAGATGGCCGCCGATACAAAATGGCGGATCACATATTACTTCACAACAACCTCAATATGGGTATCACATGAAAGGGTTTGATTCGTAAAATAGAGCTCGCTATGAAAAATCCAAGATGGCCGCCGATACAAAATTGTGGATCACATATTACTTCACAACAACCTCAATATGGGTATCAAATGAAATGGTTTGATTGGTAGAATAGGGCTCACTATGAAAAATCCAAGATGGCCGCCGCCACAAAATGGTGAATTACTTATTTTATTTTCCACAAATAACTCAATATGGGTATTTAATGAAAGGGCTTGATTCGTAGAATAGAGCTCACTATGAAAAATCCAAGATGGCTGTCGCCGCAAAATGGCGGATTACATATTTTCCAAAAATAACTCAATATGGGTATCGAATGAAAGGGTTTGATTGGTAGAATGGAGCTCACTATGAAAAATCCAAAATGGCCGCTGCCACAAAATGGCGGATTATTTATTTTTCACAAATACTTCAATATGGGTATCATATGAAAGGGCTTGATTCGTAGAATAGAGCTCACTATGAAAAAGCCAAGATGGCTGTCGCCGCAAAATGGCGGATTACATTTTTTCCACAGATAACTCAATATGGGTATCGAATGAAAGGGTTTGATTGGTAGAATAAGGCTCATTATGAAAACTCCAAGATGGCTGCCAGCACAAAATCACGGATAACATATTTTCCACAAATACCTCAATATGGGTATCAAATGAAAGAGCTTGATTGTTAGAATAGAGCTTAATATCAAAAAGCCAAGATGGCCGCCGCCACAAAATGGCAGATTACCTATTTTCCACAAATACCTCAATATGGGTATCGAATGACAGGACTTGATTGGTAGAATAGGGCTCACTATTAAAAAAGAATGAGAAGTATCAACTGACAACAAAACTAAAAACTTAAAAAAAAATAACAAAAAAAATTGTTTTGGGCGTAGCGTATCCAGAGTAAACATTATTAAAAAAAATCACTTGCCCAACGATTTTATATTTGTATGATCAATACCCAAGATTGATGAGAAGATTGATGCGATCTGGTAGCCAAATTACTTTTTAGCTTTTAAGTACGTAACCTAACTACATCATTTTATTGTAAAAAACAGTATAACAAAAAAATATATTTATGTTTTTTTCAATGCTCATTCTAGAGTAGTTATCAAATTGTTTTCATAATTGATAGATTTGTTGCCAGATCATTATTTAATGTAGATGAAATTTGTCTTTTACAGTAAGTAGTTTGGACGAAAAGTTTAATAGTTATCACGATATAATTGACCTAAGCGCAGCGTTATTAAAACCGCTTACCTCCTATGAGTTGGCGCGCTTAAGCGCAGCGGGGCGGAGAGGCGGTCTGATTTTGTACTTTGTGGTAATGCTTTCAGTATTTATTTTTGCTGCTCTTCTATTCAGTAGGTATAAAAGCTCTTCAATAACTTTAATAATATACACTACATACTAATCTTTACCTGAAGTTTGATGACTATGAAAACAAAAGTAATTTTAAGTATTATCTGTTTTTAATATATGTATGCTACACGGCTAATGTGTGATGAAATTTGATATGGATAGTCTGAAACCTGGGGAAGTACAAAGGCTACTCTTTATTAAATTTCATGCGGGCGAAGCCGCGGGAAAAAGCTAGTTAAGCTATAAAAAGAAATCCTATTGGGCGCCAATGTCGCACGGGTGATTGGTTTTTAGGTGGTGAGCCAGACTCAATCACTCGCCGATCAAAAATGAAGAAAATCAGGTTTTACTTACAAATGAAAACACTTTTAGAATAGTACACTTCACGATATAATTGCCTATATAGGTAGATACAATGCAGCTACTTTAAAACTAAGACTTTTACTAATTGAGAACATGAGTAAATTCAGGGCATGGTCCGACAAGTATAGTTGGTGTTCACTGGTGTTTCGAAGACCAGGGTCTTGATAGGAAGAAGACTTAACTGATGGCCGTGAGCTGGAGCAGAGGGCAGATTCAACAGCGTCGCACGCTTATATGTGGCGTGCGGGACGCGCGGGTAGAGGCGCTCCCTCCTACGTTCGACGTCACAGTCGAGACGGAGGGGCACGACGTCACAATATGTAACTTCTGCTTCTGCCTATTAGGTGGAGATAGAGTTTACAGTTTTGTTGTGTAGAGTATATAATTATTTTATATATATCATAAAATTTGTAATATAGAATTTTTTGGAGGGTGAATAAACTTTTCAAGATACCAATTTCCTTTGAAATATTCAAAACACACATTGCATTTTACGCAGTAGCATAATCTCGCAGGCAAATTATGAGTGCAATAAACTCTTGACCCTTTGGGAAAGGACAGGTATGAGTTTGTTATGTAGGTAATTATTGAGTCCTGGGGACCTTGAGACAAAATACAAATAAGAGCCCGACTCTTTAGTTAGTTTTAGTTAGAAAATTCTGGAATGGTAGACGTAAGTATAAAGAAAAAGTTTTTGTCCCATGGTCATAGGAGTCTTATTTTGTTGCGATATAGAAACTCTGTTGTTTCTCTCCACCTTAAGGGCCTGTTCACGACCTTGCCGCTTTGAGCGGCGGCTTAGCGCGGGGCGGCGAGCGGTAAGAACAAATGTATGAAAACGTTCGAAGCACGCCACGAGCCGCCGCGCACAGCGATAACGCGCGCGTTTTTTTTGGCGCGATTGGCTGCGCGGCGAGCGGCGCGGCGCGCGCTGCGTCGAGCGGCGGGAACAAATGTACTGCGACCGAGTCCGACGCCACGACGCAGAGCGGCACAGACAGCGGCGCGCGAGGGACGAACTAGGCGGCTAAGAAATTTAAATACCGAATTTTACAATGAATACAGAATTATTTATAGGAGAAATTTTAAAACGGCCTCCCATATGGATGGCGAGACATCCACACCATAAATACAGAAACGTAATAAAAAGGTTGTGGGATGAAATAAAAGAATGTTTTCCCGAGAATGATGGTAAGTTTTTTATTTAAATCGGTAGATTAGGAACATAGTGTAGTGTAGACACAGCTACTATGATATTATAGGTACATAAGTAAGAATATGGTTTACATAATGTAGATATTCATGACCATATTTTACCACCCCTGTTATATCACGGTACCTTATGTTATCTATACTTACCTAATGTTATTTATCTTCACACAAAACGGTTGGCTCGCGATTCATACCTAAGCGCCTTAAGTTCATCACCGGTCACACTAGGTTTCGACACGGTAATAATGTTATCTACATAGGAGGTATTTAAACTTCGTATAAACGGTCGGGACACTCGGGACGTAGACGGAACAGGTGTAATAGGTACCTACACGACTCGGGCTCAGTACTGAGTGTGTATCAGAGCGCCTTGAGCTCGATATGCACTAGGTACCGCGCCCGAATCGTGTAGGTATCTATCACGTCTGTTCCGACCACGTCCCGACCGTTTATACGAAGTTCAAAACTACCTACCTACTATGTACTGTGGCATTACCGTGTCGGTACCTAGTGTGATTCGAACGGGCGCGATTAGGAGCGTGGGTATGACTTGCGATCCAACCGTTTTGTGTGAAGATAAATAACAATAAGTATAGATAACACCGTACCTACAGACCGTTTGTACGAAGTTGAAATATTGTAAGTAGGTATCTATACAGGTCAACATTACCACGGTAATAATATCTAACAGTATTCTAACTCCATACAAATGCACAAAACTCGAGTTATACCTACGCGCCCTGAGCGCAGTACACAATACATTATACTGTGCCTATAGTACCTACACAACAGCTGCGAATGCTGCGATCGTGCCGCGGTGACGAACGGACGGTGACGGTTTTTGTAGCAGTGTTCTTTATTTAAATTATAATTATAGCGACGAGTTGTAGTGAATTCTTCAGAAAGTTTACATTTATCATTCTAAACACGATTTTGCAATACCTAATTAGAAAAAATATATCGGGACTTTGAGCTTCAATATCTCCTTAACCAGTAATTTCCCATGTATGGTGCCGCAGTAAAAAATGTTCGTAATTATTGATACAATATAGGATTTCAGTTTTCGTTAATTAATCGCATATTAATCATAATATATTTATTTAAATAGTGACCTATATCACCTACATGCGTATTGGGTTATTAACGAAATAATTTCTGTAATGATCTCGTATGGCGATTGCACGTAATGACGCTCGATTATTGCGCCTCGATCTTGTTATTGTGTTCCTTCCACTGGATGAATTACGAATATAGGTTCTGAAATCCTTATCACTGTCACCATCTCTTTCCCGTACAATATTGTGCAACAGACATGCAGCTTTTATTATCAACTTTGCATGTTTTGTATTGGTCTCAATAGCTTTCATAAAAATACGCCATTTGTTTGTTAGAATACCAAAGGCACACTCTATAGTAACTCTGGCTCGTGATAATCTTTTATTGAATATTTTTTTCTCTCTGTCCAAATTTCCGGACGGATAAGGGCGCATTAAATAAGGTTTTAGTGGATAAGCTTCGTCTCCCACCAAAACGTGCGGTAATATTATACCCGTACCAGGCAAACTTTGAGCTGGAGGTACATTCAATCTATCGTTGGTCAACAATTTGTTCAACAAAGAAAAATGAAAAGTCCCACCGTCGCTTTGACGTCCTTTGCCACCAATCTCAATAGCGGTAAATTTATAGTCCGCATCCGAAATGGCCTGGAGTACTAACGAAAAATACTTTTTGTAGTTGTAGTATTCACTACCACTGTGTGGTGGTTTCATTATTCGGAAATGTTTTCCATCTATCGACCCCATACAATTAGGAAATTGCCATTTCATGAAAAAATCATCAGATTTTCTTTTTAAATCTTCTCGCGTCGGATGCGGCATATGAATAACACTTAAAGCCACCCATATAGCATTAAGTGTTTGATAAATAATTGCTCCGATTGTGCTTCGACCAAGGCGATATGAATGCGACAGCAACATAAACGATGTCCCGTGTGCAAGGTATCTGTAACAAATAATTAGGTAGGTATATTATAAAGCCCTACCGCTTGCTGGCGTGCGGCGCGACTGTAGCCATATAGGTAACTCGGGGAGACGGCCGAGTTACATTTGGTCCGGCGGACCAAATCCGTTCTCGCTACAGACGATCGGACCGAACAGTTGCTGGAGTTGCTTCACGTAAGCCTTCAGGTGAATCCATATCCGATGTGCAAACTAGTGGACCAAGGCGGACTCTATCAATAAGGGTCCCCTATGTTGTTTCGAACGCCGCTGTTGCGATACACGCTGTTGCGAATTATTTTTCCACTGCTTCACAGGTTCGAAAGCTCATGGACTCGAATGAAGTAGTCGCGAAAGACGCTGTTTCGAAAAACATTTTCACTGCCTCATACGCTCGAATGCTTGTGATTTCGATTTATTTAGTCATAAGTGTACAGAAAAATATTTAAGCAGTAATTAAATAAAATCAACAAATTCGGTGTCAACATCAACATTTTTGAAGTTACTAATTATTTTGAAGAGTACTATGTTTTAGGACGACTGATAAGCCGTAACATAGATGACAAAATTCAAGTTTTACGCTTACAACCACTTTTTCCACCGAGCATATGGTCTATAGAAAGAAATAACAACTTGTTCATTCCACCTACTCAAAACAGTGTTAAAGCCTAGCATCGGCGCTGGAATTCTTTGTTAGAAAATAAGAGACTTGGACTGTATGGATGTATACGAGAACTTATTGAGGAGCAAAGTGCCACGGAACAAAAAATCGAGAATGTTTTCGGTAATTTACCTCAGACATCACCCAAAAAAAAAACAAAGAGTTGCAGAGCAATTTTGAAAAAAAAAAGTACTATGGGCACGCCTTTTTTTTTTGGTGTTGGGTTGGAAAATCCTCATGGAGTCCCTTCGCCCTGGGAGAAGGCCGAAGAGGACTGTCAGACTCTTACTGACTAAAAACCAACCCGTTTTCCTCATGTACCCATGTGTCGGAGGGTCCGGTATCACCGTAGCATTCCTCGCAACCCTCCGACGGGTATTGGCCCGCCAGATGTTCAGGCGGACCCCGAACAAAACCCCCTTGGCGGCGGATGAAGGTGTTGGGCTTCGCCGCCAAAACACCCAGCGGCCGCGAGGATAGGGAGGATGGCAACGCAACACCGCATCTCCTCTTCCTCTGCCCCCATTTGGTCGCGGGAGATAGGACGCGCGGCAACGCAACACCGACACGCCTCTCCTCCCGCGACCGCACCCGACTGCGAGGGACACACAGAACTGTCCCCCGCACCCGCACCTTGGGATGCATCCTACACAAGCCTCACTCAAGCCTACATGGAGCGTCCCCTCCCGGGATCCCGCTTAACTTCACCGTGGGTGTACCTCAAACCTACGGTTACTGAGCCCCCACACCACGACAAGGTGGAGATCCCACGGGGGGCCCTATGGGCACGCCTGAATTTTTTATAAAGATCAGTCTTAGATTTTGTGTTCAGTACACATCCGTGTGGTGACGGATTAAGAATACGGATTGTCACCACCACATATCATCCCATGGGTGTCGTAAGAGCCGACAGAGGGAGCATATTATGCAGAAAACAGCACTGTAAGAGAAGGAAAACTTGATACAAACCCTATACCAACCCGTTTGGCCAGCGTGGTATAGTAGGCCAATTTCTCCTTTCAAAGGAGAGGCCTAGTCCAGCAGTGGACTGATAAAGGCTGATGATGATGATGACTCATAGAAAAAATATACAGTTGAGGTACTAATATTTTTTATTGTTACTTTGTTAATAATAATATTAAATGATAATGTTGACATCGAATTTGTTGATTTTATTTAATTACTGCTTAAATATTTTTCTGTACACTTTATGACTAAATAAATCGAAATCAAAAGCATTCGAGCGTATGAGGCAGTGAAAATGTTTTTCGAAACAGCGTATTTCGCGACTACTTCATTCGAGTCCATGAGCTTTCGAACCTGTGAGACAGTGGAAAAATAATTCGCAATAGCGTGTATCGCAACAGCGGCGTTCGAAACAACATAGGGGACCCATCAATAATAATTATGTTCGCAGGACTAGTCTGCAGACGGTCAGATTTGGTTCGGATGCGAACCAAATCCGTGGTCTGTTTGAACCAAATCCGAGCGTGTGTTACAGCTGTAACACACGCTCGAATCGAGGTAATAGCTATTACCGAGACAAAACGGCGTCTAAACGGCGAGGCGACCACACGCCATAGGTAGCTGTATCTACCTACCTACGTGCAGGCGGCATTAGTACCTAATGTCAGCCCCCGTCACTGGCTCAAATTCGCGCGATAAATACCTACCTTTTCGTGTACCGCTATCGGTACAAACGACAGAGAGGGCCGCCGCACGCCCGGCAGCGTTTCTCGCGCTTTCTTATAGAAATGCCGAAACCACGAAGTTATTGTGCAGCGCTTTCATTACAAACGCTGGCTTAACCTTACGAGATAGTTAAATACATTGCACCTACTACAAAAAGTTTATCATAAGAAAATATATATATATATAAAAGCCCGCGAAACAATTACTACAGTAACAATTTTAAAAATTATGTAGCAAAAAATAATAAACATAACATTTTAAGCAATAGGATTAATACGTTAAGTTATTTATAATAGATGACAAAGGCTCTTTACAACCTGTCTCTCTTCCTAGTTACATATCCCACATGGTGGCGGTCAGCTTTCTTTGTTTTTACAGCCTTTAAGTAGAATAACGATCTTAGAAGATAGGTACCTAGGTACATAAGTATATACCTATCTTTTTTAGTTATATATCTTAGAATAGAGGTAGTACATACGTATACGTAGTACATAAGTACCTACCGCTAAATAAATAAGTAGGTATTGAGCGCAAGAAAGAATTCAAACACCGACAATTTTATTTGGCGCTCGATGCGATCATCTCCGCACCGCGCTGTTGCTATTGAATATCATACTCTTATGAAAGTTGATAATATATCCTACCTATATGAATCCGGGATGGGTCGTTAGTGTTAATATAAATAACTTTTATTTCAGTTGATCAATTGAAGAAAAAGTGGAAAAATCTGAAGGATTTTTATAGAAAAGAGTTAAAGAAGAGTCCAATTGAACGCTCTGGGGATCCTGCCCCCGACGCCGAAGACTGTTTTTCGCAGTGGAAATATTTTAGGTTAATGTCATTTTTAAAAGAAGAGTTTATGCCACCAGAAAATGAGTCGAATCTCAATGAAAACGAATGTCAGGATTTGGACAATGCTTCACAATCAGACTTAGGTCAGGTTACGCTGTCACCGCCGTCACCTTTCGAACCTCAATGGCCACGTGAGGTATCACTATCGCCTCAGCCTCAACCAGCAACCCCGCATTCGGCGAAACCTGATTCCTCCCGAAAAAGAAAAGTAATTGATATTCGGGCTGAATATTTAGAAATTGAAAAGAAAAAGCTGAAGATCTTGGAAGAAGAAGTCAAAAAGACACAAAATATCCCAGATACGGAAAGATCAGAGGATTATTATTATCTCATGAGTATTTTGCCCGAAATGCAAAAATTAAGTTCCATGCAGAAAATGAGAGTGCGGAATAAGATAAACCAAGTTCTGATGGATGAATTGGCTTTAAATACGTACGGAGATATCTACACACCACATGCTTACTACACACAACCGCCTCCAACTACTAACATTAGCAATGATTAGATAAAGTCACATTTATTTTAACCCAGTGAAATGTTGATTAATAAGTGTAAAGGTGTCATTTATTTATAAACTATGCTTCGCCCGCGTGCTTTAGATACCTAAACCTTCCTCAGGAATCACAATAAGTACGTAACTATTGGTAAGTAGTATGGGTATTAGACAATGGATAAACAAACCTATATACTTTTTTTTGTAAATACATACATATTATACATAGAAACACCAGACCAAGACAAACATCCTTGTTCACGCACAAAAATGTTTGACTTGAGTGGGAATCGAACCCGCAACCTTCAGCGTGGCAGGCCTTTACACTCCCGCCGCGTAATAATAAGTTTATTTGAGAATTACACTGAGAAAATAAAATAATAATTGTACCTATGATATATCACTAATACGCTTGATGCATAATCAATGATGGCCGAAAACTATGGAATGAGAGAAGGCTAATAGTGTGAAGACGGGCATCGTTCTCACCCCTACTATACTAAATAAATAAATAAATGGCACCTAGCAACTATGATTACGTCCGTACCTACTAGGTAGAGTACTACTACTCCTTAATAGAGACTGATTATTCTAAATAAATATATAATAGAATTATATGTTTGATCATATTCTATTTAAGTGCTTACATTAATCATAATAAAACGAGAATCTATATGAAAAAAGTAAATAAATATTATTTGCGTTCTATATCTACCTAATTGCATTTTATTTACACTTACCTCATAGTGAGAAAAAGCTTTTCTGCATTGCTGATAACCCTTTTGGATGTAAGATGATGTTTTAAATGTACATTTATGTGTTTCAAAATGTAATCGAACGTTTGCACACTTATTCTTGTATATTCATAAAATTTATCTGGATATTTCCTATAGTCTTCATATATATTACGAAATTCACCCTTTAAACGTCGTGATTTATTTAGTTCGTGCACTCCTTCTCTCATATTATAAAGAATGTCCTGTTTAAGAAATGAACTGCTTTCCAAGCACAGAAGAGATATTTTGGACAAGGCCATAATATTGGGTGCGTTACGTCTATCCAAATACGTCCACCGCTGCCGCTGTGTTTGCCGCTACTGTGGGGTCGTGGCGTGCACGACGCTCTGCCGCGCCGCGCGCCGCGCCGCGCGCCGCTTAGACCGATCTCGTGAACAGGCCGTAAAGGTATTTTTAAGCTTGAAGAGGCTACGTACCGCCCGCGCTGACTGAAACATGCGGTCTGGAGAGCATCACTAATCTTATTCGTCATTTCATGTTAGACTTCGTCTACATGCGATTTAACGTTAACTCTTAGTGAGGAGAGGGGTTCAATTCACAAAAATCCCGTCTAAGCGCTCATTTAATTCCCCAAACCATCCAAACACTGACTATTCACTTAAAGAATAACATTCCAACATTCAAAAGGCTAAAGAGAAAGTCTCCTAGAGATTTATAGGGATTAAAAAAAATTGGTTGCCTGTAAAGTCGGTATACGGGCGAAAGTTTTACGTGACAACGACTTTGAGTGGTAAAATAATTTTAATGTGAATATTCATTCGTATAGTAGGAAGAAGGATGAAAGACGCGTGCCTTTCACTTTTTATGTCTGTCTCTCTCGCTCTTAGGCGGGACGCGTGCCTCTCACTCGCTCTCATTGTGAGCGCATAACGTGAGCGGAGCGTAACGCAGTTTCTTGAAGTGTCACCCGGCAAACCAATTTATAAGACGTTGTCACGTCAAAAATAGTTGGTCTCGCGGCAGACTGCCTCGTTGGTCTTGCGGCATAAATATGCGCGTGGGATTGGAAGGTCTCGGGTTCAATTCCCGGGTCGGGCAAAGTGTTATTGGGTTTTTCCGTTGGGAAATGCTCAGTAGCAGCACGGAGTCTGTTAATGTGCCCGGTACGGCAATAGGCTCGCCTCCTATTATGTGGCACCTAAATATTCATGGCGAAATGTGGGTGTAATATTACGCCTCTGCCTACCCCGTCGGGGATACAGGCGTGAGTCTATAAAAATGTTAAAAATACGGCGCGTATGTCGCCGGACAAACTGCCCTCCAAGACCAAATACATACACTCTTAACTCTATTCTACATGTTCACTCGAAACAGATTGCATTCATAACATACAAAAAAAAAATCCAAGCAACATACATGTCAAATTTCAACTTCTTGTGCTCAGTTCTTTTGGCTTTGTCTATCAGTCAATCAGTAATAAAATAATTTTATGTACATAAACAGATGACGTTCAAACATCGAGAAGTGCTACTACAAAGAATAACCCAAGCAGCCAAGCATTCACTTCAACATAGATGTTACTAAAACAAGACAATAATTTAGTAAAATATAATTATACGCTCACGTCCGTGAACCGCACAGGCTAACACAATGTTGTTCGTCGAAGCAATGTCCTATTTGTGAGCACGTTTTGGCAAATGTTCGCGAATGACGGAGCCAAAGCTGTGTGCATTTATCTTGGCCTAAGTCCGTCATAATAATAATTGTGAACCAACGTTCTAGTAACAGCGATATTAAGAATCAACTGAATTATCTATTTTCAACCAACATAAAAATGGAGGTAGTTCTTAACTTGATTGCATATTTTATGTTTGAGATCTCCATCATTGATGGACCGATTCCTAATTATTTGTTTGTAAGTTTGTACTTCTCCTTTGGTCTCATTTAACTTTGAGGTTTGAAATTTGCAGTCAATTTAAAATGTTAATCAATAAATATTATTGGGTAAAGATAGGAAGGAAGCATGTGGATCGTTGATAGTAATAATTGAATATCATATTTCAAGGCAAAGGTATCACTCATACACAAAGTGTTTCTACACAAATAAGGCAATTCAGAGATTGTTAAACAGTATTCCACGAAACGACGCTTACCATCCAACAGGGGTAAAATCTCTCCAGCCGTTACATTTTGTGAGAGAACTTATTTCAAAGAGTTGAGTGTCAATTAGCGAATCAAGTTTCGAT
Organism: Euclidia mi; assembly: GCA_944739405.2. Taxonomy (NCBI): domain Eukaryota; kingdom Metazoa; phylum Arthropoda; class Insecta; order Lepidoptera; family Erebidae; genus Euclidia; species Euclidia mi. The sequence continues at coordinate 21,182,375 of OX123184.2, forward strand.
TTCACATTTTGGTTTTATTGCAGATATCCATTGGTATTCTGTAATTCCTTATGTAAACTCTCTTTGGGCATTCACAGTATATTGTAACTCTAGTATTCTTAGCGTGTCATTGGCAATCTAAATGGAATCAGCCTAAAACTTACCTACGAGTATAGCATTTTCAGTATCCAAATGTTCTGTTACTCTAGTAATATAAAAGTAAAACAACTACAGGTTGATTTTAAGACCTTAACTCTGCCATCAGGTGTACACAAGCAAATAAATAAAACAGTAGACAAGTCTGTTTTATATAAACTTTAAAAAACATGCCATATTTACAAAGAAGGTAATTACATAAATGATTGTTATGCTTGAGTCTAGGTGTACTTCTATCTGCAAATACATACTACGCTGCACCGGATACTGCCCACGATATACAATACTTATAAAATGACACCTTAATAAGCCGTAATTGTTAAAATATCTATTGATAGATTGTATAATATTATGTACTTACTCTTGTAGTATACTATGGAGAGCACTAGAAAAAATAAATTAATTATCCAAATATCAATCTGTCTAAGACACAATATTTTCTTAGCTATCGTGAAAATATCAAATAAAAAACGTAAATAAGACGGAAAGGTTGCAAAAATATTAGTTAACATAATATAGAATAAATTATTTTAAATTATTTCTATGTATAATATGTATGTATTTACAAAAATAAAAAGTATATAATTATGTATGTTTATTCATTATCTAGTACCCATAGTACAAGCTTTGCTTAGTTTGGGACTAGATGGTGTTGTGTGAATGGGGTAGAATATTATTATTATTATAGAAACAAAATTGTTACCTTACATCAGGTTCAGTCTATAATATCTGAAGATACTGAAGAAAATGAGGGATATCGAAGTGCATACCTACTCGCTATGGTACTATTGAATACAATAAGAAAATATAATCACTATTAAGGTAGTTTAAAATATGTCACAAACGAGTGACAGAAAATATAAAACATAATATAACGAAACGGCCACATCAAAAATATCATAAGTTCTTTTAAGAACTGGCTGGATGCTAATCCTATGTTAAAATTATAAAAATGTCGTGTTACCAAAATCACAGTCCAATATTGGACATCCCCCCCGTGGGATCTCCACCTTGTCGTGGTGGGGGGGCTCAGTAACCGTGGGTTAGAAGCCACCCACGGTGAAGCTAAGCGGGATCCCGGGAGGGGACGCTCCACGTGGGCTTGGTAGAGGCCTGCGTAGGATGCGTCCCATGGTGCGGGTGCGGGGGACAGTTCTGTCTGTCCCTCGCAGTCGGGTGCGGTCGCGGGAGGAGAGGCGTGTGGGTGTTGCGTTGCCCCGCGCCCTATCTCCCGCGACCAAATGGGGCGCACCATCGTTGCGTCGCGGTGGGGCCGCAGAGGAAGAGGAGATGCGGTGTTGCGTTGCCGTCCTCCCTATCCTCTGCGGCCGCTGGGTGTTTTGGCGGCGGAGCCCAACATCTTCATCCGCCGCCAAGGGGGTTTCGTTCGGGGCTCGCCTGACCATCTGGCGGGCCAATACCCGTCGGGGGGTAGCGAGGAATGCTTTGGTGAAACCCTACCCTCCGACACATGGGTACATGAGGAGCACGGGTTGGTTTTTAGTCAGTAAGAGTCTGACAGTCCCCTTCGTCCTTCCCCCCCGGGGCGGAGGGACTCCATGAGGATTTTCCAACCCGATACCAAAATTAAAAAAAAAAAAAAAAAAAAAAGTCCAATATTGGACATAATTATAATTAAGATTTGCAAATCTTTGCAAATCGATCCTATCTTGTCACTTTTGAACACACTTGTGTAATATAAAGTATAAATTCTGTGAAATACGTATACGTAGTACGTATAATTAAACCACAATACGAATTAAAACATATCATAAAACGCAACCGCAAATTTTATCTGTATCATCTTATGAAGAACTAGCTTTTGCCCGCGGCCTCGCTCACGTTAAATTCGGGGTAACACAAAACTTCTTCATCGTTCAAAAGTAATTTTCGTTTTAATTCTGTTCATAGGAACTAATAAGAAATATAACCGCAAAAAGTATTTAAAACATTTCTGTAAACAGTAGTTTTAGAGTTCCGTAGTCAAAAATTGCTAAACACGGAGTCCTTATAGAAGCGCTATGTCTGTCAGTCTTTCCATATGTCACAGCCACTTTATGCCGAAACTATTCAGTTTACACATTTGAAAATTTTTAGGTAGATGTATTCTGTGAACCGCTTTACGACGTTATAGAAAATAAAAAATATTGAATATTAAGGGGGGCTCTTCATACATGGAACTGATGTGGAAAATGGGTCGTTAAAAATTACTTTGAGGTTCCTAAAACCATTGTTTCTCAAAGTCAATAATTTAAAAGACATACGGTTCCAAAGTGGTAAAATGGGTGTGTGTGTCCCTCTAACTTTTAAAGTAAGAGAGTGACAAATCTAAATATATGCTGTAGATCGTTATAAAAACTTCCAACGAAAATTTATTTGAACGATATGTAGTCAGCAGTTTTTGAAATAAAACACATCATAAGAACCGCAAATATAGCTCTATCGTTTATACAAATACTATTAAGAGATAAAAAGATAATGACTATGTATGGTAAGTGGATACCTCCACTACGGAACCCTTCATGAGCGAGTCTGACCCACAATAGTGAATAGCTTTTATAATGTTTCGTCCTAGGTGTTACTTGTAGCCGTTTGCCATTACAAGGCTTTGGTGCATTAAGATTCCGCATTATGAGTAACAGGACTTGAACACCAACGTTCAGCCTCAAGTTGCGTGAAGGTACTCCTGATAATTGTAAGGATTTCAGAAACTCTAAAGGCTACGAAGTAACTTGTTCAGTATTCATGACATTATCTACCGAAAGGTGCTCAACAATATCATTTTGCATACAGTCAAATGTTAAAGCCATGGTTCGATATATCTCAATACACACTTTCGCATTTAGGAGTAGAGAATATTGGTTCAGCCGGTTTAGCGTGAAATTGGTACATACATATTATAAACATTTTCACATTTATACCTAATATTAGTAGAGATTAGCCAAGGCTATTACAATAATTATTAGTTTATATAAGTAAGCGAACGAAGTAATGACAGTGCACCATATGACAATGTACAGGCTGGCGCAAAAGTAATGACCATATAGAAATCCCTTATAGTTTTTTCTTATGACATCTCCTGTCATTCTGATATTAAACATTTTGTAGTAATCAAATGTAAAATTCACACAAAATAATCATGGACCGCTTTACTCCCCAAGAACGTGGAATAATCGTGTCATCAGTGATAAAAACACAACGTGAATTTGACTCTGCAGCGAATTTTGGTCAAAGAATTGAAGATTTTTCCGTATAAAACTCAGATGACTCATCAGCTGCTGCCTACTGATCACCGAGATCGTCTAGATTGCAGCCAGCGCGTCATAAACCTCAACCTTGAAGAGGATAATTTTCTTCAAAATAAATTAATTTAAGGTTATTTGAAATCTCGGGTGTATGTGAACAAACCACAGACTCTCGCAGCTTTGAAAGAAAACATACAACAAGAAATAAGAAACATATCGCAGGAAGTGTTACGGCTAGTTATGGAAAATGTCACAAATAGGGCTCAAATGTGTTTAATTTCTGGAGGTCAACATTTAATAGACATCATATTTAAATCATAATGCAACAAAATTTTATGGCACAAATATATATATTTAAAAAAGAATTCTAGTTTTCTAATTTGGAAACGAAGTTGTAGCTGAACCAAACAGGGTCATTACTTTTGCGCCACCCGTAATAATTTGACAGTACTGACAGTGCAACGGGTTCTATAATGAAACGTAGAAGAGGTTCTATACGTTTATTGCCTAGTATTGTCTCACTTCCTATGCACGGGTATGACCGACCAACAACACGACACTGGCCTGAACACTAAGGGCTGCAGTCTCCCACGCTGTTCCCTCCGGTAGTGTACAGGGCAGGATGCTCGAAGGGCTGCGCGTAGAGGGGCAGATCCTCGCAGACCGTTGGCTTCAGCTGGCAGGCGCCGGCGCTGTGTGTGCGCCATGAGCTGGGCAGGGCCGGACTCGTCGGCAGAAGTGTCGTCGAAGATGGTGCAGACGAAATAAAGAGGAGCGGAAGAATAGAGCTAGGGTAGCGTAGAGTAGATTGTATCGTAGCCCGGAGCCTCAAGGTGGACCTGGAACCTGAAGGGAAGCAGCATTAGAAAAGCTACAACCAATAGGGTCAGGCAGGCGGCGCCAGCCGGCCTCAGCTAGTAGGTAGAGAGATGGGCAGTAGGCTAACGCAGTAAATGTAGTAACTTACCCACAGCTGGGACAAGGATACACGTACGACGTAGACGTAGCACGTAGATCGGACAGGGTGACAATCAGTAGCGGTGCCGGCATCTCTGCCGGCCCCTTTATATACCGGAGCTCTCCATCAGAGTTGGTGTCAGTGTATTACCATATAAGGGCAAACTCTACGAGCACGGACGATGGCCTTCTCTAATTGGCCGAGCGTATAAACGGTATTATGACGCATATTCGGTAGGTACCGGACATACGTTACAATACCGCCCGCCTTAGGAGAGGATTTTACGTGGCTAACAAGAAAAATGCGACTAGCTGCGTTAGGTCTATGAGTCCGCTACTGTCCAAGCTAAGACGACATATAGAAAGAAAGAAGGAAAGGAAAGGAAAGTCATATACGGTTTGCAACAAATAGTTAGGCGCCATAGTGTATAAGTTTTAAGTCTTTATGTGTCAAAACTCAATAGAATTTCCAGACGCGAATACGAGAGGCGACTTTTTAGTGATCACTGTGCACTTCACCAATTTAGGGGCTAGTTTCTTACAGAAGGACTTATCCTTGTCGCTCTGATAAAAAGTCCTTTTCCAAACAGTGTCTCCCACATTAAGCTCAGCTGGTTTATGGCGTAAATTATAAGTTTGGGAATTCCTAGCATGAGCTTGAATGAGGAGTAATATGCCTGATAGGTGACCTATATTTTCTGCGTAATCGTCCCTAGGTATGTAAACTATATCATCAGCGTCCGTGTCGTCATAGTGTGAGCCGCATGGAACTAATTCACGTCCATAGACTAAAAAAACTAGGTGTATAGCCTGTGACTTCATTAACTACGGAATTTAATGCAAACTGCACGTTAGGTAGGAGAGTGTCCCATAATCTCTGGTCATTTCCTATAAACGCCGCTAAGGTAGAAACAATGGTTTTATTATAGCGTTCGACCGTATTCACATGAGGAGAATATTTAGGATTATAGTGCAGATTAGGAATTTTATACTTGTGCAACATAGCTTTTAAAGTAGCACTTACAAACTGTTTACCATTGTCCAATATATTTGTAGATGGTATACCATGAACAAAAAATATTTTTCTTCCAAAATATTAGTTATTATTTCCGCAGTAGCGCGCCTGAAGGGAAAAGAAGACAGTATTTACTAAAACAACAAGTTACTACAAAAATGTAAGCGTTTTGTTTTCTTGTGACGGGTAATGGCCCCACCAAATCTACACTAATGGTTTGGAAGGGTCGTGAACACACTTTGGGTCGTCCCATGGTTCCCAATGGTGCATGGTTCTCATGTTTGTGCGCGATACAAGTGTCGCAAGAATTTATGAACTTTACCCCGTCAGCGTGCATTTTGGGCCAGTAGTAACGAAGTGTTAAGCGCTTGTAAGTTTAAAAAATACCGAAATGCCCCGAAGTGCGTTCGGCATGGTTCTCTAATATGGCATTATTTCGATTAGAAGAAGATAGTACTTCTTTCCATTCGAAATCCTTACGTAGCATACACCTAGATTTTATTAAATGATACAATTTATAATTTTTAATAGAATAGTCTGGATAGTCATTAGGCGAAGATCAACAACCATTGTAGGTGGCTGAATACCATTGGCCAGTGTCAACATTAGGGTTGTTCACGTTATTATTATTATTATTATTCACGCTAATTGTATTTACTGGTAAGGATCGTGATAGCGCATCTGCTATAATATTATCTGCGCCGCGCCGATGCTTTATTTCGAAGTTAAAGGCTGACAGACGAACCGACCACCGAGCTAATCTACCAGTCGGGTTGCTCAAGTTTAGGAACAATTTCAGTGCGGAATGTTCAGTATACACAACAAACTTTAACCCGTTATCTAAATAGCAGCGCCAATATTTGAGGGCTGTTAGAACTGCTAATGTCTCCCGTTCTGTTATACTATAGTTTTGTTCCTGTGCATTTAGTGACCTACTCATGTAAGCGATAGGTACTTCTGCGCCATCTATTTCTTGTGTAAGCAATCCACCGATGACACACGCGCTCACATCTGTGTGAACTTGAAACGGTTTCTCGTAATCGGGGCACGATAATATTGGTGCGGAGCTTAACAATTGTTTTAGTTTACAAAAGGAGTTATCAGCTTCCACTGACCACTGGAATGGTGCAGCTTTCTTACCGGTAGAGGTAAGCTTGTTCAAAGGCCCGGCAATAGTACTAAAACTAGGGATAAATCGCCGATACCATGATGCAATGCCTGAGAACCTTTTGACTTATTTTTTATTCTTAGGCGAAGCATATTGAAGAATGGCTTCCACCATACATGGGTCTACTTGTAATCCTTTAGAGTTCACTACGTAGCCCAAGTACTTCAACTCGTCACGGAAGAATTTAGATTTTTCTAAGTTAATTGTAAGGTTGGCCGATTTTAATTTGTCATATACTTTATTTAATAGTGACACATGGGCATTAAAAGAAGGCGATATAAGCACGATATCATCTAAGAAAACAAATACCGAGTTTTCGAACTCAGGACTATTCGTAAACAACTGATCCACCAAACGCTGTTGCGTCGCAGGACCATTCGTTAAACCAAACGGCACAGTTACAAATCTAAATGTTCCTCTAGTAGGCACATAGAACGCAGTCTTATCCTGATCACATTCGTGAAGAGGCGTCTGCCAAAACGACTTAGATAAGTCTATACTACTTAGATACCTAGCATTCCTAAGATTGTTTAAAATTTAGGATACGTACGGCAGTTTGTACGCGTTTCTTTTAGTAATCGAATTAAATTTCCGACTATTTAAACAAAACCTCAGTTTACCGTGCTTCTTAGGCGTTAGTAAAATAGGTAACGGCCAAGGACTTTCGTATTTTTTTACCAATCCCAATGCAAGCATTTCATCTAATTCGTCAATAATTATTTTTAATTTCGTCGGTGGTAGCCTATAATATCTTTGGCGTATCGGCGCAAAATCGCAAGTGTCTATGGCATGTTCTTCTAAGTGAGTTTGTCCTAGCCCGGTTTTCCAGTAGAAATCGACTCGTATTTCTTTATGATTAATTTAGCTGTTCTTTGTTGTGACTCACTCAACTCACTAAAATATTGCAAATCGTCCATGTAACTTGGCTTATTTTCACTCATCACACCACACGGCAATGTTTTAGACATGCATACGGATGCGATATGGTTAGGCAGTAATTTAAGTAGTTTCCAAAAATCGATGCCTAAAATTAAATTACTGGTAACTTTTTTTTTTTTTTTTCTGTTTATTAACGAGCTGTGTCATATTTGACAACGTCGCTCAATAACATGCTTACATATATATAAACTTATCACATATACCTTATTTCTATAAGTACCAATACATATCATATCACTTATGAATAGCAACAATGACACTATAAAGCTATGTAATTATATATAATATATATGTCGGCTCTGACCGACAGCACGGCAGCCCCGACCAGCAAATATTACATATTATGTAATACCTACTAATCGAGACCACCACGCCACACCACCAATCAGAGCCGACATATACTTTTAGACTATTATATTTTATTAATGTAACTGACCGTCTGACGTTTAGTGATTGGGCAACTGAAGGCATTCATAAAAGTCGGATTAGGTTATATGAACTTTACAATGAAAAAACTTTTAATAATAGTCCAGCCTTTATTAATTATGTAAAAAAATATTCAAAAACATTCAGACTATTCAGCTTGTTATGCTGCAAAATCAATTTATTTGAAAAATAAAATAAAATGCGCTGAAAATACCATAAAAGCTACCTGGAATGTCATCAATAACGAAACTGGTAGAGCCAAAGCACGCAGTCGCGACTACCTACTAAATATCAATAATGTGAGTGTTGCAGAGGACTTGGAAGTAGCGACAGAATTTGAAAAATTTTTTGCTAATATACCCATTTTAACTACAGAGTCACTCAAGTCATCTTCCACGTCTGCTGAAATACTACTTAAGGACTGCGTACCAGAATGTGTCACAGCCTTTGAATTTACTGCTGTTACTACTGAAGATATTCTTAAACAATTTAAAACTATTAATATGAAAAAGACAATGGATTTATGGGGATTGTCAGTAAAGACTGTTTCATATATTATTACTTTAATTGCTCCACATCTAGCCACAGTGTTCAATGGCTGTGTCGCTTCTGGAACATTTCCTGATTTAATGAAATATAGTAAAATTACACCCTTATTTAAATCTGGTGACACATCAGACCCCTCAAATTTTCGACCTATTTCTGTATTGCCAACTCTTAGTAAAATTTTTGAAAAGTTAATACTTAATCAATTGCTTAATCATTTTAATAGACATAATCTTCTTCACAAGAAACAGTTCGGATTTACGAGGGGTTGTTCAACTACTGACGCAGCAGTTGAGTTACTGAAAAGTATTTTTGCGGCTTGGGAGAAGTCACAAGATGCGTTAGGTATATTTTGCGACTTATCAAAAGCCTTTGATTGTGTACATCATGATACTCTTATCAGGAAATTATATCACTACGGCATTAGGAACAAAGCTCTCGATCTCCTGACTTCTTACTTGGGCAACAGAATCCAGAAGGTCGAAGTTAATGGTAAGACATCTCCAGGTTCAGCTTTAAAAATGGGTGTCCCGCAGGGTTCAATTCTAGGTCCATTTTTATTCTTGATATATATTAACGATTTTCCTAATTATGTAAAGGACAATCATGAGATTGTGTTGTTTGCGGATGATACATCTTTGATTTTTAACATTAAACGACAACAGGTTAATTTTGACGAAGTAAACAATGCACTCTCTAAAGTTGTGAATTGGTTTAATGTAAATAACCTATTACTTAATAATAAGAAAACGAAACTTTTAAAATTCTCTATGCCTAATGTTAAACAATTGAAAACCAATGTGCAACTTAATGAATCTAGGATTGAGCCCGTCGAGACAACCATGTTTTTAGGTATTATGCTCGACACCAAACTACAATGGGGTCCACATATTGAAAGGCTATCGGGCAAACTCAGTTCTGCAGCTTATGCAGTTAAGACAATTAGACGCCTTACAGATTTAGAAACAGCTAGAATGGTTTATTTCAGTTATTTTCATAGCTTAATGTCGTATGGGATTCTTCTCTGGGGGAGTGCTGCAGACCTAAATACAATATTCGTTCTACAGAAAAGAGCTGTAAGGGGAATTTATAACCTCGGTCCAAGAGTTACTCTAAGAGAAAAATTCAAAGAAATAAACATTCTAACTGTTGTATCACAATATATTTATGAAAATCTGTTATATGTACATAAAAATATTGACAAATTTAGTAAAAAATGTGATATACATTCTGTAAATACGAGACACAAGAATAATCTGGTAGTTCATAGCACTCGTCTCCACAAAATAAGTAGCTGTTTTATGGGGCAATGTATACGCTTTTATAACAAGCTCCCTCATAATTTAAGAAACTTGTCTATAAATAAGTTCAAAATTATTGTTAAAGCGAAATTATGTTCAAAAGCATACTATAAAATATCTGAATATAAAGACGACCAAAACGCTTGGGATTGAGCTGTTCTAATTCGGCACACAAAAATAATTGTATAAAATGCTCTTTTTAAATGACGTTTCGTAAGTACTTGCAAAGTTTATACGAAATAAAGAACTATTTCATTTCATTTCATTTCACTATTTTATGCCTAAAATAAACAACTTATATAGTAATCGGGCCCTACTAGATGTTGGCTGGGCTAAGATCTCATTGCATACGCCAACATTCGTCATGTTAAAGTTCAGAGCAGCTCTGAAGGCCCCGTTGCGCACACACTCCACGAGGAGATGATAAGTGTCTTCTACTACTTTGCAGTCTGGGCAAAGGGCATCCTCAACCTTTCGCATCAAAAAGGCGAATCTCCTGCATGGAGTGTGCCCGGAACGGAGCCTGCATGCTGTGACTACTTCAGATCTACTCAGGTCACAATTGTCTATCCAAGGTGTTCTTAGCGGGTGCGGCACAATGGTTTTATACCAGATACCCTTCTCCTTAGAACGTAGGTCAAAGTATTCACTCCACCAGTTGTAACAATGGTTTCTAATTAAGTAAATACAATCAGTAAAGTATGGAAGTATGTTCACTGTGTCTCCCTCTGTGCAGGCCTGTTTGGCCAATAGATCAACCTCGTTATTTCCAAAAATGTCGGAATGAGAAGGTATCCACTGTAATATTACAGACTTACGTTCGGCTCTCAACTCTAAAATAAGTTTTAATACGGAGTAGGCTATCGTTGTGCCTCGGATAGCCGAGGTGCAGCGAGCCAGGTGTTGCAAAGAGCTGCGAAAATCGGTAAATATTACAAATTTATCCGATTCAATGGATTTATTGTATGATAAAGCTTCATAAATAGCTATAAGTTCCGCACTCATAATGCACATATTATTTTTAATTTTGAATTTCATACAAGCATTTAATTGACTGTCAAAAATTGCAGCTCCTATCAGCTCTCCGTCTTTAGACCCGTCCGTAAACAATTTGTAATATTCACTGTATTTTTTTTCCATAAACTCCTTACATAATTTTTGAATATCTGAGATATTATAAAGGCGTTTGGCAGATGTAATGCTATCAATGTATGGATATACAGTTGATGACATATCAACACTACTCATCCACGTATTTAAAGAGAGCATGTCTAACTTATGGCTCGACTGGATGGGCTGTTCCAGCAAGTATTCATGCATATCCAGTAAGATAGGTACCCCCTTACCCCGCCAATATCTATTGCTTTTATGACATATAAGACTTTGCAGTAAATTTATTGTCACACTATTTTCTATAGATTTACACTTTAACCAAAACTTGCCTCCCAAGTATAACCCCCGTACATGCAATGGAGGGAGACATAGCTCACTCTCCATCACATGTATTGGAGTACTTTTGATAAAGCCTCCAATAATCCTCATAGCCTGATTTTGTATTTTATCTAACTTATACAAATTAGTTTTGCTACAATTGCCATATAAAAAGCTGCCGTAATCCAATCTACTTCTTACAATAGCTATATATATCCTTCTCAATTGCTTAGGATGGATCCCCCATCCGCATCCAGCTAGTGCCTTAAATACGTTAAGATATTTTGCTACTCTAAATGTTAACTCATTAATGTGTTTAGTCCATCTCAATGATCTGTCTACCCACATCCCCAGATACCTCACATTGTCAACAAGCTCCAACTGCGTACCATTTATGTTTATATCTAGAACCTGTCTATTTATACCCTTTTTAAAAATACAAACCTTACTTTTAGTGTGAGATGCTTCTAATGCGAGGTCTGCTATTAAACGAGAGAACCGGTTTAGAGCTAGCTGTAGCGAGTTACTTGCCCTTGTTCAATTGTTCTACAAGTAGTGTACAAAATAAAATCGTCGGCATATTGTGACACATATACATCTCTTATTAATTTACATATATTTATCGTTGCTATATTGAAAAGCAAAGGAGACAGAGGGTCCCCTTGCCCTAAACCCCTGCTCGTATTTCTGCTTATTATCATGTTGTCAACCGATACTCTTAAAGACCTTTCATTCAAAAACGACCAAAGGTACATACATATACTCGAGCCTACCCCTAGCTCATCCATAATACGAAGTAATGCATTAATATCGACATTGTTGTAGGCGTTATCAATATCTATAAAGCAACCAATAGTGACAAGATTATTAACAAAACCTAATTGAATCCTAGAAATTAAATTAGCTAAATTTTCGAATGTAGACTTTGATTTCCTAAAACCGGTTGTTTCTACGTTTAATAAATTATTGTATTCTAAATACCACTCAAGTCTATTGTTAATTATATTATGGAAAATCTTACAAACACACGACATAAGACATATTGGCCTGAGCGCGGCAGCCGACGATGAATCGCGGCCCGGCTTTGGAATTGGTATTACATATATATCACGCCATTGTGAAGGCACATAACCAATGCAAAATATTTTATTATAGATAATGACAAGCATATCCTTACCAATTGTGGGTAAATTTTTAATCATTGAGTATGATATACCATCATACCCAGGTGACGTATCTTTGGATTTAATGCATTTTTCTAACTCGCATAATGTTATCTTGTTCTCTAATTGTTCATTGTAAGAAGAAAATATTGGCCTTTTTGGCCGCACATAGTCAGGTGTTAAGTTTTGAAGAAGATTTTGAGCCATTACTTTATCAACATGCCAGTTCGAATATTTACAACCCTTAAGCCATCTCATTTTTCGCCACATATCATTTACTGTTGACGACTCATTGATAGATGAACAAAAATTGTGCCAACCCTCACTTTTAGCTTTTCGCACCAATCGCTGGCTGTTTCTGGTTTTAATTTTTAGGTTACATAAATTGCTAGGGGTCGGATTCTTTCTAAATTGTTTCAACGCTAACCGACGCTCTGCAATAGATTTAGATAATTCAGGTTTCCAATAGGGCTTTGGGGTAAATTTCTGTAAAGGATCTAGATGAAATTTTATAAAGGGTATATACATATCAGCTGACTCATTAATAATATTCAGAAACACGTCATAGGCCGACTGTAGATCGTGTGGAAGACTAAAATCGATAAGTTTATTACGCATATATTCTTTGTATGAAGCCCAGTTAGCATTCTTATAAATTCTTTTTTTTACATACTGAGGAACGTTATTGTCATAGTACATACTTATCTTAATAACAAGATGATCACTATCTAATGTCTCATTCATACACATCCACTTAAAATATACCGCCATATCAGACGTCGCAATAGAGATATCTGGGGACGATTGATGTAAAACATTATTTACTTACTTAAAATATGTATAACTACCGTCATTTAAGGAAATCATATTATTATCCATTAATGAATCAAATATTATCTTGCCTCTCGAATCTATCTTATTTGACCAGCTGGGATGGTGGCCGTTAAAATCCCCCAGAAATAATGTTTTTGTGCGAAACATTGAAAATAATTCGTCCCATACGTTTTGTAATATTGGCGGCCGGACATTAGGTGGGCAATATATAGCAACTATATTTTCAACATACCTACAGTTTAAAATTCTAACTCTTAATAACTCAATATTAGGATTAGAAAGGGACATTGGTTGTAATTGCGTTTTGATCGATTTGTGCGTAAAAACAGCTACTCCGCCGTATGAGTCCTCCCTATCGTTCCTATATATATTATAGTTGCTTATTTTAAGCTCAGCTTCCGGATCTAGCCACGTCTCACAAACAACCCCTATATGAATTTTCTCTCGCCATAGGAGCTGCTCAAAATCGATACATTTATTTCTAATACTTCGAGCGTTCCATTGAACAATATTTATATTAAGGCGTTTATTCATACTTAATTATATACTAAAATTAATCTTAAAAGGCAGGTCGCAGAGATACTGTACAATGTTTGTTGTCAACCACTTCATAAATAAAGATACCCCGTGTTTAATCTTAGTCACGTTATTCTCATAGTCGTCGCTCGAAAAAGCAATATCTTTCAACAAATTTAATAATTGTAAAAACGTTAACCCGCCTGCACGCCTCTTCTCTGGTTTCGCCTTTTCTTGACCGCCCGATAGGTTCGTTGTGTTCTCCAGTACCTCCTCCGAACTAGACTCAGATAAATCCATATCTACAGCTGTTTGAAGTTGTTTCTTTTTCTTTTTTTTAAACTAGGGTTTCTTGAGATACGCGAAGGTAACGCGGGGCTCTGTGGTTCCTCCACTGGATTAGGGGGCGTGGATACAATATCCGCTTGCTGATCGCGGTCCTTAGGTGTCGCGGTCCTTTTCAAGGCAGCTGCATACGTCATGTCATTTGAAGACTCTGATTTCGAAGGCTCTTGTGAAGGCTCCTGGGTGCTTGGTGAATTATGAGTCACTTTAGGTGGTAAATTATCTTTCTCTCGAATCGAAGCCAATGGGGGCACACATGGCAGCTGTTTTTCTGTAGGTGCAATTGTATTGAGCCATAAAATCTCTAATTGTCTTTTCTCTTCGATATATAGAACATATTCTGTCCAGTGCATGATGACTACCACGACAGTTGACACAGATAAATGAAGTTGCTTGGAAATTTGAATGATTTTTTGTACACTTAGGACATACCTCTTTTTTCGCCGGGCATGAGTGAAGACTATGCCCGAATCTCCAGCATCTCGAGCATTGGGTGACTGGAAATACGTATGGTTCTACTTTTACAGTCATGCCATGTATCTTGATACTTTCAGGTAAGGTGGAACCTTTAAATGCCAATCTCACTGTTTCACTTTCAATCCATGTAGTACTCTCCGCACTCCGCCGTTTCAGACGCTTTACCGCCAGTAATTCACAAGGGCTCGAAACAGTTTCCAAAACCTCCTTCTCAGTCAATTCCAACTCCACGTCTCTGATGATACCATACGACACACTTACTTCTAAAGGCTTATGGCATCTCCAGCCCAGGTCTTGTAATTCCTTCGATGAAATTAAGCGCTCTGAACTATAGGGGTTAATATACTTAACCCTTGAAATATCAGTTATATTGTGTTCCATTAGTAACTTCGCCAACGCAAATTGCTTAGGCAACTTCTCACCGCAAGTAACTGTGATGTCAATTTTATTTCTCTTTCTCTTTCCATCCCTTCCGACCAAAATCCATTCTTCTTCCTAATTCACCTCTCGTCCTCTTTTTGGTCTATCTAATGGTGGCTCCGGCGCCGCGGTTTCCACTTGCAGTATCTGGCTCCACTCATTGTTAACATTGGTTGTACTAATCATTTCATGATCATTCGCCTCTTCATCTACCCCGTACTCTATATCACTATTTTGAATTATAATATTATTAACAACATCATCCTCACTCAAATCTAAGTCTTCGGACATCGTTAATAAGGCGCTAAATCACTAGCGCCTGGCACTCAACCGTACATTAAGCGCAGGTACGTGTAATCACATCCGCGTACACGGCTCAACTCACTGGTAACTTCTGGATTAATATAGCTTTCAATAAGTGGGTTTGATTATTAAAAGTAGTGGGTAAGGCGATAAAACCGCGCGGCAACAATTTATTTCCACCCGCGGATCGAATAGAATAAGTGTTGTAACACTGCTGTATTTCTAGCCCGGTTATAGTAATTACCTCCAGATGGGAGTTGTTACCTAAAATTGTGATGGCTGAACCGGAATCGAGCAATCCACAAATAGGCAAACTGTTAACCGTTACGTTAACACAGGGCCGTAGGTCATTTTTAGGTTTATTATTTAGGATCGAGGCGACGTAATAACTAGAGAAATACACTTTTAGAGTGTTTAGCCAATTTCTCCAATCATCTTTGTCAAAATTAGCTGAATAGATTGTAGAACCTAATTTAGATTTTGACACGCCCCGACCCTGACCAAATAGTTTTTGGTTTAGTCGATTTACAGTTCGGGCAGTTAGGGAATGTCACATCCCTACGGCCGCACTTGGTGCAAATTGCAAATCGCTCGCACTTGCAGTCCTTCAAACTGTGGTTAGTGACACGACAGCGCGGACAGAACTTGGACGTGACTAGAGCGACAGAGCTAGGTTTAGACTTAGGATTGCTAGGTTCGTAGTTCTCAGTGCGGCGTGCCCTCTATAGTGGCAGCGGAATAATTATTGTATAGATTATTACGCGCTCGGTTATTAAGTTTGTGACTGTAAGCTAGGTCTGGTGCCAACGTGTTGTTATTATAATACGGTTCGCGGAATTGAGAGTTCAAACATTTCATCCGTTCGTAATTTAAACATAACTTTTGCAGTATTGCTATACTGTCTATTGAAGATATTGACGAAGCTAGCACTAGCGAATAGCATGGACGTAATAGGCAATAGAATATCTAATTTTTCGCGTTCGGACAATCGCGTTGACGGTGACAGTCTAGCGAACAGCTGATTTATTATGGAGAGATAAATCATTATAGTTTCGGTAGCACATTGAGTACATCAGCGGATTTCATTTAATAAACGGTAATCAAAATCGTACGGTGTGAAATCGTCTACTAATTTGGTGATGAGTTCTTCCCACATAGTAAAATGTTCGTTTAGGCCGCGGTAACGCACTCCGCGTTACCGGTGAATATTTCGGAGGCATATGATAGAATTTTAGTGGAAGGTAGATTACGCGCGGTTTGAAATTCGGTTACGCGTTGTAGGAACGCTCGGACGCATCCCGTACAGTCGTATTTTAGCTTAGACACTTCGCTAAATCTCAAATACTCGCAAGGCAACACTGGGGCTAACCCTGCCTGTGTCGAGGCAGTTGGCGCAGGTTGGACTTGTGCCACAGCATCAGCTGAGCGAACACTTGATTGTTACATGGCGGACAGCTCCGCCGAGAGCTTGTCGAACCGGCTGCACAATTCGGTTATGCGTTTAGAATACACCGTAGGATGTTCCATCCTACGGAGTCTGTGATATAAGTGATTGTGCAGTGCGGTGGACTTCCTAGCTAGGTTCGCGTCGTAGGAAAAAGATAGCGAATCCACTCGTTTAGCCTGCTCAAAAACCGCCTCGCTAGCGCTCTCGAAGTCCACCGCGATGGCTAGACCTGACTCCGAAATGTCATCATTTGGAATGCTTTCCAGTAATTTAGGGAGCTGCTTCCGCAGACCTAAGACAGAGGTAGCCGGCTCCTAACCTCTGATCGTAACCTCGTATGCTAATTCGTTTTTATTTAGCAGAAAGTATTTTGTGGGGTGTGAGCCCATTGTATATGAAGGAATAACGTAAGTATACACTACACACTATACTTAATGCGCAAGCGTTCCGCCCTTATAAATGGCCTACTTTCGGATTAGGCGTAAAAGTTCGACTGTTAGGACTAATTAGGAAAAACGTTAGGGTTCAAATTTGCAAACTATTACGTAGTAGGTAGTTACACTAAAAGGTAGACAATTAGTATAACAATATGAACTGGTTCGCTGTAGCCGCACCTCCTCGCTTACAATGATGGAGACCTGCTAGAAGAGAACTCGAGCACGGAAAGCGAGACAATAACCCACGTAGGCGCCATTGTAACGATAATGAACGAAGAAGAGGTTCTATACGTTTATTGCCGAGTGTTGTCTCACTTCCTATGCACGAGTACGACCGACCAACAACACGACATAGGCCTGAACACTAAAGGCTGCAGCCTTCCACGCTGTTCCCTCCGGTAGTGTGCAGGTCAGGCTGTTCGAAGGGCTGCGCGTATTGGGGCAGATCCTCGCAGACCGTTGGCTTCAGCTGGCAAGCGCCGGCGCTGTGTGTGTGCCATGAGCTGGGCAGGGCCGGACTCGTCGGCAGAAGTGTCGTCGAAGACGGTGCAGGCGAAATGAAGAGGAGCGGCAGAATAGAGCTAGGGTAGCGTAGAGTAGATTGTAGCGTAGCCCGGAGCCTCAAGGTGGACCTGGAACCTGAAGGGAAGCAGCATTAGAACAGCTACAATCAATAGGGTCAGGCAGGCGGCGCAAGCCGGCCTCAGCTAGCAGTAAAAGAGATGGGCAGTGCGCTAACGCAGTAAATGTAGTAACTTACCCACGGTTCCCTATCCATTTGCATAAAATTTTAAGACCTAATATAACTTATCATAATTTTGTTTGGCATAATTATATTTTCGCATAATATAATTACGCATAACAGCTTACACATAATTTTTTAAGCATAATTTCTCTGCATCATGCAAGCAAGCATGCCGCATGCAAGCAAGCATGAAGCGTGCAAGCAAGCATGCAGCATGCAAGCAAGCATGCAGCATGCAAGCAAGCATGCAGCATACAAGCAAGCATCCGGCGCTGCGGGCTTCCGCATACGAGCAAGCATGCAGCATGCAAGCAAGCATGCAGCATACAAGCAAGCATCCGGCGCTGCGGGCTTCCGGCGGCCCCACGCGCATACGCGATTTTAAATAAAACTCTAGGGGTAGGACAAACAAGACTACGTGGAGTCGGTTTTGCAGCATTTCGGTTCTGTCACTAACTTTTGTTGCACAGCATATACACTTTTTACAAGTTAAATATATAATTATATAAATATTATGCTAATAGTCATTAGGCCTACTAACGTTATGCTAATAGTCATTAGGCCAACTAACGTTATGCTAATAGTCATTAGGCCTACTAGCGTTATGCGAATCAAATTTATGCCAAAACAAATTAGTCTTTAACATGATTATGCCAACATAAAATGTATGCCTAAAAAAATATGCCGAAGTATTATTATGCCAAAACAAATTATGCCAAAATCGTTTTTTTTTTCTCTTTATTGGGGAAAACAAACAATTGTACAATGGGTATTACTTACATCAAATTTACAATTCATTACAAATTATTGTACAATCCACGACGTTTCCACGAATTACTCTATATAATAATAAAAATACAGTGAAGCTTAAGTACTAGGTGTATGCTATTTTAGACTACTAATATAATCGCTTTTCGAAATTTTGCTTTTGTTAATACAAAAATATCCACATTATGGAAATGTTGATTAAACAATTGAACTATTCTACGTAGAGGCGCCCGCTCACCCGCATTTGTACGACATGTTGTCGTGGCAAAGAGCGGGCAAGTGCGTGACTCCCTTCTTATAATAGTTCTAGGCACTACATAAAATATATTATTGACAAGTTCTGGGCAATCGAATTTGTTATGTACCAGTCCATGAAGCATCATAGCATGAAGTAAGAGACGTCTTGACTGCAAAGTAAGTAAATTAAATTTATTCAGTGACTCCTCGTAACTCAAACGGCCTAAGTTACATCGGTACTGTACTGCTCTTAAATATTTGCGTTGGATTCTTTCAATTTCCTCGTTATACTTAGAGTAGAAAGGGTTCCATATCATACACGCGTACTCTACTTGGGGCCTAACAATTGAATTAAAAAGATAGAAAAAGGTATTTAGACTTTTGAAATCATTTGTTGCTCGCATTACAAGATGGTACATTTGAGAAGCTTTAGACATAATTTTATCTATGTGTAAATTAAAATGAAGCTTGCTATCTAGTATTACTCCGAGATCTGAGATATGCATTTCCTTAGCTATTCTTTCGTCACACAGGGTGTAATTAAAGTTTATTATGTTTTTATTTTTAGTAAAGCTGATATGTTTACATTTTGGAATACTAAGAGTAAGTTTATGTATATTGCAATAAATTGTTAATCTGTTTAAGTCCTCCTGAAGAAGTAAACAGTCAGTAGGAGACTTGATAGTTTTATAAATTTTGAGATCGTCTGCATATAATAAGTACTTACTATTATGAAAACAGTCACTAATGTCATTAATGTACACGATGAACAACAACGGACCGAGTATAGATCCATGTGGGACGCCAGAGGTGGCAAGGAATGCATCTGACTGATATCCATTAATTGCAACAACTTGGTTACGGTTTGTTACATAGGACCAGAACCAGCGAAGTAGATTGCCCCTAATACCATTGAAAGCTATTTTGTCTAACAGTATTTCGTGGTCGACTCTATCAAAGGCTTTTTTGAAGTCGGTATATATAGCATCTGTTTGATTGCCTTTATCCATATTATCGAACAAAGTGGTGGTAAAAATAATTAAGTTTGTTACAGTAGATTTATTTTTGACGAAACCATGTTGTTCAGGTATTAAGTTTTGCTGAATGTATGGATAAACCACACGATGCACCAGCCTCTCAAACACTTTAGCTAGAGTGCAAAGTAATGAAATAGGTCGATAATTTTCAATTTTTTGCCTCGATCCGTTCTTGTACACTGGTATTACATATGCTTTTTTCCAGATTTCAGGGAAATTGCCTTCCTCTATTCATTTATTGTATAACATTACTAGAGGTTCACATATCGTTTCTGCCGTATATTTAAAAAAATAAGGAGACAAGCTGTCCGGTCCAGGACCTTTCGTTACATCTAATACTTTTAATTGATTGCGGATGTCTGAAACACTAAACTTCAACGTGTTAAGAGATGTATCGTTTACATTACATTGGTCATAATGTGGGCTCCAGGTGGATTGAAGTGAGGATGGTTCATACACCGATTGAAAGAATGACGAAAAGAGGTTACATATTTTTAGGGGATCGCCAGATTCCTCATCTTTGTAACTCATTCGAGACGGGATACGAGATTTACCTTGCCTGTTTGCTAGATATGCCCAGAAGTACTTTACGTTTTTGGGAATACTTGCCTCCACGTTATCTATGTAACGCCTATAGTATTTCTTACATTCTTCTGAAAAGCGAGCTCTATGTAAAGAAAAAACCTCATAATCGGAGACGTTTTTATATTTTTTCCATTTACACTGTTTGAAATAGAATTAGTTTTTATTATAAGTCAAATCGATTAGATCGATTGAGTAACATTTTGTTTAGTCTATTGAAAATTTCTGACAATGGTCACACTGAACTGTCACTTCCGTCTTCCGCTTGAAAAAATTAACACGCCGTTTTTGCAAGCTCGCGTGCCTTGTACCTAAATTAAATTGATCGCCCTTTGAATTAACGCGAATTGAATCAACTTGTAATTAACTTAATACGTTATTGCCGCTTTTGACTTCCGGCAAAGTTTGTTGTATCTTAATGAACATTTGTGAAATATTGAACTTTGTAAAACACGTGTGTGAATTCCTGATTGGTGCCTGGAGAAGGACTTCGCCGAATTGTAAACTGGTATCTATTGATTCTCTTGTTATTTTGGCCAAAATTATAAGTTAATCTATAGGTCCACTTCAAGAACATCACCAGGATATATAAGGTAAAATTTTCATATAACTAAGATTATAAGTCATCGCTGTGCTACCACAGTGAAGGTGTTTAGATAAATTGTCTATCGTGGTCAGGTGGATGTATTACAGCTTCCACTGCAACTCTGTTCTCAACAGTTTCCCACCTGGCTGCGGTAATTCTAGACATAATTTTTGGTGCAGAGCTGTAGTTGAAATTTAGCCGCTGTTGCATTACTGAGTATAAACTCAGATTGGTATGAGCTTGTATCTTATCACCTTGTAGACAGTATTGTAGTGTTTGTCAGGTCAGTTATTGACTAAAATACATAATATTTAATTGTATAAGTTGACCTAGATAATTTGAAACACATTGTCACATAACCTCAATCAGTAATTGTTGATTTGTATTGTTGAATAATCTAACTTAAATTTGTTGTTGCATTAATAAGTCAGTTTGTATGGATACATAACAGCTGTATGTATCAATAAATTTAGTAAATTTAGTTTATTGCATATATTCATAAACATAACAACCAACTTGACCTTGCCACTTGGGCGGGTCACATTAATAAACTTTGTTTTGTTATAATATAAAGACAATATTGTTAGGTAACACATATTCTGTGCTTACTTCCTATTGTATATCATAAATAACACAGTTAGTCTGTCTGTTGCAAATAATTAATTAATTAAGTTGAAGTTTCAACTTTATTAATTTGTTATAAGTTATAACTTTGATAACTTTTGTGTTTGTTTCAATATACTGAAACCTTTTAATTTTGTTGGGCAGTAAATACCTGTCACTTGCCTGCACTTGCAGTAAACAGGCTAAAACTTTGTTGGTTTAAAAGAATTAAGAAAAATTAGGTTTTGATTGTTAATTTTATTTAGCGCTTGTCCGGGCTCTTTTGAATTTTGATTATGTCAGCTATCAAGGACTTGCGTGCGGCTGCTGGTGCTATTGCGTCAGATTTGCGCTGGTTTGCCTCAGCCAGTGCTTTAGTGAACCGGCCTGATCGCCAGCAGGCCCTACTTCAAAGGTACGAGCGGATTGACGATCGCCTGGCAAGTGTGGAACAGCAATTCCGCACTTTCAGCACTTGCTGTCTTGAAGTGTCAATCAATGATTTCACCGCTGACCAGCGAAATAAGGTCAGCGAAGACTATGCCCAGGTCTTAGACCTGTATGATGCTGTCTCCAATAGTGCGAGACAACTAGTTGCCGATAGGGAAGGGCAACCCGGCCTGAAGCAGGAGCTTCCTAGGTCAGCACCGGGGCTGGTGAGTAGGCTCCCTACTTTGGACCTCCCCCATTTTGATGGCTGCCTAGGAAGCTACCTGGGCTTCGTTAATTTGTTCGACAGCCTAGTCCATGATAGGGCTGACCTTCGGCCGGCACAAAAGTTGGCCTATCTAATGTCGGTTCTGGATGGGGAGGCTAAGGGCCTCATCCAGCATCTGCCCGTGTCTGACGAGGCGTACCAGACGGCTCGGGACCTAATTACCCGTAGGTACCATAATAAGCGTGGCCTCGCCGACACGCACATTGAGCAGATTTTGGGTTTGCCGACGCTCACCCGGGTCTCTGGGTTGCGCACCCAACTTTTGAACCCGCTCTTGGTGGCCATCAACGCACTTAAGTGCCTTGACCTGCCCGTGGACCAATGGTCCTATCTATTGGTGCACATTGTGCTGAAGAAGCTGCCTGCCGACCTGAGGTCGCGTTTTGAACAGCGCTTTGGTGGGGATAGCGCGACCCATTTGCCCCCCTTTGCTGACCTGGAGAGGTTCCTGGAGGATGAGTGCCGGGTCTTGGACAACTCCGGTGGTGATACGCCGGCTAAGACGCAGCCGCCCAAGGTCAAGGAGCAGGCTCGCGGTCACACCCGAGCCAATGTTGACCGGCGCCCTCCTCGCTTTGCGGTCACGCAGAACCCAGCGGAGTGCTCCTACTGCAAGGTCACGGGGCACAGAACGGCCAGTTGTAGGGCATTCTTGGACCTACATGTCGCCTCTCGTAGGCGCATCGCGAATGCCCGCCGCCTTTGCTTCTCTTGTTTGGGGTCCCACTACCAGCGAGACTGCCCAAACTCTCGCCCCTGTCCTCACTGTGGAGGACAGCATTTGGACATTCTCTGCATGAATGCCAGCGAGGTAGGCCGCTTGTCTTACCAGCCGACGCCGCGCACGGGCGGGTGTCTTGAAGGTGGCAGCCGAGGCTCACCGGCGCGTAGCCGAGAGTCGCCTCGCTCAATTGATCGCCACTCACCCCGCTTGGAGAACCGTAGCGTGCGCACGCCTCCTCTCTCTCGCGCACCTGAATGTGCTGTTCAGCGTCACCAGCACCATGACTGCTGCCCCAGGTATTCCCCTCCTTTGGCGGAGCGTCCCCGCCTTGACTCGCGCCCACCTCGTTTTGGGCGGGTGCGTCATTATGACCCCCCACAGATGGCGCGCGGATCGAGTCATCGCGCTTTTGAGGACTTCAAGCCGCACCCTCGTTTTGACTTGCCTGGTCCTGGCCAACGGTCGCCGCCCAGGCAACAATAGGTCATTGACCCCTGCCCTATAACGCCAACCTCCCCCATTGAGACCGTTATCCTACCAACGGTTGCTGTTAGGGTCTGGGGACCCACGGGGACCTCTGTTGTTGTCCGTGCTATATTGGACACAGGTTCACAAGGTTGCATAGTTTCCACTTATTTGGTAGGGCAGGTTAAATTAAATATGGGCTCCTTTCCGAATTGTATACGGGGCATAGGGGACGTAGCCTCTAATGTTGAAGGGCAAGTTAAGGTTTTGTTTGGCCCTGTTGAATCTTCACACGCGAGGATTAAAACCTCGGCTATTGTGTTGAAGAATATTTTGGGTATGCACCCACAGAAGCAGCTACCTGCTGCTGTGGTGAATTTGACATCGGGATTGGAACTGGCAGACCCCAAATTTGACACACCGGGACAAATCGACTTGTTGATTGGCTCTGATGTCCTCGGTGGAATTTTGATTGGTGGGAAACGGGCCTTGGTGCCAAACGGTTTGACTGCCATCCCGACCATATTTGGATTTGCTTTGATGGGACCTGTACCTAGGGACCCCCCTCCACCCGAACTTGATAATTTGTTGGCTGTAGGCTCTGCTCTCTCTGATGCAGTTCAGAGGTTTTGGGAGGTAGAGGAGCCCCCTCAAGTTGCCCGTTTGAATCCAGAACATGAGGAGTGCGAGCTGTTCTTCCAGAACAACACTGGTCGACTCCGTTCTGGTCGGCTCATTACGAGGCTACCCTTCCTGTCTGTTCGGCCTCCGCTTGGTGAGTCACGACCTTTAGCCGAAAAGAGGTTGTTGGCCATGGAGTGCCGCATGGGTCGTGATCCGGAGCTCAGACAGAAGTACATTGAGTTCATGAGGGAATATGAACAGTTGGGACACATGTCTGTGTCAAATTTGGATTGGCGTTCGGTGGAGCACTACTTTCTCCCGCATCATGCGGTATTGAAGCCATTGACTGGGAAGCTGCGCACAGTATTTGATGGTTCTGCGCAGACTTCAACAGGCGTATCCTTGAACCAGTGCTTGCATTCTGGTCCCAAGTTGGTCAAGGACCTTTGTGACGTCATCACCAGCTTCCGACGACATCAGGATGTCTTTGTAGCCGACATAAAAATGATGTTCAGGCAGACTATTATCCACCCTGATGACCGTCGCTTCCAGCTGATCCTTGGGAGAGAGTCTCCTCGTGATCCCATGGTCGTCTACGAGCTCAATACTAATACGTACGGGTTAAGGTCAAGCCCCTACTTGGCAATACGTTCTCTTTGGGAGCTCGCAGACCGCGAAGGCCTACGTTTCCCACGAGCCTCTGCCATCTTGAAGGACGATATTTACGTCGATGACATTTGCTCGGGTGCCTCCACAGCGGACGAGGCGATTCTCCTGCGGGACGAATTGATAGGTATTTTGGCCTCCGCTGGTTATGAGTTGCGCAAATGGATTTCCAACTCACCAGCGCTTTTGGAAGGCTTGCCAGAAGATCATCAGCAGGATCCACATTTGTTTGAGATTGTTGACAACCCCGCCATGATGGCTGTTCTCGGCGTTCAGTACAGACCAGTCCAAGACATCTTTACATATAACGTAGACTTGAAATTGCCGTGTTCTTGGACTAAACGTCTCGTATTGTCTACTGTCGCCAGAACCTTTGATCCGAACGGTTGGATCTGTCCAATTATATTTTGGGCAAAATGCTTCTTGCAGAAGCTTTGGACAGCAGGATTGACCTGGGACGAACCTCTGCACGGCACTCTTGTTGAGGAATGGACCTCTTTTGTATCCTCACTTCCTGCCGTCAACGAGATCTCCTTGCCTCGTCCCATCCTTCCTCCCGGGAAGTACAAGGCCACCCTTCACGGGTTTTGTGACGCCTCGGAACGTGGTCACGCGGCCGTGGTGTACTTGCGCACAGTCAGTGCCTCAGGTCAGGTGAGAGTCTCCCTGATCATAGCGAAGAGCAAGGTAGCACCCCTTCGGACATCTTTGACCATTCCGAAATTGGAGCTCTCTGGAGCAGCACTACTTGTACGCTTATTGAACCACGTGTCTAACACTTTGGGTAAAAGCATTTGTATTAATGGGACCTACGCCTGGACAGACAGCCAAATTGTTCTTTGTTGGTTGAAGGCTTCTGTTCACACCTTGGAGGTATTTGTCGCTAATCGCGTTTCCCAAATCCAGAAATCCGAAGTCAAACTTGTTTGGAGACACGTGCCAGGTGAGCTCAACCCCGCTGATTGTGCCTCGCGCGGATGCTTGACGCCTAGTTTGATAGGTCATTCGCTGTGGTGGGGTCCGGAATGGTTGAGTCGACCAGAAATTGATTGGCCTCGAACGCCAGTTTTGAATACTTCTAATTTGCCGGGTCTACGAACACTCGCTCTTGAGAAGGTAGAATGCGCCTTCGACCCCGATTTTTTGTTGAATCGTTACAGCTCCCTCGACAAGTTGTTAGGTGTCACTGCTTGGATAAAGCGTTTTGTTTTTAATTTTAGGCACCCACAACAGAAACGTCTGACACCGTTTCCCTCACCACAGGAACGACAGGAGTCCCTCACCTTTTGGGTTCGTTCTGTGCAATTGGCCCATTTTGAAAAGGAGATTGCTATCCTTAAATCAGGGAGATCGAAATTGTCGGGAGCTGTATCTAAATTGAACCCCTTTTTGGACGAAACGGGTCTCTTGCGCGTTGGAGGGCGTCTTAAGAACGCCAACCTCCCTTACGGGGCTCGTCACCCCCTTTTGTTACCTAAGGACGGTCATTTGGTACGCTTGTTGGTAACTGACCGTCACCTTAAAAATTCGCATGCTGGTTGTAATGCCTTGTTGGCCATTTTGCAACGCGAGTTTTGGATTTTGTCTGCCCGAAGAATTATTCGGAGTGTAGTCTTTCGCTGCATCCCTTGCTATAAGCTCAAGGCTTCTACCATGCAGCCCTTGATGGGGGACTTACCGGCAGATCGCGTATCTGAAAGCAGGACGTTTGACGGTGTTGGCACGGACTTCGCTGGTCCTTTTTTGGTGAAAACGTCGACACTTCGAAACAGCAAGACTGTTAAGGCCTACTTGTGTGTTTTTGTTTGTCTTTCCACAAAGGCCGTACACTTAGAACTGGTCTCCTCGCTTACGACCGAGGCGTTTGTAGCCACATTTGACAGATTTGTATCCCGCAGAGGGCTGCCTTCCTTGATCCGTTCTGACTGCGGCACTAACTTCAAGGGCACTTATAATTATCTGAATGATGTTGTTAATTTTCTTGAAACCAACAAAGCTGATATAGGTGATAGGCTTGCCCGACGTGGGATAAATTGGTTGTTTTCCCCACCAAATTGTCCACACTGGGGTGGTATATTTGAGGCCGCCGTAAAATCGGCCAAAACACACTTGCGCAGGACAATCGGTGAATCTGTCCTTACATTTGAGGAACTCGCAACTGTGTTTTGTAAGATTGAGGCCGTTTTGAACTCTCGGCCATTGTGCCCGATCTCCTCAGATCCGAATGATTTGGAGGCCCTTACGCCGGGCCATTTTTTGATTGGTCGCCCACTTGTCGCCTTGCCTGAGTACCCCTATATTGATACGAGACCTGGTCGTCTCTCGCGTTTTGAATTGGTACGCCAGATTACTCAGAGCTTTTGGAAACGCTGGAACTTGGAATATTTGCACATACTCCAGCAACGCGTTAAGTGGACCGACAAGACCGATCCACCCAAGGTTGGTGACCTCGTTTTGATCAAGGAGGCTAACCTTCCGCCACTCAGATGGCGCAGGGGGCGCATCCTTCATTTGGTAACTGGGGCTGATGGAGTTCCCCGATTTGCTGAGGTCTTGGTGGACGGTTCGATTCTGAGGAGAGCGGTTGCAACATTGTCACGTCTACCAACTGATTAGCGGACCGGTAGGCCGGTCCGGGGCGGGTGGATGTTTGAAATAGAATTAGTTTTTATTATAAGTCAAATCGATTAGATCGATTGAGTAACATTTTGTTTAGTCTATTGAAAATTTCTGACAATGGTCACACTGAACTGTCACTTCCGTCTTCCGCTTGAAAAAATTAACACGCCGTTTTTGCAAGCTCGCGTGCCTTGTACCTAAATTAAATTGATCGCCCTTTGAATTAACGCGAATTGAATCAACTTGTAATTAACTTAATACGTTATTGCCGCTTTTGACTTCCGGCAAAGTTTGTTGTATCTTAATGAACATTTGTGAAATATTGAACTTTGTAAAACACGTGTGTGAATTCCTGATTGGTGCCTGGAGAAGGACTTCGCCGAATTGTAAACTGGTATCTATTGATTCTCTTGTTATTTTGGCCAAAATTATAAGTTAATCTATAGGTCCACTTCAAGAACATCACCAGGATATATAAGGTAAAATTTTCATACGAGTATAACTAAGATTATAAGTCATCGCTGTGCTACCACAGTGAAGGTGTTTAGATAAATTGTCTATCGTGGTCAGGTGGATGTATTACAGCTTCCACTGCAACTCTGTTCTCAACAGTTTCCCACCTGGCTGCGGTAATTCTAGACATACACCATTGCTTTCTTTTTGCAATTGAATATACGAATCAACGCTGATGAGAACCAAAGAGGGAAGTGAGAATTTTTACATTTACGCAGCGGTACACGATTTTTAATTATGCCATATACGTGATTATAAAAAGTATGTAAGTTGAATTTTCAGCCGATTTATTGCCAAGTACACTATGCCAGTCTATATCTTCAATATCTTGATTGATTAAATTATAATCTGCCTTATAGAAAATATATTTAGGTAAACATAAAGGTTGCAAGTGAGAGAGACTAATGTTTAATGATAATAGTGTGTAAAATGGGGGATGGTGGCTATCAACTGGCAGCAATTCTTGATTAGGTTTGCACACTTGACATGTAGTACTAGATAGGAGGATATCTAATATTCGCCCGTTGTGATTGAGAAAATGGTTATATTGCTTAACATCGTGCACTGTCAAGAAGTCTCTCACACGACTAATGGTAGGCGAAGCACCGGTACAGGTAAGATAATTATGTCCTAAACTTTTAGACTTTATTGAAGGAACAAATAACATATATACAACAGAATAAAACTACTTATGCAACTAAACTATCCTAAACTAAACCAATAAAACTAAAAAAATAAAAATAACAAAATAGAAACTACGCGGCGTCAAAAAATTCCTCCGCAACGCTGTTGGCTGGTAGCGTGCCCAGAAGGCTGGCAGCATTGCCACGTTGTATGGCAATGCTTATTCTCTCTGCAAAATATAAACCAACCCTCTGGTCACGGGAAGCGTCGATCAGCCTTTTAGCGATTTCTTTGTACAGAGCGCGTGCACTAGGCCCCCATGGCCCCAGCGTTTCGACCCCAAACGGCTCAAAAACGTAATTACCAGATAGGTTTCCGTATTTGCGCCGTTTGAGGGTCTCCGCTGATGCAGCAGCAGCGCCAGCCGATCCAGCTGTGCTTGGAAGATGTGATGGCGCAAGGGTATCGACGCATGTCACGTCCCATACCAGAGGCCTGCCCATCTTCCAAGGTAATAAGGACATACCGTCTGGTCTCTTCCCATCGTCGCGTACCAACCCATTCGGTTCAAGATGAGCTGGTACTCCGGCGGTGACAAGAGCTCGACGGATTATGTCGTTAATGTGGGCATGTCGGGAAAAACGCCCAGCACTCTTGCTGCACGATAGGCCATGGTGGCCAAGACTGTCGACGGCTTCACCGCAGTGACAGCGATGCGGAGAATTGCAAACAGCAAATGTCCTGGGTTGAGCGTTATCCAGTTAGCCATGGGTATATTATAATCACCTATAACTAATAAGTTGTCCACATTATTAGTGTTGATAATTTGATCTAAGGTATCAAAATGTGTATTATACACAAATAGTGGGGCATTATTGGCTATGTAAGTGGCACTAATGAGTGTTTGTGTTGTACCGTTATTAGTCGGAATTGCAATGATAATTTGCTCGTAATATTTATCCATTGTTGATAGTAGCGGTAAAGAAACACAGGTAGCATTATATTTGCGTAAAATAGCTATTAATACACCGCCACCCTCTGCTTTATTAGTTGCAAGTCTATTGCGGTCACAACGGAAAACTAAGTAGCGATTATCAATAAATTCATTATTGTGTATTGCGGGGACCAACCATGTCTCCGTCAAAATTATAGCATCGAAACAATTAGCGAGAATATTCATGTACAAAGCGTTTAATTTAGTGCGAATGCCTCTGCTGTTTTGGTAATATATGCTAAAATTATTTATATTGTAAGTAGCCATTATTATTACTTGAATACTAGAATATTTACTGATTGCTATAAACATGTGTTAATTTGCGATAGTGTTTTTAAGTTTACTTAGATCGCTGACAGATTTGATAGCGATTTTAGGCGAAGTTTCAGACCGTTTCGTAAGGATAGTGGCGTGTTTTACCCATACAAATTTGCAGTTATACTGTTTGGCGGCAATCCGTGTTTCTCGAATCAGTTGTTTATTGTGGAGAGTCAGGTGTTCGTTGACATATATAGTATGCGATCCGCCCGATATTCCAAGTTGAGTGGAAGTAAGACCTTTCTTCATACGATAGGCACTGATGATATTGTCTCGTAACGTACGTGAACTTATGCCGAAGTATATTAGGACAAAGAACATTATGCAAAAAGAAGGGATCCCCTTACCCACAGCTGGGACAAGGATACACGTACGACGTAGACGTAGCACGTAGATCGGACAGGGTGACAATCAGTAGCGGTGCCGGCCTCTCTGCCGGCCCCTTTATATACCGGAGCTCTCCATCAGAGTAGGTTTCGGTGTATTAACATATAAGGGCAAACTAAACGAATACGGACGATGGCCTTCTTTGATTGGCCGAGCGTATGGACGGTATTATGACGCATATTCGGTAGGTACCGGACATACGTTACAACAGATATACGATAGCATATGCGCAGCAATCAAGTATTACAGCGCATGCGTTCTTACTGTAGTAGGTTTGTCCCTACAAACTTCGACCCTCTTTAAAATCCCTCCCAGATTATTTTTTGCAACTAATTGTATCTTATGTGTTTTTCCTGGTTCTGAGCTACCTCCCCACCAATTCTCAGCCAAATCGATTCAGCCGTTCTTGGGTTATAAATGGTGTAACTAACACTACTTTCTTTTATGTACTATATATGACGACGTGTTGCTTGATTTTTGGACGGTATCAACGCTTCACAGTTTGTTATAAGTTTACACCAAATCAAATTAACAAAACTGACTATAATTGTTTTGGATTACTGAACACGAAACGAGTGATAGTTTCTAGGTACTTGTTGTCCGCCCGGAGTTTCCAAGAGAAGTGAGAGTTGTGTTGCTCCGTTGAACGTCAACCGTCAAAGAGGGCGCTCTTCAACTATACCGAACGTCACACTAGACTCTGTCGAAGCGCGCTATCTTCACACTTCCGTTTCGTAGTCAGTTGACGTCCTATACTCATGACCATTCCGATACGGCCATCTTACAGACACACGTCCCTGTGTGTTAATCTGTAACAAAATTTTACACGCACAGTATCGCATTGCTCGGTCACTCCTGACTTAACCCAGGGAAGGGTTGAATCAAAACAGTGTTACGATTCCAATCAAATTTATTACAAAGTTACCTCCTACATTACTAGGAGCTGGATTCAGAGCATCACTGACAATACAGTCAATTACCATAGACTCACGTTATAATCAAATTAAATAACTAAAGCTCTACATGTGATTCATAACCATTCAGTAACCGCCAGTTACTAAACCAGGTACCAACCAGTCACTCGGTTGCCACCTATTTATCTGCGCATCCTCACAAGGATCGCCAAGTCCCTCCTGGACTTTATGGTTTCCTACGAAACCCATTTATCTGCGCATCCTCACAAGGATCGCCAAGTCCCTCCTGGACTTTAGGGTTTCCTACGAAATCTATTCATCTCCAGAGTTGTCTGCTACCGCGTACTCACGGACAACTGCCTTCACAGTTGGTTGATACCGATTTGTACTGATTTATGGCTACTAATCAACCTCTGACATTGAATCACACAACCAATCAACATGTAAGCTTAGTTTTCTACTGTCTCGTCAGTATTAAGTTTCACACTTTGCTCTCTTCAGGATCGTCAGTTATGCTCTGATCCTCTGTCACAAAGTTTCAGTATCAAAATCAATAATCAGGAAACTCAAAGTAAAACTGACATTTCACTATCGCGGTATCTCTCAATATATTATTTCAAACCAAGTAAACCAAAACATTTAAGCTCTACATGTGATCATGGCTACGCATAGCCCAGTAACCTCCAGTTACTCTACTTTCTGCGAACCCCGACCTCCGCCAGAGCTGACTGCAATACCGCACACTCACGGACTACTAAGTTAGAAGACGCCGATTTCTAGCGAGCTACGGCTACACATCAGCCTCTGGTGCGGTCCGATCCAATCATCATGTAAACTTAAACACTTTCTTCAATATCAGAACTACTTTGTTCTACCTCAATTTCGTCAGTTGTACTTTGACTTTCAGGCATTTTTCGCAACTTGTCGTGTGCGTACTTATAGGTACGCTTAAAATTAAGGGCTTTGAGATTATAACGATCACCGTCAAGAACTTCTGTGACCTGAAATGGGCCTTTATACTTAGGGTCTAACTTCTTTTGATTACGTTCCTCGTTCATAATCAACACAAAGTAACCTACTGAAAATTTATTAAGCCTTGCCTTTGTCTTATCAAACCTACGTTTATCATATGATGCTGCACTCTCAATATTACGTAACGCATTATCTCTCAAGGTATTTAGTCCAACCTCAGGTTCTAAATCAACTGCCATCAATAATAGAGGCCGTGCACACGCCTTGCCTATTAACAACTCTAGGGGACTAGCTTTCGTCGTTCGGTTAACCGTACAGTTAATCGCGAGTTGGACTTCGGCTAATGAATCCTGCCAAGAACGCTCTTGTCAGACAACAAAGAAACCAGAGGTATCTAATAATTTTAGTGAACAAATATCAAAGCAGAGCTACTTGAGCAGCAGGCATCCATGATTGCGATCAACAACCACACCTTAATGCACTTCGCTCTAGGAATACAAGAAAATTATCGCACAGCACTCATTCTAGTCGTTCGGCTATTCCTGACCCAAGTCAGTGGGAAAAAAAGGTACTCTGATCAAAATCATTACAAATTTTAATGAAAATCACAACTAACTCTTTCTCTCGAAGCTGACATGTTGAACATCACGCATACTCGTTAAAATAATAGGAAGCACTTTAAAATAATGCATTGCTCATACTCTGACATCCATCGGGACTTCAACATCACGCTATGCAACCTCCATCCGGTTACACAACACCACCCGGACAATCATTTCAAGCGGTTAACAAAGTAATCATAAACTAGGTTTGTTCACACAACATGTTGCTTTAGTTTTCCTTATCACATAGCAGACTTTAAGAAAATCTTACTAGGCTGATACTTTAGATGTTAAATTTACTACCAAGTATCCAACCACTCTTTTCAGCGTTATAATTTTGTTATGGATAGTCTAAATACGAAGCTTATCCTAATCTAATCATTAGCGATACAGCAATGGACCTTTCGCGTTCAAGAAGATGGACAACGTTTGTGATACTATGATAAATGCACTAACGACCGTCTTGTTTGCGCACCAACGGAGACTATGACTAACACAAAAGTTTCAGGGTAAACTAGGCTAACCAGAAAGGCACTTTGCCGGTCCAATCAACGGCAACACATGGCTAAACATGCAGCCGCACAAACGGCTTATCACAAAATTATCACAACAACGACTAACTAAGTACCCATTTAATGAGAATAAGGTTAAGCATACAATCATCACTAACGATCACAAACCTAGTTCTACCTACAATGAAAATTAAAATCTCTGAAACTGATTATCGTAACGCACTACGATGATAGCTCAATTATTTTCTTCTACATCTGATAATCGAGTTTATCAGCTTCTACTAGCAACACTATCACTCATAAACGTCCTAAGCATAACTTGGAATTGGCCAGAGAACTCGGGGCATTTGATAAATATTCCCAGCGTTGTTGTGTCCCACAGTTGGTAATTTTCACGCGTAAAATCTTAAAATTGAATTGAATTTTACTAATGGTGCCATCTAATAATCATGCGTAAGAAACATTTTAATGTGCCATGTGTAAAATTTATACACAAAAAAAGCATGTCGATGCCTTCCGGCCAAAAGGGGGTAAGCGACATTTTTTGCGAAATTGACTTATATATATGGTTAGAATCGGCTTTTTTTTCTGCGTCTAATGGTCTAAGTTTCGTGGCTCTAGGACAAACTTTTTGTCGCTTAGGCGGTAAAAGAATTGAGGTTCTAACACTAAGTTTTTCGTCATAAACGACAGTTATTTTTGGTGTATTTTGTATTATGGTGGTTAGATAAAAATAATATTTCAAAACTGTGAGATAAGCATTTTTGGCTTTGAATATGTTTTTCTTTACTTGAACGTTAAGTAGTTTGGGCTGTACATACTTTTTTGAAAAAAAATACATTAGTCAAATTTTACTTGAATCTTTGTGTACCAAACTTTCGGTTAGGATATTAGGGCAGTTCCTTTGGATAAAATATATGTCATTTATTACATTTAGGTCTCATTTCCGTGACTTTATTTGGCGTTTATTTTTATTTTCCCTAGTCACCAAATCAATCATCGAAGGCGCTTAGGATAATTCATCCAAACGAATGTCGCCTTGCATTGTCGCTTACCCTTTTTTTTTCCTCCCAAAAAAATATCTGGTATGGTGGTTAGATAACAAGGTAAATCAAAGGTTTGGCGGTTAGCTTACAGAAGAATGACAAACAGCGTCGGTTATCTCACTCTTTCGTTCGAACAAAATGTCGTTAGCGTTGCACAGCGAACATTCACCGCGGGCATAAGCACCTCCGTGCTTGCGAGTCCGTTTAGCGCGAAGTTTTCGAAGGAAATAAAACGGTAAGATTCTTTTAATAGACTTTTATATTCATCTATAATTGTGTATTCTAATTAAAAGAAAATTATAACGAGCTATTCAAATACTGTAACGTGTTACCAGTGCAATGTAAAATCCAAATGGCCGTTATGAAAGAACTTGTAAACACAGACCGACTTAGTAAGTACAACCGCCATAGTACTCTAAGACAGTTGCCAAACGCAAAGAAATATGTTTTACCAAAATCTAATAATCTGTATGAAACTAAAATATGTCGATACATACTTCCAAAGATATTAAATAGTTTACCAGAAGTTATAGCTAATAAATATGTAACAAAACAGCCGTAAAAAAACATGTTAAAAAGGAATTTCGTCAACGAAATGAGTACCTTATCTAAGTTATAAGGTACTCATTTCGTTGTAAATATTGTAGTCATGATAAATATGAACTCACATTCGCAAAAAATATATCTAGAGGTTTAAACGAATGGTATAAGTGAGACTATTGTAAATTGAAAATTTTGGTCAATAAATAAAAAATAACAAAAATAGTTATTTTAAGTTTTATAGGTAAGAAGTCATTCTTTTGCTATCTTGTTCAAACAATACTTCTTTCTCTTAGCGATATCCCAGTTTCAATCTGGGGTCTGCTTACTAGTCTAACCGGATTTGGCTGAATATTAGCTTTTCCACTTAGCAACTGCCTGTCTGACCTCTGCAACCCGAAGGGATAGCGATATTCCATGGTTTAGACTAGTGTCAGTTTAATAAGAAGGTACTGACGCCCTGTAACGACTGTCAAAGATCTTCATGACAACCGGGACCGACGGCTTAACGTGCTCTCCGAGGCACGGGACAAGCGATAATTAACAATTCAATATGCACATAACTCCAAAAAGTAATTTCGAACCCGATACCCTCTGCATGGCAGTCTGTTGGTAGGTATATCCACTCGGCTATCGCTGCCATACTGAATGGTTAAATAAGTACCTACAGAGTTTTTGTTGGCTGGCCTGGCTTAGGATCATAATCAAGGGTTCGAATCCCAGGTTGGGCCAGCAAGGAATTATTGGATTTTTTGAAGAATTCTCGGTAACAGTCAAGAGTTAATCCTGCGACTGATATGACTCTGTTGTGTCGAATTGCCTATGGGACTATGAGAGTGAGAGAATAAAAACTGCACGTTTGTTTTGCACATATATTAGCGTTAGTAGGTCCCTCTTTTGCAAATTGTTATTCTGCCTCAAGATTTGTCACCGTGACTGATTTAACAATTGTCATCATCATTGATTTATCGATTGGGTGAGTGCGAATGAATGGATACACGGCAAAAGCGATGGTAAGAACCCTCTTTTTGGAGTGGCTGAAGGCCGCCACGGTATCCTCACCTTCCGCCTGACGCATGTCTTCATCGGACACGGTTGTTTTGGGTAGTTTCTTTGCTGTGGAGGACTCCCCGGCAACGGACGTTGCGAGGCGATTTACGGCAACTGTAGACGCGGACATGCGGACGACGAGGACCAAACGCCTACCGTCATACCTAAAAGTGGTCCTTAAGTACGAAATCTTAAGTTTATATTTTTTTGTCATACCTAGAATGTCAGCATGAATGTATAATGCAAGACTAACTTACAATGAGTAACAATTGTTTTGTTTAATTTTCTAAAATAAAGACTGATTGAGCACAATTTCTCTTTTTTTTAATTCATACCCTAGTCGGTTGGCCTGTTTAAAAACTAATAAATGTCTAATGTATATATGTAAGTATGTATGTATAATTTTATAAGAATTAATCACAATGTGCTTTCGCGTTGCATAAAAGAGCTTATAGTATTTTTTATAGATAATAAACTTACAACAATTTTCTTGTTTTTCTGCCATTAACCAATAGCCGGTTATGTCATATTGGCTCCACTTGATGAACAGAAAAAGCACAGGTATGCTCTTTTTCTTCAACAGAAATAAAATAAATGGTGCAGTTAAATCATTTGGGTTGGAACTCATTAATTGGGTTGTTTTCATTTACGACGTTTTTTCCTATTAGTGTAATTAGGACCATTTGAGGGTAAGCGACAGTAAATTGTGTAAGGAGTGTGATTTGTTTTAATTAACAATGTCATTTCGTAGAGACCTAGTCAAAAACTATATGGTTAAATTTTGAAACTTTTGGAACGTACAGAAAATTTTCTATGATTTTTTTTCACTTATTTTGAACTTTAAACTACTCTCCTGTAAAGTTT
This sequence comes from Euclidia mi, assembly GCA_944739405.2. Lineage (NCBI taxonomy): Eukaryota > Metazoa > Arthropoda > Insecta > Lepidoptera > Erebidae > Euclidia > Euclidia mi. Next base: position 21,219,190 of record OX123184.2, read on the forward strand.
GCTAAGTGGCGGTTAGCCTCTTTTGGCCGTAAGGCATCGATGTGTAATTGCAACACCGAGATCGTCTGTACAACTCAGAATTACAACGAGTAACAGTGCCACTTTTTACTTAGGCTCTGATCACGTTTAAACGAAATCCGTTAGGTATTATCAACACCACGAGTCGATAAAATAATGACGCTAGTAATATCTTTCGACTATGGTCAGGTTACACTAACCAACCAACCACACTCGTCTTAACAGCACTACAGTTCACACGTCTATTCAAGAATTAAAACCTACAAGCTGTTCTACACGAAATCAGCACAGCCAGAAGCAATAACTCCGCACAGTCTTTCACTATGAACTTAGTATGGACGATTCGATTAGTTTACCAACTTTAGCGCCACAGCCCTGCGAAGTACAGTCTAGACCGGAGTTATTGTTCTAGATTTAGCAATAAACGAACCGGAGCTTGGGTTTTGGTTCTAAAACCAATATTACGACTGCACTAGAACAATAACTAGCACGTTTCACTCAAACGCACTTGCTTGGAATAATGCAAGTCGGTCTGTACGCTCATTCTCGTTACTATTACAGTCCATAAAGTAAGACCAAGACAAGATAATCTATTTGCAAGCAAGCATAATATGATCACAAGAATCGTGAGTGCGAGCCACCCTCGCATGAAGAAATAAAAATAATCGCTTTCTTTTTAACCCGCGTATCAATTATCAAACTGAAAACCTCCGTTCGATATCTACGCTATAGCTAGGTCACAGTGGTAGTCAGATAATCATACGCTAACATAAAAAACAGCAAAGGTCATAATTACATCGTTCAGTACGACCCACATTTTTTGTCTATTTCTTCTTTAAGATAAGATAAGATTATTCATGAGATCATGACATGGGAAACACGACACCGTAAAAGTCAAACGACCGAGTCAACCAGAACTCAATGTCTCGTGCAGGAATCGAACCCACAACACTCGGTACGATGTGATTGATGGCGATGATGATTATGATATTTCCAAGGTTAAACGCTTAATAAGGGATAACACGATGCAAATACCATCTTTGCGTAGAACGGAAAACTCGACATCAAACCCTATACGACTGCCTCGTTGGTCTCGCGGCATAACTGTGCGCGTGGGATCGGGAGGTCCCGGGTTCGATTCCTGGGTCGGGCAGTGAGGGTTTTTCTGTCACGAAATTCTCAGTAGCAGCACGGAGTCTGGAAATGTGCCCGGTACGGCAATAGGCTCGCTCCTTTTTACGGGGGACTAAAGTATATCTGCGGAAAAGTGGGTGTAGAAATACACCTCTGCCTATCTCTTCGTGGTTATAGGCGTGAGACTATGTATATATGTATGTAAACGCTTAATGTTTTACAACTACCGTCACTAAATAAAATTGGCAGTACCAATATAAAAATCAGACAAAATACGCTCACCACGGTTGCAGTTGAAAGCTCAGCTGATTCACCAACATAGCAGTGTTAGCATCACATTCGCTCGCGCCTTGTGGTCGTCAACCGTCAAAGAGGGGGGCTCTTCAACTATACCGAACGTCACAATAGACTCTGTCGAAGCGCGCCATCTTCACACTTCCGTTTCGTAGTCAGTTGACGTCCCGTACTCATGACCATTCCGATATATACATAATAATTAAACTTAATTACGAATGGTATAAAATAATATACATGAAGATATTTCTACAAACGTATAATCGTTTGTATCTTAAGTTATAAAAAATCGAAATTCTGATTTATTATTACATGCGTTTTTCTTTTTAAGCATTAATTACTCATTTTAATATTTAATTTAAAAGAAATAACTAAGGAAAATTTGTTTGGACGCTTGTCCATCTGCATGAAAATAGGAAAAACGCTTCCCGCGGGATCTCAAATCCCTCACCGGGAAAATAAAAAACTTTCCAGCCACTTCGGGATACCTCATTACTGGTTTTCGAGGCTAGTTCTGATCCTTCAAAATATATAAACGCTGAAAATAGCCCGCACTAAGTTTTACTTGCAGATTTGAGTATTCCCATAAATTGATTTTTGAAACATTATTTTTTCTTATAAATAGAAAATATCCTATTTATTTCAATCAAATCATTTGATCAGCAGAAATCTATCTGGTTTTGCTTTCCGGAAAATGCCATCTTCATCATAAAAACTAACGCCATATTTTGTCTGTAAAGTGAAAAAGTTTAGTTCTGACTTTATTCCAAAAAACCTTTCATAATTATCTGTCTATAACATAGATTATACAGGTATATAATAATGTTAGTTGTGCAAAATTACATCTGTAAAAACGTTAGAACCATAGTTATATTAAAACATAGTTTTATTTTTGATATTTCTGATAAAAAAATAGACATTGGCAATTTAGTCAAAAACAAAAACGTATAGCCATAAATAGATCGTGGTGGCGTGATGAAACATACACCTAATAACTATTTAATTGCTAAGAATACGGATATTGCTTCGAGAGTTAGGCTTGAACTTTAACGATCAAAGTTCAAGATCCTGAACCTGATACTATATTAGATAAATCTATATTAGATCAAAATTTTACTACATTATGCTTGAGTATTAAGTAGAGTAAATATATACAAATGACATAGAAGGTGTAACAGTTGCAGCACCTTACAAAATTTAAATTTTTATGTATTATGCAAAACCTGGCGATGAAAAAGAGTGACCTTGAGTTTTATTGCCCGTTCTTTCTCATGGTTCTACGCCCTTGCTTTGCGAACGTGGCAGTAAATGTAAATGTAGAAGCTTTAAGTAATTATTTTTTAAATTGACGTTCATAAGTGTCACTTTGTGATTTAAATGAATAAAGGATTTTGACTTTGACTTTGACTTTGACTTTGATACCATCTTTAGATACCTACTCACCTACATTTGTTACAACTTATTTTCTTGGGTTTATGCGAATTAACCAACTGACACATTGAAACTAAACTAAAGTTTACGGATTTTATCGCGTTATTTTGGTTTCGCTAGGTATTACATTTAAACCGAATTATCTGGAAACTACATTTTTATTAGTAGCCGACGTTTCGAATTCTCTACGGGATTGGGTGATGGTGATGGTGATATTTGTCTTTTTCTTGAATGTATAAGTTATTTCAAAGTACCCGAACATTTTTCAACTATTGGTGTTACTAATTACGCAAAATGAGCTCACAGTGTCCTTAGATCTTCTGGTGACATGTCCTTCATGGGTTTCATTAGCCTTATGATAGGGTCCCAAGCTGGAGGAACATTCCAACCGTCTTCCCTATTGAAATTAGGGTGTTTTTTAATTTCAATAGCCTCATGTGATATCTTTGGAAGAAAACGGTGTTCTTTTGCGAGTATCTGTGGTTCATCAAATCGCAGGTAGTGGTTGGGTCCTTATTCCACATATTCACACACAGCAGACTTTATTGAACATTTATGTTTTTGTCAGCTATATGTTCTTTAAGTCGAATGCCTATACTTTTCTTGGTTTGTCCAATGTATGAGAGTCCACATTCATAGTCTATTTTGTAGACAGCGGGCTCTTGCAATGGTCACTGACACTTGACTATTGGTAGGAATTGACATATCTTCGTTGGCGGCTTGTAGTAAGTTTTGATTGAAGCTCGCTTCAAGATGTAGCCAATTTTCTCGGTCACGTTCTTGATGTATGGGAGGACAGTAGGTTGTCTTTCTACTGTGGCTGGTTTTCTTTCTACAGGGATCTGTGACAGTGGCGCGGTGGTTGGAGCTTGTTGTCTTGTAGAACTTGCCTGACATGTTGAAGCTCAGCGTCCAGGTGTTTCTTGTCTCAGATCCCCCGGGCTCTCTGAAACAGGGACATTGCTACGGTAGCTAACTGTTTAGGATGGTGGTGAGATTCACCGTTGAAGTACCTATTTCTATGGGTCTGTTTCCTAGACACTTAATGAGTCGTTTTTATTCCTGATAACAAGTACATCTAAGAAAGCTAAAGTATGTAGTATTTCTCGTCCTAAAAATATTGTCCCCTCGTATATATTGAGGTTTATCTTACTAATATTATAAGCAGGAATTTCTTTAAGCTGGATGTAACTGAGTCCACGGGGACAAAAGCGCGGGCAGAAGAGAGTCAAGAATACATCACAATGCCTAAAACATATTTCTAAAATTACAATTAAAGATGAAACGTATCCACGTGCTTCTAGCATATGACGTAGTAATTTATAAAGATTTGCTATGAGTTTGCATTGTATCTGGGCCATGTTTACTTAAGATGTACAGAAGCAATACAGTCATTATAAGAAATAGACCCAAAACAGTCTAAAATTTAATCGCACTAAACACTTCATTTTACTTAAAGAATTATGCAGAATCTCACACTTCACCATTTACTAATTGAGTTCCAAATTGACTCCGAAGCTTTACTTCGCCTTTTAATATATGTATAGCTAAATGGACAAGTAAGCAACCGCATCACATCAGTTAGAATTTATGTCAGTAACGTTCTCTCTTCACTGCAGTGGAATGATAGAGTTAATTGCTCGGTGCGTAATTAACTTTTTTTGTAATTACCATGCGCTTAACTTTCTGATTCGAAGAGTGAGTAATACAATATATGAAGCAACAAATTAATGTACTTGTAATTTGCAAATTTGAGCTGAAGAATATAGTAATATAGGCTATAAATGGACATCGCAAATATAATAAATAAAGTAGGAAATAATTGTGTGTTTTGTAGTTCTGAAAAAAGCGCTGCATGTGATAAGAAAGCATTGTGATGAGTAAGAAGAGATTATTCCACTGGTGTACACTGGTCCCTTTTCATGTTCGTTGAGAAAAATAAGGCCGTAATCCAAAATTCTAGGCAAGTGTGTGTGTTAGCATACGTCAAATGTCTTCTGAGAACGTTATGGAGAGAGAACTCTCAATAAAGAAGGTTTTCACATTATGTTTTTCATTCAGCGTTTAACATGTAGGTAGAGCACTCCGCGTGTAAGAATTAGAAACCCGAGATCTTTGTGTAAGTACCTAATGGTTTCTATGCTAAGCTACTCCTATGATGAAGAAGAATTCGAGAACTTCTAAATATCTTCTTCTAAAATCTAAAAAAATACACTGTAAAATATTTTTATAAAAGGACAATGGCAGAATTTGGTCTGGGTTTGTTGTGGCGATCTTAAACTTCATATAAACAAAACAAATTGTTATTTTTTCTACGATTTTTAATATTTTCACTTTATTTCGTTAAAGCCGGAGTATTCTGTTATGATAAAAAGCATGCCAATTGTATACAAACTAGGTATCTACTTTATTATTAGATTTTTGCCATAGACAATGGTGTGACAGGAATAGACGTTTGACAATGATCCGTATCGATTATTAAATAAGTAATCGATACGATCGACCTTTATAGGGTTGGTTTGGTTTAAAATATAATTATTAAAATGCAGTTATTTAATTTTTAACCAACATTATATCAGTAAGCAAATATTTTTGAAGCAAAACAACTTTAAAATCAAATAAAAACGTCACAGCATCGTTTTAATGTTGTACCGATTTCACATAAAATCGATTTAAAATGTTCTGCTCTGCTTTTGTCTTTGGCTGTGACAGTTAAATGCTACAAAATACTTCTGCGTTTTGATATCAATCTGACATATGTCATTTGATAATTCAAACGTACCTACATAATTCATTCTTAACTAAAAATTAAAACACCGATATCTTATTTTTCCAGGTTTCCTGAGTAAAAATAGAATCATTTATAGACTCTGTTACTTACGCTGATTTTTTTGATATATTTTTATTACTGTACGTTTCAATTTAAATTCTGACATTTTGATGTATGGAGATCTGCCATTGTCCTTTTATTTGTAATAATTTTTCATAGAAAAGACAACATAACTCAAATAGGCAAAGCACCAAACGCCGGATTGCATGATCAAATGTAAATGAAGTCATATACTCAGATTTAGTTAGGCATGTGTCGTTATGAGTTTTACACATAACGTTACGTTATCGTTATAGCGAAACTCATAACGTTGTCATAACTGTCTATATTTCATAACTAGCTATATTTTCTGATAGCGTAATCTGAAGACATTATGTAGTTGTAACTAACGAAACTAACGCATAACTGCAACTGATTATGTTTTAGATTGAATTTAACCGATAAAATGAACTTCCCTTCATACTTTGTCCAGGCTTAGGACTGGCTGAGGTACTATCAGGCATAAAGCATTAGCTAATTTTCAAAAGTAATTATTTTATCACTTGGTAATCAATTTTCAAACACGCCATCTATTAGGAAAGGGTGATTAAAGCGTTGTTTTCACTTTAACCAGTGACGGTTTAGTTCGTTACAATATAACTAATAACTACGTCGCTGCTGCTCTGTCGCACCTCGCGGCGGCGGCGCCACCCCGCTACGAGTTGCGGCGTTATACTCGTTATGAAATATATAAAGTTATACAATATACATATAACTATCTATATGTTATATGGGTTATAACCGTTGTCATAACGCTCTATACGTTATAACGCTCACTCCTAGATTTAGTTAACAAATATTACGTAATCCTAACACAATAGGTCACCGCATTGCAGAATAATCGAGTAGTGTTATTACAGCAGAAAACGTAGTATACAACACCACTTATACTATAATTTATTATTAAAAATATAATTATCAGTAATTAGATTGCTATGCCTTTGCCCAACTAGTGAGTAAACAGCCCTAGAATATCATTGTTAAAGTACAATGGAAACTCACCTACTTGACACGACGGCATTCTTATACCGATTGTAGCATATGTTCAATTCATAAATTCTAACCAATCACCCATCAAAATACCAACCGTGATACTTTTCCTTAACCGCGTGAATCAATTAAACTTAACACTCCCCCTACATTTCCTGCTTAATAAATATATAACAAAGTAATTAAGTGAAGCAGTATAAATACAGAATAACAATAACTCAGTAATAAATATCTTGATTTCTGCCGTTAATGCTCTTGCCCTGGTTATTAACGATAATATCAACGGACGATTAATACCGTAATAATGTTAGTAGATATAGGATCAACCGATATACGGACAATTTGCCAATTGAGAAACGTTACTTTATAGATGAGAGATAGTCTTCGTATTTCGTTACGGATTTAAGAAATCTAGGTAGGTAAATTTTATTATATTATCGGCTTAAATTTCATATGACTGTAAATGTGTACTGTGTGTTATAATCCACAGACCATCTGTGGTCCTCTAGAAATATATAAAATGATAATCGATTTTATACTTTCGTGATTTGTATACATCATTCAAAATAATTTAGCGGGTCTTAATCGCGTTAACTTTACTTATTTAAGGTATAAATACCTATTTGTTTCTGACGTTTTGCTGGTCTTGCACCGAGCATGGTCGCGGAGAGACTGATGAAAGCTCAGCGCCGTCTTGTGGAAGTGCGGTTTTCAGCACCTACCCTCACTTGGTCTTCATTTAAGTTCGCAAAGTCGGTAGTCCGACACACTACATTAATTGCGTTTACACACTGTTGAGATTTATCAGTGCAGGGGTGATGACATTTGCTGATGACTGGATTCCAAGTAGCTGATAATCTATGTCACATGTTCGGGAGGTACTTAGGCGAAACGGATACAAGAAAAACATACTCCTCCGGAAGAGGAACGAGCGTAAACCGAAGCCGAGCCGTATCTTAAGGGAGTGACGGACAAAGGTGGAATAGTACTCAAGAAATACTCCATCAAGGTCTGTTTGAAATTGATATATAGTCTATGATAAACGAGAATATCAGTTTGTAACATTTGTTATCTTTGGTAATAATTTTTTGACACTGGTCACATTTGAAAGATTGACACGTCATTGACTTCCGGAAAAACTCATTGAACACACCTTTTGCTACCCGTGTAAAATTGAATAATTGAAGTAAATTTTGTAAAACCCTTGTAAATTGCCACTATTAGATTTGCCCAGCACTGCCACAGTGAGCCCTTGATAAATTTGTGATATTATATTGAACATCGACATTTGTAAAACTGAAAATTGTGTGAATCCTCTCCTCGTGTTGAAGACGTCGCGTTTAGAGCCCGGCAGCTAGGAAGATGTATCACTCTCTATTTTGGCCAATTTAGTTATGTATTTATCTTGCTTGCTTCCGGGACTGACCCCAGTGAAGATCCAGGTACCTGTATTATTGTATTTGATCGTTAGCGCTGAGAAACTCATCCTCATATATGTCAGACTCCTTGCCTTGCTCTGGTCAGGTGGATGTAATATAAACTTTCACTGCCGTCTGCAACAATTTTTCACCTGCCTAGGGCAAATACTGAACACATTTTTTGGTAGCAGAAGCATGGTTTCAATGTCAAACCAAAGCTCAATGTCATGTATGCCTAACCTCAAATTAGTGAACTTGTTATCTTGAATTTGTTGAAATTACATTTGAATTTGTTGTTATACTGTTTTACTGTGTCACTTTTGATTAAATACATAACAGTTAAACGTCCATGTGTTGACGCATTAAGAATACGGAATGTCACCATCCCATATCATCCCATGGGTGTCGTAAAAGCCGACAGAGGGAGAGCATATTATGCAGAGAACAGCACTGTAAGAGAAGGAAAACTTGATACAAACCCTATACCAACCAGTTTGGCCAGCGTGGTATAGTAGGCCAATTCCTCCTTTCAAAGGAGAGGTCTAGTCCAGCAGTGGACTTTTAAAGGCTGATGATGATGATATGTATTAATTGACCTAATTATTTGTAAACATTGAATTTTAAGTATTATAATAACCACGCTTGACTCTATAATAGTTTATTATATTAATATAGTTGATTATAGTCGCACGAGGTGAGGACGACACGTGTTATGTGTCAAACAAACATTCAGATCACGTGGCAATGACCTTAACAAACAAGGAGGAAATTAGAAAGCAGCCATGTCCGCAATAAAATACGAAGTGACATTCATCAAGTCTTCAAATTCTACTTTACGAACAGTCTACATAATAAAGGTCTGCATGAGCCATAAATGAATTGGTATTATAATTTTATAATAATATACTACAAGTAGCAATAGTCTAGTGATGAGACCGACAGGGAAACGAATCTGACACATCATTGTTTACTCAAAACTGCTTAAAGTTTATTTGTATTTTTCACAGCATTCAATTATAAATGGTCCTACTGCGTACAGTAAAATATTCTTTATCAAACGAAAATAGTAGCTTAGTGTGATAATAAATTTTGTTATATTTAACAACTAAATTTGAATGAGGAAATATTCTCACAGAAAGTAATTTTTCCCTTAGTTCTGAAATAACAACAAAGTGGTAAAAGTTAACATATTTTCAAAGTAATTTCGATAAGATAAATATAATAAACCTTTCTTTTAAGCCTTGAACACAGTTCTGACAAACTTCAATAATTCAAAATGTGGCCAAATAATTAGAATAGTAATTCTATTTTCATTAACTAAGAGTTACCAAATAACTTTTTTTGATGAGAAAAATTTGCCTTCAAAAGAAAAAAGCCAAATAGACATGAATGGAATCTGTTTGTCGAAGGAATGGGAACATTATCTTTGTTCGACACCTAAGACGGTGCAGTAGTCTGATTTAGGTAAAACTATTTCTTAGAAATGAAGTTTGGTAAGATTGCTTATTAGCAATGTGAGTGGTTTTTGAGGTTAAATACATTTGGAAACAGAATCATCTGCGCTTGAATGAAAATTTACTATTCGTGTTATGCTCTGATTTTATTCTGTCAAGCGGTGAATGACCTTAGTCCTTGCTAACAAAACTTTGACTACTGATATTTAATTGTGTGTTACATAAGACAATAGCCCTTTGTCTTATAATAAACTAGAGGACGCCAGCAGCTACGCCTGCATTTTTTTTTATTTACCCGTTTTGGCCGATCCCGTGGGAGTTTCGCGAAATCCCTTCTTAGTGCAACCCTACGGTCCCCAAGGAACATATATGCCAAATTTCAGCTTCCTGCGCCCAAAAGTTTCGGCTGTAGCGTGTCTGTCAGTCAGTCAGTAACGCAAGAATTTTATGTATTAAGATGATTACGATTAGTTAGTTATTACTTTCCTCTCACGCGTCCCTATTGGTTATGCGTATAGTCAATTCGATAAGTCTACAGGTGCTTTATGTCTTTTTCCATCATATACATATTTGTGTAGTATAAATTGAATTAGATTTAGTGGGGAATTATTGAATACTAAAATAGTAAGTGTTGCTATATTACTAATCACAAAATATATTCCATCGTTAGACAAAAATTATAATCAATCCTTTTGGGAATAAACGAGAGCTCCTACGGACTTTCAAAAAGAGAATAGCTGCATACTTGGGTCATGTGCTCCGGCACGATAGATATGGACTGTGGTAACTCATAATGACGGGCAAAGTCGCTGGAAAGAGAAAGGTCGGGCAAAGAAAGAAATCCTGGCTCCGCAACATCAGGGAGTGGACGGGGATCGCGAGCGCTGCCGAGCTGTTCCACCTCGTTAAAAACAAGGAGAAGTACACGAAGCTAACGGCCAACCTCCACTAATTGGAGAGGAACTGAAAGAAGAAGAAGGAGATGAAGAATCCTTTAGTGTGATAATGAGTTTTCTTATAAATCCACTGGAATCGTTTTTATATGGATTATCAGCCGCACATTCTCCTTTTGTTAATTCTTTATATTTCGACCATTTCTATGTTAACAAACATTTCACTACGGCCTATAATCGCTTCCTACAACATGTAACAGATCCGTCCAATAACAAAGGTTATTTAACGAAATAGATTTCCCGCAACCATTACGATTTATTGTTAATCGCTAAACCCGAACATAACTCGGCTATCCGAATTCAAACAAACCACGGATAGCTTTAAGTGACCGCAAATTATTAGAATATCACGAGTTATTTGACCGCCATGTCAATTATCGTCACTGATAGTGATTCGACAACAATGTTTGGGTAATTCGATGCTATTTGGCTTATTACAATTCGATCTAGGGAGTGATAGCTTAGTAGAGAGACATTTATAGAGTGTCATGCAAGGAGTATTAGGTTTAAGCCCACATCGCACATTATCGGGTTAAATGAGTAAATTGTCTATTATTGACCGCTCTATGTCTTGAAAAGCTTTGCCAAGCTATCAGACCCGGTTGTCATGAAGAACTTTGGCAATTGTTGTGAGATCTTTGGAATATACTGACATAAGTCTGTCGGTCCCGGCTGTAATGAACATCTTTGGCAGTAGTTATGAGAAGTGAGAATTTTGGAATACACTCACATGTCTTACATTGGTCTTAGCAATGGAATATCGCTATCCCGTTGGACTGCAGAGTCAGACAGCTCAGTGGAAAGCTAATATTCTATCAAACCTTATTAGACGAAAAAGCGAACTGCGAATGGTGATAATGTTTGATCTTACATCTTCGTCTACGCCAAGCTTACATATAAGTTCGCGGAATGCAATCTTTTTCGCCACGAATCTATTTAGCTTCTTCATTTTCGTCTTAAAAGTTGAATAAAATTTTATATGACGTTAATGACACAAAAGTTTTTCCTAGTTTTAAATATGTACCTACGAATAGAAGATTCAATCTAATAAGCTTAATTAAATGTTTTTTGACGGATGAAAACGCAAAGCACGGCCCGTATCATAAAAAAATTTGCAACTCAGATCCAAATTCATTAATTAGTTTCAACCAAATGAGTATAATAATCCTCATATAACATTTTCTTTTTACGGTCTCATCATTTGAAGCTACCGAGAGCTCTTTTAAGGAAATAACGAATAATGTAGTGTTTCTTTTGATTATAACATGATCCTAATAAAATTATGAATGTACTGTGGGTTCTTCATGTTGCCTGAAATCCCTCGCGACCATATTCTGAATCACGCGAACTTTAAAGGGATTAATTATGAAGAACTTGGATTTAGGTTCATTATCATAGTCATTATATACAGTTAAAACGAGATCTCATAAAAAAGCCTTTTATTTCTTCTATGAAAAGTCTGATTAAATATTTTTATTCCAAAGAATTTGATTGTAAGGTGCGTCAGAAAACTGTTTCAAAAATTGAATAAATGAATCTCGGAATTTTCAAAGGAATGACGATGTTTTACTAATACAATTTTATTCTCTCATGCATGTTAGATTTAGTACAAACTATTTAATGGTGATTTATATGTGCTTTTAGCTTTCTCGTGACCGTGCAGGTACATAATATGCAGATGAGGACTCAATTCTTTGTAATGAAAACGTACTTTATACGATACATTGCGTCTCTAGACACTGTCAATTTATTGGGCAAAGTTTGATGATACGTGAATACGCCGATCGCTCAAGAGCACAAACATTAAAATTCTGTGAAGCGCACTATAGTATCATCATAATATTTACGACTGGCAACAATACATGTAGGTGCACTTTCACGTTCCATACACTTTTAATTGCATACGATGATTGAATTTCCAAGTCTCTGCCAGCAATGCCAGATATCAGTGTTATAATGCATTTTGGTCAGCCCGTACTTCACGTCTATTTATCGCCGTAGCAGCAGCCAACACGTTCATCACGGAAAAATAATATTAAGCATTTGACACATCACAAACGTTTCGTTTATGACCCTACCATGGCTAATAACGTTATTAGGAGTAGAATTGCCCTAGCGACGTCACAGGCACGTGTTGGTATCCCTACGGATGTAGCGTGTATTTCAGCCAGTAACAAAAAAACCCGAAGCGGAAGGGCCATCACGGTCGTTGTGACGTCCAAATTGCCTCGGCTGACCCTAAATGAAAATAGCTGCGAAGTTTGGATGTAAAAAGTTTTACGGAGAAAAGGATTGTCATGGGGATCGTGTTGTGTATAGTTTTGCAAGATGGTATTAAGGTTACGATGTGTTTAAAGATTTTTATCCTTATTCAAAAAGTAAAGTAGTTGTCGGTTCAATTGAAGTTTTTTCGTGTTATGTGTGTTCGGATTTCGTTTTACTACTTTTCTTGTTTCATTTATTACTCATTGAATGATAGACAGTTGAACTACTACTACCTACTATACTGTACTATGCCATTAGTCCAGTGAAGTAGTAGTTACACATTATAATTTTCAAATCAATGTTCTCGACCTAATATTTGTTTGTTTAATTACATTAATAAGTATCTGCATTATGGTTTTTTAATGTTATATTTTAAGTAGCCGCCTTGCTACTCCTAGTGCGTCAGATGTCGCAGGTTTTATTTATAACTGTATGTGAGATGAACAAATTGTTGATTTGAGTTTGTGTTCTCGGCACATCTATATATAAAACCCGGTATAAATTTATCTGTAGTTTAAATATTGATAAATAGCCACAATGCAAAATAATTAAGCACAAAGTTTTTGGGATTAACTATTGATAGTACACTGAATTAGAAAGCACATATAGAAAATCTGTGTACGACATTACACCAACAGTCCTATGCGCTATATATGCTCTCTAAAATAGCTAACCAAACAGCAGTACTTACAGCCTACCATGGGTACGTTGGATCTAGAATCAGGTATGGCATTATGTTCTGGGGCTATTCCACAGACAGCGAACTTGTATTTAAGGCACAGAAAAGATGCGTGAGATCTATTTGTAACCTACAGCAAACGGATAGCTGTCGCCCATACTTTAAAGAACTCAGTGTACTTACAATACCTTCCTTATATATGTATGAAGTTATACATTTTGTAAGAAATAATTCTCATATGTTTACAAATTACATTAGTAAACGACATAATAACAAAATCTATTGTCCCTCCCACAAAACTGCACTTTTAAATAATAGTATATTTTATATGGGGCCAAGAGTGTACAACCATTTACCTAAAAGTATTCTAGGGTTAAGATGTGATAAATTATTTTATTGCGAAGTTAAAAAGATAATGTTACAAAAAGCCTACTACAGTATAAATGAATTTCTGCAAGACACTTTGTAAATAATGTATTAATTATATATTGTATTATTTTAATTCCAATGTAATTTATTATATTATTTATTGTTTGACATATTTTTAAACCTTGGACATTATATATAATTTGAAATAAATAGGATGTATGCAAGTTTGATAATGTTGAAATGTATTTAAACTATCATAACCAACAATTTATGAATTGTAGTCAAATATGTTGTCTCAATAGGGTTTTACTTTATATTGCATGCTGTAACGCAGAATGTGGTGACACTATTATATTATTGTAACAACACTGTATTTACCCATGTTCGCAATAAATGATATAAATATGAATATTAATCCATATGCCAGAGTTAAAATAATACTGCTTCATCTATGTTGTTTCAATTTTGCATCGGAATCGCAACGTAAAATTCGGCTGTCAATAAAACCAATAAACGTGTAGTGAAGTGTAAAGGATCTCGGCCTTTATCTTGATGCTGCTCTTGACTGGCGTGCACAGATTGCGAGTGTCAGTTAAAAGGTCACCGGAACATTGCGATGTCTCTATCGCCTTAAGAATTTCTTGCCAACTAAAATAAAAGCAATGCTTGTGCAAACTTTGATTTTTCCTATTATCGACTATGGTGATGTATGTTATCTCGACCTGAATGCAGCTCTACTCAACAAGCTTGACCGACTTCTCAATAATTGCATTCGGTTCATTTTCAATCTCCGTAAATATGACCACGTTTCCGCTCACCGCTCTAAATTACGATGGCTGCCTATCCGTGCACGTCGTAATCTACGTACGCTCACTACACTATATTCTATTTTAACATCTCCGAATGCCCCGTCTTATCTATCCTCTCAATTTCAATATCTCTACAGCAGCCATGATAAAAATCTCCGCTCTACCAATAATCTTCTTCTTCTCTGTCCTTCTCATACCTCTACTCTCGTTCACTCGTCTTTCTACATCCAGGCTATTCTTATGTGGAATGCACTCCCTCTCGAAATTAGGATGTCCTCTTCTCGTGATCTTTTTAAAGCTAGCTTACGACGGCAGTTATTCGAACAATCGGCAGAATAATCTTCCTAGTATATATATGTGTATGTTTATCATATGTATATAAGTAGGAATATATATGTATTTATATATTGTAGCTATGTACTATATTTATTTTATAAGTTCAAATTATATGTATATATGTATATTTATACGTAATATTTTATGTATCTTGATTAGTAGTTTACATGCAGTTTTAGCACCCACCTTGATTCGTCTCTGCACCACCCAAAGGTTGGCTGGTAGAGAATGCCTTGGGCATTAAGTCCGCCTTTGTACAAATTATATTGTTTTGTGCAAGAAGTCAAATAAATAAAAAATAAAATAAAAATAAACGGTACCTCAATACCAATTACGGGGATCTAACAATCAAAGAAATATAGGTCACACAAAAAGAGTAGGGAACATAAAATATGCAGAGAATCAAACTCGCAGAAATACTCGCCGCGACTTGGTAACTTGTTATTCAATGCAATTAAATCGGCTAGGCATTCCAGTCACGTACGAAATTAATGTCCGAAAACGTATCGGTTCACGGTACCAGTTTAGTTACCTGTAGTATGTATTGGATTAGTAGTGATGTGTTGGTCTTGTTTAGTTTGCAGTTTATTTAGTGTATCTCGATTGGCGTTGGTATTTGTTTTTGGATCATTAGCTGCTGCTTCGTTATTGCTTTTGGTTTTGCAGTAGGTATGTCTGATAAATGTTGTCTTTAAATTGAGTGAAGTTAGAATGGCTACTTAAGTGTTTCTACGAAAGCAGTATAAATACAATAATTATACTGATCGTGTTTATCGTCATCATCATTTATACCATGTTATATTTAAAACTTGTCTCGACTGATATATGATCGCAAAGCCTAAACTACTTAAGCTACAGCTAGAAATTTGGATAGTGGGTTCCTTTAAGTGGGTTTAAATTTTCACTCGAAAACCGGTGATACGGGGGCATGAAAGTATGTTAGAAAATTCGATGACTTTAACATCTTGTACCAGTATTAAAAATCATCGAATCTGCTCAAACATCCAGATAAAAAAAACGGGAATAATTGCACAAATAGAATCCAGATTAATCAACAGTATGAACCGAATGTGCCGATTCTGATCTGTAATTATTCTACAAACGTCAAATACAACTTTATTTAAACGCAAAAAAAAATCGACTGAATAGTCCTATTTTAAAGCTCTATATACGGCTCCACACTGAAGACTTTAACGTTACGTGTTAAGTTTTTATTTTTTTATTTTTGTTGAATTTAAGTGATGCTTTTTCTTACAATAATCTCCAATAGCTTTCACACGCTTTGTTTAAAATTATTTGCTAGCTACGTACCAATACGACTTGTTAGTGGGAATATTGAAAATAATCGCCCCCGTAACACCACCCGTAAGGTCATTTGTGCTTATCAAAGAATTGCACTATTATATAAAACTTAATAATAAATATAAATAAAACCAGTCCATTCAACATCCATCACAATAGCCCAGAGTAATTCGTTACTATATAAGTAGCAATAGTCTTGCACCTGCTGCGGCTAGTCCGTGACTGCATTTGAAATTGCTGTTATGGAGAATCCACAGTACTTAGGTGTCCTATCGCATTAATGAATATTGTTATTCTAGATTAAAACCCTCAAAAGAATTCTGCGCGTTGGACCCATGTCTCCGTGTACGCTTGCCAAAGGACCGGTTATTCTTCTACCACCAAAAGTTAATAGAATAGCCGTAAAAAAGAACAAAAAAAGAAAGCTTAGACTTTATATAATTTTCTGAGCTAACTGATAATTTTGCGTATAATTTGTACTATAAATACATATATCTGTTTCAAACTTGAAAACACTCACTCATACATTTCTATAATTAACTCTATCATCCTCAGCAAAACCTTCACGTTCTAGTTCATTTGTGTGCATCGCTTTTTATTTACAAACATGATTCAGTAGGTTTCCTTAGACGCTCGTATTTCGTGGCAATAAATTTTATTTTCTCGACTGCTTGACATATGGATGTCTCGTTAAAATATTTTTAATTATGTCAGAGTTCAACCCTGTCATGCTATGAATTGGGTAATTAGGTTTTAGTAGTAAGACAAGCCCGGTAACCCTAAATCCTTCTCTATTGTGCTAGTTGTCAAGCTTTTAGTGTCCGATTTCAGATATAAAATGGAACACGGTCTAGGTTTAACCTTTGTGGGTTAATTACACAGAATGGACGTCTGGTAACGTAAAGGTCTGCCCTTTCGGCATTTCTCGTAACATTATGTGTCGCATTTGCTTCACTATTAATCGAATTGCAGAAGAACGTCGCATGATATTGTTGCCGTTGGCACCCGTGCAATTTTCATTGACATGTGTAAAAATTTATTATGTTAAAACTTGATGATTCCATTAAAGTGTGTCATGACATGTCATTTGTTTTCTTTCTCAGGTGGGATTTAGAATGCTTACCGCGGGACCTTACCGGCTCATGTCGGTAAGTGTCAGGCCATCTCGGGTTAGAACCCAAGATCTCCTGCGTGGCAGTCTGTTAGGCAATTCACTAGACTATCGCTCTCAACCCTCTCTACTAATAGTATATACTGTTAGCTAATTCAACATAATAAATAACTAAGCACGTTATTTCTAGATAACAATTGCATGCGATAAGCGGTCTCAAGCCAAAGCATCATCTACTACGTATCGGACAATTGCACTTGTACTGTAACACATTCATACGGCAGTCAGTGCGCAATGTTATTTCATAGAATTCGGCTTTCCAATTTGAATTGTGCAAATCTGTTTTCATCGAATTTACGGTTTAATTATTTCGTTTTGTTTTAGATTTTAGTTGTGACGTTATTTGTTTTGCATCACTTATTTACCGCTGGCATTCGATATTTATTATGTAACATAGGAAGTTAATAAATATTTTCAGTGTTAGTGATTGCTAACTTGGCAGTCGAAATTGTTGCAATTTCAAAATGTACCTTAATAAATATTTACTGATACTAATATCTATTTGCGTAACGGGTATAAGATGAAAAGGTGATACTAATAATACTGTGCTTTATATTCCAGTTTATATTTTTTACAAAGCTATAATTGGTGACCGCGGTTGATGCAATGCATGCTGAAGTGTAGGAGCAAATAATAGATGGTATAACACTTTTTCACGACTCCGCGATTGTCACGATTTATTTGTTTGGGTTTAAAATCCAGACAGATCAAAAATTCATATTACTTATCGCTAGTTGCTGTGGAGTTGTTTGAGTATTTTGGCGAAGATTACAAATATTCGAGTAGTATATTAATAGTTAATGATGACACAAAGTTCATGCTTGATCTAAGCAATGGAATGAAATGAAATAATGAAATAAAATTTATTTTGACTCCACACTTCACAAGTTACATATAAAAAATATAAGGGGTTAAAGTATGAAATTGCCGATTTGTACTGAAAATCAAAATTGTTTATATTTAAATTTTTAACATATTTATTTAATCAAAATAGTTACCAATATTATCTATACATTGCTGCCATCTTATAGGAAGGTCATTTATGCCTTTGCGATAGAACTCTGAGGATCTAGACTGCACAAACTGTGTGAAAGCATTTTGTACTGCCTCCTGGGAAGAAAACTTCTTGTCACGTAGATAATTGTCCAAATCACGAAAAAAATTGTAGTCCGTGCAAGGTCTGGCGAATACGGTGGATGACGAATGGTTTCTAACTGCAGTTCCTGAAGGGTCAAAACGGTTTCTCGTGCTGTATGAGGTCTCGCGTTGTCATGTAGGAATAATGGTGAAGATCGAGTCATGAGTCGGGGCTGTTTTATTGCTAGTTTTGCCAACATTGTTCAGAGTTCGGTACAATAGAATGTTTCACATTTTTAAAAGAAGAGCATCATGGAAACCATCTGAAAAAAGTTTCAAAAACCTCAAAACATGAAGATTCTATGTCAATACAAAATACCTATTAAAATAAAACAGCAATTTCATACTTTAACGCCTATTATTAAATACAAGAACAATAATAAGTACAAAAAATAAATAAAATAAAATTAACATAATAACAGAACAAATAGTACTAAAAAAATAAAGAAGAATGCTTAACTTCCATGTTCCAATCCAATAATAAAATTATGGTTATCCCGCGCCCAGGCGCGATACGGCATTTATTTCTGGTTCAAAAGATGACTAAAAAAGAAACAGTGAATTAAGCAATTTCCTTCGCGCGATATTACTTCAGCGCTGAAGCGAACGGCAGTCAATAAGTGCATAATTCAGTATTACGTGTGAGTCGAACGAAATTAAATTTCAAAATAGCTGCTTTGGGAAGAATTCCGTCGTAAGTGCTCTAGTAAGTATTCATTCTAAACAAACTGAAATATTTATTATATTTTCTGATCATTGTATTGGCAGCAATCTATCATTCGAGTATAACTAAGGCTTTCACTACTTTTCAGCACTGAATTTCCAATTTGAATACCTATCTAAAATTAATAATCTGTGGCCCACTGAAGTACCTCCGAGTATGATAACTGGCACTAAAATGATATAGTAACGAAATAAGGAATATTATTTCGAGATTATGGTCGAAATTTTATTATTCCAATGTTTCGCTTTTTATGGTGCTCGCGTGCAAATAAAATAATCCACAAAGTCGGTTATATTTTTCGTACCAATCAGCAAATATAAGAAAGTATTGGATTATTCGAGAACATGATGAGCTCAGCTGGTTATCCACTCTGTAATATTTTTATAGCGAACATAATTAAATTTCTATCGTCGGAAATAAAATTCTAGTCAGAAAATAAAATTGAATATTACTATGTCACTTCACTTTCACATATGCTGCAACAAAAAATGGCATTAATTGTAACTGACTTTAAAAGGAGGTTCTCAATTCTACTGTATGTTTGTTTTTTCATTAATTTTTAATGACACTGCCACCTAGTGTCAATGGTAATTTCTTTTTATTCCACACGTTGATGGAGATACGTACATCTGAGGTAATTATATTATAAGCGCAGAATTTCATTGTCTGACGCAATGGGTAATTTTCCTTACACTATTATTAATCTGTGGCTTTAAGTACCGTGGTCCGTTTGATCATTTAGAAATCTCTCTGTGTATCGATTCCTCATTTCTGAGGGTCGCAACCGCAATAAGTGGAAGACCATCATCAAGACAAAATCCTGCAGTGACTTCAGGATTTTGTCTTTTATGATGGTCTTCCACTTATTGCGGTCCTGAGCAGCTTGGATAGCATTATGAATGGCGGTCTCGAGTGTGGTGTGAATTTGATCAGTCCATCGTGTGGGGATGCGTCCTCTAGGTCTTCGTCCTTCGATTTTGCCAGTTATTGTAAGTCTCTCTAGGTTCTCAGGATTACGCCTTGCAATATGCCCGAAGTATTCCAGAGTGCGGCGGAGGCATGTTGTCGAGAGTCTGATGGTGGTCCTGAGCTGATTAAGTATTGAGACGTTTGTCCTACGCGCAGATCATGGTATCCGTAGCATTTTGCGCCAACACCACATCTCGAAGGCGTCAGTACGTCTGCGGTCCAAAGAAATATGACTTATCAACATACAGGAAGTAGCCTAAGAACTTTTGAATAGCAGTACCTACTATGTTTTAGGTTTCACGTACTAAGAGAACTATCAGTATCGCCAGTTGTTGGTTAGATAATACTTATAGAATTATCAGTAATATTGGTTAACTAGCTGTGCCCGCGACTTCGTTCGCGTAAATATTGGAATTTAATTAGCATGACATTTATGCCAAAAGTATATAATATTTATAATTTTTATATGTATATTATATACCAATATATATCATTAGAAAATTCCTTAAAAACAACATTAACTGTTTTACCACCTTCACATAGAACATGTAAATTATTTTTACCGCTCACTCGTGAACATGCCACATATAGGATCATGTTCTGAGGTCGATTCCAGCTGTTTCAAGCGTCTGTCCTTGTGATTTATTAAGAAAATACACACAGGACCACGAATATCCAGCCCTGCCGAAAGTAAGATAGCCCCGTTGAGTAACTCAAGAGGTATCTGAATTCAGGCCTCAGTCTCCCGCCCAAAGATTCCCACGTACGTGACGTGAGGAGTGGGAATTTGGAGATAAATATAGTCATTGTTTTTATCATTTAAAATAAAATGAAATGATTATATAACTATTATATAAACATAATAATTTGAAATAATGAGATTGAAAGTTTAAATTAAGTGAACATTGTAATAAATTTTGACACAGAGACTTTTTGTTTATGAAAGTGCCGTATATTAAGTATACTCTATTATTTTTTTAATAACAGAAAGATACGTGACACATAATTATTGTCTTTTTTGCAAGAAACATTTATTTTGCTAGAAAATTATTTGAAAATAGTGACATCTATCGGTAGGAAGAATAACTATAATTATGCTTGGTTCCAGTAATTTATTTATCGAAAATACATAAAAATATACTGACGAAATTAAGAATCGCCTCCTTTTTTAAAGTCGGGTAAATAGCCATAAAACACTTTGAAGGGACCTATTTAGACTAACTATACTTTTACTAACAAACTTATAATGATCATAGATGGCACCACATATACAACGTGTAACGGAAATAACGAACATTCTCAGACACCCCAATTAGAATACATTGTTACAATCATAATGCATGCATTGAAATATTTTATTTATTTGTGTAAATATTGTTTTTTGAACAAAGTATAAACTCGATTAAAAGTGAAAAACGTGGTCACTATGAATCTGCGCACGCAAATAAACAAACAGTTGCCATGGTAAACAAACGACAGCGATCTGATAGGAACGAAATACGATACGATATAAACAAAATGTTTCATATTCATATACCACACTCAGATAGGGTGGGTTTTCAAAAATTATGTTTGAATACTTTGTCAGCTACTGTTGATATTTCCAAAGATATGACTAATTCTTTCCATCACACTTTTGGGCTTTGGAGTTGACAGTCGACTTGGTATGAAATTATTTATTGTTTGCTAATACATGCACGATCTACTGTTTCATAACATCGTAAATGACTATTGTGACTATCTTAACTTAATCATACTCAGTTAGCATTATTGATATATAAAGTAGAAGAATATCAATGAGAGAAAAAAGCAAGAACGGCGTGTTTAAAGTTGTGAATTAATAGTTACATTAATAGAATAATCAAATAACTTACAGGATATAATCACATTCTTTTAGTCCACTTAACACTTCACTGTTTACTCACACATCTTTTCACTGTTTCAAAAGCAGCTAATATCTTTATTAACTAATCGGCACTTATTGTCTCCTCACAATAAACTAGTGATTTAATATTTCCCTACAGTGAAAAAGTCGGGGGGCGACAAGTTAACATCAACATGATGCAGAACGTTCCACACCGGCGCCGTCATGTTGATAATTACACATTTTGTAAATAAACAAGTGAACTTTTTAAAATATATTCTCGCAGCTCTCGCTGACAGATTCCTGATGGATGACTAGATACTTGTCATAAGCTGTCTAAGCGCATCGCCAGCGCTCGTCACTGGCCAGCGCGGGCGACACATTACGTCTCGCTCTTGCCCGCTAATTATTACGTAAGCGAAAGATAGATAATAGATATTTTGGTGGTAAATTGTGGGTTATTGTCTTTTGCCGCTATTGTGTTGTATTAATGTGTGCGTTCGTGTGACCCAACGTGGAACCATTAAACAAATGCATTTTAAAAGAAGCCGTTCTGCTTTGACTTAAGATTTATTTTCGTATATTTCAACTTTTCAAACAAATGAGTGACTATAATTAACGTTATTTTTATTATTTTAAAACAAAAAGAAAGCAATACTAAGAATGACAGAAATGGATTCAGTAGCCAATTCTGAACAAACTACTTTCAGGAAGTGCGTTTAATATGTTATAAATTTACATGTTGTATAACCTGTTTTGGATGATCCCTGTTTTGTTTGGGACCACGTACAAAGGAGAGGTCAAGCTGTACACCGAAAACCACTCAACCGATTGTGATGAAACATATACTATTTTATAGGTTTGAGTATCCTTTGTACATGAGTGTAAGTTTTATTGAAATCAATTTTGCCATTTTAGAGATCTTTAGCAATATAGGGAAAGACAGACAGACATAAATTCTAAAAAATATCAAGTATTACTTTTTAGCATTTTCCTAGATTTTTTAGCTAATTTTCGTCAAAATATCTTTAATGTACAGACTTTTTCACCTCTACAGTTTTATTATAGTATAGATTAGGTGGGCTTGCGAAGTACAATGTAATTCCCGGATCAAACTGCAAAAATCAGCATTAAATAAACAAAATAAAGCTAAAAATACAGAAATTTACTTCGTTTTTGGGACACGGTCCGTAACACTTGGCGTATTGCCAGTACCGAGATCATTTTCCCTTTTTTATGTAATTATTACTTGCAATTTTGGCTACACATTGTTTGTGCTGTTGTCAACATAATGTACAATACTAATTTAGAAAAGAGTTCATTGTGAATCATCCCTTGTGATATACGAGTATAATCCACAATAATAATAATGAAAACATACATTCGTTAAGTAGTTCTTGCATGAGGGAGTAGGAATCATCTGTTTGTCCTCAAATCTTTCGCGTTTATAAAAGTAGTAGGATTAATATTAAAAATTATGACAAGTACTTTTCAGCTAAGCTAAAATGAAGAATAGGTAATGTTTAGTCCAGTCCTCCGAAATACACTGCAGGTTGTATAATAAATTATAAACTCTTGTGGAGGATAAGGTCTGGTGTTCCTCCAACTAGAGGGAGGATCCTCTAACCAGGCTGGGTGATCGTGCCTGGTAGACTGTTAGCCCAACCGAAGTGCTTTGAAACTTGTATAACATATAGTACTCGGCGTGTGTGAATTCTGCTTGCGCGATTCAGGACTTTAGTTCCGTCGCATTGTATTCGATAGATGTCACCGGATTGTTATTGAGACTTTGTCGTCGCTTGCTTGATGGCCTTAGTTGTATGTAGCTACCGCTATACTCTATTTGCGATAGGTAAAACATAAGCATCACCGAAATTCAGCGGGGTATAGGGCAAGATGGATTTGAAGCACTTTATCCTTTCACGAATTCATTAACTAACTCTTCACTTCCCAACTTTCAACCTGTCCTCAACTATTCTCGAAAATTCAAACGTTTGCCATTAAATCTTTGAGGACAATTATTTTCAATACCTGCACTAACGCTGTAATTGGATGTAAAATATATAAAAATGTATATACGTATAGACATACATAAATATATATACCTAGTAATTATGATTATACAAATACACTATGGAGATTCTGCCAACTGTTCATTATACTGCCGACGGACTCTGGCTTTGAAAAGTTCACGAGAAAAAGACATCCTGATTTCAAGAGGGAGTGCATTCCAGAGAAGGATTGACTGTATATTGAAGGAGGAATGAACAAGAGTAGAGCTATGGGCCGGACAAAGAACAAGAAGATTATTGGTAGAGCGAAGGTCCCTATCATGACTGCTGCATAGATTTTGGAATTGAGGTGTAAGATAAGAGGGAGCGTTTGAAGAATTTAAAAGAGAATAGAGAGTTGTCAGCGTCCGCAGATTTCGTCGTTGACGGATAGGCAACCATCGCAATTGTGAACGGTAAGCGGATATATTTACGGAGATTGAAAATGAATCGAATGCAATTGTTGAGATGTCGGTCAAGTTTATGGTCTATCCACACACATCCGGGCCGTGGACGGGACGTGGACGGGACGGGGACGGGCCGTCACCGTGCTTCCGGGTCCCGGCCGGGATATTTCGTTCACACACGTCAGGGCGGCAACCGGAGCGTGGACGGGCTGTCACTAGAGCTTGAATTTTAATATTTGAATTATTCGAATTATGATTTGTGTAAAATATTCCAAAGGAAATTGCAATTTCCGATTCTAGTCCGA
This sequence comes from Euclidia mi, assembly GCA_944739405.2. Taxonomy (NCBI): domain Eukaryota; kingdom Metazoa; phylum Arthropoda; class Insecta; order Lepidoptera; family Erebidae; genus Euclidia; species Euclidia mi. Next base: position 21,244,139 of record OX123184.2, read on the forward strand.
ACAACGTTCTCAAAATTGTCCTAAATACCAATAAACACTTTTGACATTTAGTTGACATTCTTAACATATACTTATTTTAGTTAGGTATTTGATTCTTTTTTGCAGACGAACCCCTAAAAGGAGGAGTTCTCAAAATAATAAGAAGAATAGCCGAGGAAATGGAATCATAATAATAATAAAAATCTCTGGGGGGCAGTCATTATCTCAACATGAGACTAACGCAATCGGAGGGCAGAGTGACAGCTTTAAAACATCACCTAGTTCATCTTATGATAAACAAAAACAGCACCATAGGAAGAAAGGAAAGCTTACAAATCACAAGGCAGCTTAGTAGCGAGCTGTCAGTGCTCAAGTCAGGGCCTCGTCTTCGGCTTTCCGTTTTTGGATGGTTGGAGTGGATTTCCAAAAGCGCCCGCAACTTCACACAACTTTAATATGCGTATCATCGCACCGATTGTTGGGCCCAGCAAGACCATGTCGTCCGTACCCTGATGTTGTTCATAACAACTCCATCATCATGACAGTCGACACCAGACTTGCTGAGTACAACAGTTAGCTGATTTATAAATAATAAAATATATATACACGCTGATTTTTAATTGGTTTTGGAGCGAAAGCCATCTTATTACTTATCGTTAACAAAACCTAACCAGCTAATAAAATTTGAAATCTAAGCTATAAAAATCGTAACAAAAGTATTAAATTATTGGTACGAGAGTTCGTAGTTATGAAAGAAATCGCGCGCGCCGATGTATGTTCGATCGTGCCACACACATACACAGATAGATATTAAACACACGACACACACAGATAAACATTGCACTGTTGGTACAGACCACGCCCCCGGCGTACGCGCATAGGAACGCGGCGCGACAGGGGTAGGGGCGGGGGTCGGTTGCAATTTGCCGCTCGTTAGTTTGTCACTCCGACAGTCTCGCGAAATTAGGTCAACGGGACGCCCGTACGTCACGTTCGACCCCGTCACTGTACCCGTGTTACGTCGCGCGCGCTTCGTAATGGATCGGCATTATGAATATTCCAATATTGAGTTCGCGTCTATGGTGCGAGTGTATTACATGTCTGTTGAAAATATGGAAGAGGCGAGGCGCATGTATTCGTTACCAGACCACCTGGAATCGTTGCGCACGCGAGGTATTCACTCACCCTAAGTGCCATCACCAAACACAATCTTGGCTGTAGTGCAACGCCTCATAAACATCGGTCAGTTTAGCAGTGTATTCAGTGGAGTTTGAACAAGAAATTCGGCATCGTAATTAATTAGTGTTTTTCTAATTAGCTATCATTAACAAAAGACAATGTGTGAAAGGTGTAAATTGATTGTGATGTACGAGTACAGTCAACTCCAAAAGTCGCTACACACCTCAACATCTTTGCTGAGACTTTTATGAATTAAAACTCCTCGTTTATTATAATTAATTTATAAATTATGATTAAGGCAAGATTTTCTTGATTAAAAATCCTTACACATAATAAAAATTATAACAATTTTGGGCAATATAACCTTATAAAATAACGTAAATGTATATATATTTATGAAGCTGACAGTACCTAGGCAGCAAACAGCAAAGGTATTTGGTTTATTCATTATTGAATACCTATTGTGATAACATTCTTATAAATACCATAGAAATACGCAAGTACTAAACTTTTCCATTGTTAAAATCTTTGTCTAGTTATTCAAAAGATAATGTAGGTACCTATGTCTAATAACGTAACGAATAATTCTTAGTTTATCGTTTTTCTTCTACTAGTTCATCATGATTTCGTAAACCCACAGCTTGTTTCGACGAAATTCTAAGTCCGAGTAATGTTCCAAGAAATTATTGAATAAGTATAGCTATTTAGTTACATACGTTTATTATTTTAATTATTTATTACTGCACTTCATGGTTGGCGTAGTGGTTTAAGCGATGTTTGACACAACACTTTGTGTGATTCATAAATTGTTGTTTCGACTGCTGTGTCCGTTATTGTTAGGTTTGTAATGTCCCTCGTGAGACAGGATTTAGCACTAGGATGCGGGAGAGGTTCTTAAAAAGAGATCAAAATAAGAAAACAAATGTGTTTAAAATTGTTGGCATCGTAATTACCTAAATCGTGTTTTCTAAGTAAATTACGTATCATTATCAGTCCGCACTAACTACCTACAACCTACAACCGCTGTAGGTAAACAACAGCTGACGGCTGCGCCCGGCTCGCGCGACGAGGTCATGACCGCGCGGCGCTCGAACACTACCTACTCATAAACAACCGTGTTTTACTACGTATTTCCAGCAGTTACTGACTTTCATAACTTTTTTGTTTTAGGTGCTAGGTGAATTTTGATTTTGAATATGAATAGAGGATTTTATTTCGGACATGAGGTTTCTTTTTCCTAAACCAATAAAAAATCAGCGTGTATATATATAAATGCGTGGCGAGGTGTTTTCCTCGTGTACGCGCCCGCCTGAGAGTGTTTATTGGATTTGCATACCAATATTGTAGCATTCACGTACCTACCTCATAGTTCATACCAGTATCTACCTCACTCTCAGTTTTTAACTTACCCCATACAGATCGGCAAAGTTAAGCAACGCTTGCATATGTCGCCACTTGGGTGGTTGACCATGTGTGGCATTTACATCTGAGCGCTATCTTGCTTCGGAGGGCACGTAAAGCTGTCGGTCCCGGTTCTTGTCTCAGAATAGGAATCGTTAAGCTATGAAGAAAACTCCGACACTAGAGTTGGCCACAAACGGATTTACATGTGTTTCTAACTATGTAGTACCGGACGGTCTGTGTTAAAAACAAAACTAAACTAATTAAATTACGCGACGTGCAGACAAATTTTAGGGGCCATGTATATTTCCAGCAAACTATCGAGCACCTTAGTTATAATGGTTGCCAGGAATATAGCCCTATAGTTATGAAGTTTAATAAAGAATAAAATTTTGAATATAAACATATCAAATAAGTATTCGAATAAAAATATAGAACATTTGCAAGCCCTAGCCGGGACCTTTCATCTGTCACTATTTGCACTTGTAGCCCAACACTCAGCTCCATACAGTACGACAGGTCTTATAACCGACTTATACATGCGGCCCTTTAATTTCACAGGCATTTTGTGGACGCATATTGTGCCTGAGACCTGTTGCCATTTCTTCCATCCTGCGTTGATTCTTTGCCTAACATCCCGATCAATTTCGCCGTTATCTTGCAAGAGTGAACCGTAATGAAACACACTGCTACACTGAAATACCATAAGGGGATAAGAAAATCAAAATTGATTGATTAATTTTATTTATAAATAATATTATTTTATTCAACGTTTCATTTCTAGGAATTCTCGCATACAGTTGCTGTTCATGTTATCTTTTGACAAAAACAATAATTTTTCCATAATTATGTACTATTTGCCCTCTCCATGTTCATTATATTCTTTACTCAAAGAATATAAACAAAAATGGGCGAGTCCATTGCGATCTGTCAAACTTATTATGTCAGGTTTTGGTCATAGATTAATAAGAAAGATAAGTTAATTTGCAGTTATTATGAACTAGATAAATTCTTATGCAAATCACGAAAGCATAATAACAAATACTACAAGATTTATTACCAGCTTATAAGTAAGCGTTTTCTTGGTAGACTTATGTCCTGCAGTGGACGTTTATTGGCCAATATGCTGATGAAGTTAGTTAGCATGAAAGTGAACCAGCATACATTTTATAGTATTTCTTAACGCTACAGTACCGTCGCACGTCTCGCTGTATGATGAAATACTTCGAAGAATATAAATAAAGTTTCAGGAAGTTAATTTCTACCAGTGATCCTTATTTTATTTTGTTTGTAGGTACTACCTACGTTTCCATGTCCCAATAATTTATTTCATATGGAATGAATATGAAGGGTTAGGTTAGATGCCTTTCATAATTAGTAATTGCGGCAATTTATTTCACATTACCACTTCACAACATTTTTTTACCTCAGATATCGTCATCCCTATAATGTTTATCTGCAAAACTTCAAGAAAAGAACAACATTAACAAGTCTCAAAATCAAACTCGAGTCCTATTTCATAGCAGTCTAAAACTCCAATCAACCATGTTTACAAACATAAATTAAAATTTTGCCAAATTTTTGTGAGTAGGTACTTAATACATGTCAACAAATCTTTATCACATCTGTTTTATTTTAGTATTAATCTATTGCCAAATTATTCACTAGTTATATGTGTCATAGCGTGTCTATGGATATATGATATCCTAGAAGTGACAAATATTTGAAACGAGGAATTTATATCGGTTAAAACGGAATTATCTCATATATAAATTAAGTGTCACAAGACCCTTCACCAAGCCGAAGTCTACTCGTTTTGTACATCATACCAAGTCATACTACGCGAGAAGAATACCTGGGAAACGAAATATTTTTTAAGCTTAAAGAAATAGACACATTTTTTAAGCCGCAAAGTATAGCGAGCGCTTGCAGAAAAAATTGGCGCCAGAAATGCACTGTACCTACACCGGCCGTATCTACGCGACGACGGCAGTTTATGATCACGTGGTCACGCGGCCGAGGGGGTAATGCACTTGTCCACAGCTCAGCTGATGACTTTATCGCGTCCGTTACGTTTAGAGAACTTTAAAGCTGCTTATTTTAGAGAAATATTGAAAATTTTGTTTATGTTTAGGTATTTGGAAGAAAGTTTAGATTTATCATTCAAAACACGATTTTGGAATTATTAGAAAAACAAAACCTCATACTCATACGCACCCTGCATGTGTCTGTAACTCTAAGTAAGTACCTGGGAAATCCCTGGTACAGGAGATATTGAGGCTCAAAGTCACGACTTTTTTTTCTAATAATTCCACTCGTACGAGCGTTGATGCACATCTAAGCTCGTATAAGCTTGAGCCGTCAGAGTCTATGTTGACACTGACACGATGTCACTACCACTTCGAGTGAACATGCCGATGCCGAAATATGCCCGTTTACGTGGGTTCGGTGTTTTTACTTTATTTGACTCGTTACCTAAAAATGTAATTATGTTGCGATTTTCTCAATTATGATTTTTTTTATATGTATAAATCTGACCAATGCAAATCATGAAATTACCAATGGATAATTATAAGACTTTTCTTGAAATGCGATCATTTGATAAAATGGCCAATTTCACGAAACGGCCACGACATAGACCCGCTTTTACATATAAGCACCATAGTGATACAAATGTTATAGCGCAACTTGCTGTCATCTATTGTCATTACGATGTAGTTGTGAATAATTGGCCATAGACTTACAGTGAAATAAGAATAGATTAAGATTCCTTTATGGTATACGACACCCCACCCTACCTTACGCCACTCTACGCATGTTGAGACTAATCAATGCCATATATTTAGTATGGTGAGGTGCAGATATACTCCACCACCCAACGCCACCCCACGCCTCACCATCCATTCAATCCAGATCGGCGCGTTAACGGTGGAGGGGAAACACACGCCATCCGACGCTTGACAAGCAATGTGTTTCTAGTTAACACACAACGCCATGCGTCGGTTGAAAACATTCCTATCATGATGATACTTTTTTAGTGTTTGTTTAAAAACACATCATTAGATACTTGAATTATTAAAATGTAAGCCCGCATTATACGATTTGAGTTCAGGCTAATACCGTTATCATTATAATAGAAATGATGCCTCACTATAAATGATGAATCTTCCTCAAAATCACTATTTAGGAAATTATGTCATAGTTTTGTAAATAGTGATTTTGAACGAAGCTTGTTGTAGCTTCGCGTCGGGTGTTGTATATGTGCACCGTTCACATCGGGTGTCGACACGTGGGGTGGGGACTAAAGGTGGAAACAGATATACTTACCGCACCCCAGTGCGGTAAGTATATCTGTTACCACCTTTAGTACACATACAATAATAAAACATCAATATAAAAACAAGCGTTATGACGTGTAATAATATTGTGATCACAACTAGGTTACAGGGTAAACCATGGTAAAGATACATCAATCTTTGTCACGTCTGTCCTAGAAGTGACAAAATAAATATTGGAGTGAAGAATATACAACGGCAGTTTTAAATATAAAATGTGCTTAGTTGTATTTTTTTTCATGCGTCATTTCACTCGCTTTTGAAAGTGATACTTTGCATAATAGTTCTCTCCCTCGTCCTTTTTTATTCATAATAGACTGGCTCAGAACAAAAAAATATATTATTAAGTTATATTTACTAGTAAACGCGTTTATAACATTTTATTAGAACAAGTAGTTACTTACTTGCAAAATAATATAAAATAACAATTTAAGCTTCGATTGTTTTTCAGAAAATTATCTCTTTTCGATTTTTTTGATTATCTTTTTTTCGATTTTTTCGATACTCTCAAGTTTGTGAACTAAGGAAGCTAAGGACTAAGTAAAGCGTCATTGTGCCTTAACGACAATTCACTGCCATGTGGTTCTTCTGAAGATTACATCGAACACAGCGCTTCTAGTGCTTAATATATGTATTTATAATGTTGTTCTTTTCTCTCTGCACCACTTTAAGGTAGACTGGGAGAACATGCCCATGGCATTAAGTCCGCCTGTATACTTTGTGTAAGTATATAAAGTTTTAAAATAAAAATAAATAAAAATGTCACGTCGCACTTTTAGCGCATCTAGTGCTAAATGTATTATATCTATGGCGCCCGTCGCCGGCCCGTACACGTCATGGCCCCGGTCGAGGTACTGACAGCGCACTGACACGGCACGGAAGCTGCGTCCCCGGCCCGCCCACGGACGTGTGTGAACGAGTCCATATAAAATGTATGCAACGATTCTTTTCTGCGCTCCGTCCCGTCCACGTCCCGTCCTCGTCCCGTCCACGGCCCGGTTGTGTGAGGATAGACCTTTATTGAGCAGATCTGCATTCAAGTCGAGGTAACATACATCACCATAGTCGATAACTGGGAAAATTAGGGTTTGCACAAGCATTGTTTTTGTCTTAGTCGGGAGGAAGTTCTTTAGGCGATAGAGAGATCGCAGTGTACTCGTGACTTTCTGACTAACATTCGCTACCTGAGTGCGCCAGTCAAGTGTAGTGTCAAGGTGTTGGTCAAAATTTTTTACACTCGGACTCAAGGGTATTACTGAGCCATTAAAATTATAGGAGGGAGAGAATTGAAATCAACCTTGCACATGGTACGTGGGCTACCTATTAGAATTGCCTGGCATTCTGGGATTTACCGGTAGGCCGAATCTGTTCGACCAGGCTCTAATCATATCTAAGTCCCGGCTAATCCCATCGATAGCTATGTTGAGGTTTTCAACCCTTTCCTGAGTTTAGATCTGTAGGTCATCGGCGTATAGATGATACCGACAGCGAAGTTCATAGGTTAAAAGATTTATAAACAATGAAAAAAGAAGATTTATATTAGTATTTTTAAGTTATTTTACGAATTGAAATTAATCTATTATTTAGGTATTTAAACGTCGGGTAGAGGCCAATTGATTTTTTAATCAATTTACTTAATAACAATTACTGTAAGATCAACATAAACCTTGAAACCAACTAGGCTATTTTCTGGACCATGACGATATATTGCATGCTGTGACTAATCAACAAATACATTTCAGAACTACACAACATACATTCTCCACCGTCTGTACCACACTCTATGGCTCTCCAAGCACATCCAGAAGCTGCACCACAAACACAAGCAGCCTACCGCCTTCTCCGTCACCGCTATTATCAAGCATACCTTCAAGATCATGCACGTGCAACTGACTACTTGCTTGCCGTTGTTCACCGTGCCTGTTCATTGGTGTAAGTTTAAATACAGTAGTTTCTTTTGAAATAATTTTGCTTTGCTCACTACTAATACTGTATAATGTTCACAATAGCAAGAGGTAAAATTTAAATATGTCAAAATATTAAATGTCTCACTTGAATAACATTTATGACGTGATTATTGCCCGGTCCCAATATTTGATATATCTATGGAATTGGCTACTGTTATTATATTCATATTAGACAAAGGCTCCATACGAAATATGTCAAACATGTATCTCTAGTAGCCAAATCTATGGATTTACCGAATATCGGACCACTTGTAAATTGACGTTTGATATGCGGTTATATTAAATGCATGAAACCAATGATGTTACAAAAGTAAAAAGAAGTAAATATGTTATAGGCGTACCAAAAGCAGGACGCTAAACATAAGCCAGTTGGCAAGTTTGACATATTACTATGTGTGTGTGAAGTCTCGAGCCGGCGTCAAAGTGAAACTGACACATCTTGTCAACCGAAAATAAAGTAAAATATGGAGTTATCGATGTGTGCGTTAGTGTACCGTTTCTACGAATTGATAACTACGTAGGTAACATATCTACCTCTTTCTTGTAATATCATTGCATGAAACGATTCAATGATTTTGATAATATCAATACATTTATAACCCATATATTTCCTTTCATATTTTTATTATTAAATAACATAACTTCACGCCTCCATCCCCGAAGGGGTAGGCAGGGGGTGTATTACAGATCCACATATCGCCAGTTATGTTTCGGTCCTAATGTAATTATTATTAAAATATGTTTGAAATAGAAATATTGTTTATGATAAGTCAGATCGATTATATCTGTTTAGTAACAGTTTATTTTGTCTATTGTATTTTTTTGACTCTGGTCACATTGTAAGATGAAACTTCCCTTTTTTTTGTTCTTGCCAAAGCAACACAAAACAAACGACAAAACGTACGCTTCCATTGCCCTCTGCAAGCAATTCCCAATCTTTCTAGGCGGATTCTGAACATATTTTCTGGTAAGCTGAAGAGTTGTTAAGTGTACCTTACCGCTGTTGAGTCTACCTAAACTCAGATTAATATTGTATAAACTTTTATCTGAGCTAGGCATTGCTACACAACATTTGTTAACAGTGATGTAGTGTTTGTTAGGTCAGTTTTGAGGTTTGAGATTCTTTATTTCCATAAGAATTAACAATTCACTTACATGGAAAGTTCACTATGACTAAAATTAAACAAAAAAATATAAGTAACTTATCGGCGCACAATGTGGGTACTTATTAAATATTGTCAACAAAAAATTAAGAATAAAGTAACAAATTCAATTAGCCGCACAGTCGCAGCGTAAACTAACACGGAATAAGAGCGACAAGAAGTGTCATGTACATGTAACGTACCTAGGTATATTACTATGCACAATGAGTGTTGTCAATGTGTAGGTAAGGTGTATATAATATAGTGCTGTAGACGTTTTTTGAATGAGTATAACGTTTTAGCGTTTTTAATACTATTTGGTAGCTTATTGTAAATTCTAGCTCCTTCGTACATTAAACATCCTTTGCCGTAGTTAGTTCTCGGATTGTATACTCGTAATTGAATATTGTTTGCATGGCGTAGTTTAATTTTTTGGAAAGTATGTTTTTTTGTAAAAATTATTTGCGTATGTATGTTTTTATGTAATATTTTACGTATTAATACACAAATATTATATGTATATGTTTGTGATATGTTTTTTATTTTTGTATCTTGGTATATTTTTATTGTTGATGTACTGTAGTCGTAGTTAAATAATGATTTAATTAATTTGTTTTGTGCATTTTGTAATGGTTGTAAGTTAGTTTTAGCAGCTGAACCCCAAATTTGTATTAAATAGTCCAGGTGAGGCTTAATCAATGTGTTATATATGTTGTACTTAATAAGCTTGGGAAAGCAGCCAGTGGTGCCATGCAAGGATCCAGTGAGTGCACTTAGATTGGTCTGATTTTTTTTGATATGTGGTTTCCATGTTAAGTGTTTATCTAAAATTAGGCCGAGATATTTTTCTTGAGCTACTTCATTAATTTTCGTGTTATTTATTGTAAGAACTGGATAAGATGGAATATTTTTGTTTTTTGCCGAGAATATAATATAATTTGTTTTCGCAACATTTATCGTTAAGAGATTGTAGAGAAACCACTCATTTAACTGACTCAAATCGTTTTGAGCATCCGTCATAATAGTGTTTATTGACTTTCCAAAGTAAAACAATGCGGTATCATCTGCATATAGGGTAATGTCACCTTTTAGGCCGATTTCTTTAATATTATTAACGTAGATGAGGAATAATAATGGACCTAAAATTGATCCCTGCGGAATGCCGAAATGTACCTTTTTTGAGTTACTTTGAACGTCATTTATCTTAACGACTTGGTAGCGATTCGTCAGGTATGATTTAAAAATGTTAAGTGCTGAACCTGCTATACCAATGACATTTAATTTGTTCATCGTGACTTATGGTATCAAAGGCTTTTTTCAGATCGATAAAGACACCGAGAGCTATTTGTTTTTCATCGATCTTCAGTTTAATTTTTGTTATAAAGTCAGTGGTAGCAGCAAGTGTATTTGATTTGGGTCTAAACCCATATTGCTGTTTATATAACACATTTTGTGCATTAAGATATTCCTCTAGCCGGTTATAAAGGACTTTCTCAAAAATTTTAGACATCACTGGCAATACTGAAATAGGACGATAGTTACCGGGTTCATGTTTACTACCAGATTTGTAGATTGGCACGACTTTTGCAATTTTAAGACTATCGGGAAATACTCCGCATTGCATACAATTATTTATACAATTAACAAGCTCCTTAACTATAATTTTTTGAACACATTTTATGGCTTTAGGGTTTATACCGTCTAGTCCTGTACTTGTATTATTATCTAGGTTGGTTATTAGCTTGGCAATTTCATCTACAGTACAAGGTCTTAATTGTGTAAGTTTAGTATGAGATGTAGTCGAGCTTTTTCCGGTAGTTAGGGTTACACTTTTATGGTAGTAAGCAGGAATTTGTTTAGCCAAAAAAGCACCAACATTAGAAAAAAAAATCATTAAAAGCTTCACAAATATCTTTCTGGTTTGTTATGTATCCAGTTGAAGTGAGTAGTTTGCTTGGTGCTAAGGTGCTGCGTATTTTATTACATGAGAGATCGTTTAAATGGGCCCACATCTTCTTTGGATTTTTCTTACATTTGTTGAACTCATTTGTGTAATATAAGCCTTTAGCATTTTGTATAAATTTAGATACGTCTTTTCTTTTCATTATATATGTTTCTTTCAATGATTCGTCTTCCGGTGCTCTTTTATATCTACTCCATAATTGGTTTCTCGTATTTATTTCAGATATAATATTTTTATTTATTCATTCTTGTCTCGGTGGGTTCAATACTTTCGTTTTAAAAATTTTACTATTCTTTAAGCTTGAAAGTAATTTTTCTTCAAATAGTTCATAGGATGCTCCTATATTTGGCTTTTTGTTTTCTTTCATTGTTTTATAAAGTTTTTCATAGTCTAGAGCTTCATATTTTATTCTCCTTAAAGGTTCTGGTTGATGTCTTTTTATCTCACAATAGATTTGCTTATGATCAGACAGAGCCGAGTCGATAATAGTTAGTTGGAATTTGTTTTCTTTTAGGCTTGATGATATATGGTCTATTATTGTCTTTGCAGTGGCGGATTCTCGGGTGTTATAAGTTTCATCGATTTTGTTTAGTATTTTGTATCCATTTTCTTTTACTGCCACTTTATTATTCGTTGTTCCTTGTTCTGCCTTTAAAAGATTAATATTGAAGTCCCCGAACACAATCCCTCTTTTTCGTTTATATAGATGTCGAGCGTAAGTCTCCAAAAAACTGTTAATATTGGAACTGTCCGGTTTTCGATAAACTGCACCAATATTTAAGCTGTAGTGCTGAAGGTGAATCCATAAGAAGTGGCAGTTATTTACAATTTGTTCTTCATCGAGGTAGTGACTAAATTTATTGGTAGCAAATATGGATACTCCACCACCTCTGGAATCATTTCTGTAATTATAATAGTGAGTATATCCTGGTAACTGAATTGTATTAACTTCTTGATCAGATTTTATCCAAGTTTCTGTCAGCACTATCAGGTGAATACAGTTTGGGAATGAATCGACTATGCATTTTAGCTCGTCCAGTTTACCTGGTTTTACAAGGCTGCGAATGTTAGCATAAAGAATTCTTATTGAAATTTTGCTCGTTCTTATATCTTCATATTTTGTAACTATATCATAACTTATTTGTGCTTTTGTATTAGGTGATATTTTAACATTATCATCTATTATTTTCAGTTTTTTGACTGTTTTTTTACTATTTTCGGCACACCTTTTACGTATTTGATAGTAAGCTCTTTATTACCGTTTTCAGATTGGCGTCTGAGTTCTTCTTTGACCTTTTTAAAGAAAGCTTGTTGTGATGGTGTCTGGTCAGAGTATAGCTTGAGATTATCATCCTTCAGTTTATATTTATTTTTTAATATGGTCTGAACTATTTCCTGAGACTTAAAACATACCTTTATCGGGCGACTTTTGCTGGAATTATATTTACCAAGCCGATACATTTTTATATACTGACAGTCTATTTCAATCATCTGCATTACTTTAGATACGCTTTCCATATCAATAGCTCTTCTTTGGTTTATATCTTGGGATACAGGCTCCGATATGCCTGCTATTATTATGTTCTTGCTTCTGATTTCCCTATCTCTAATTTCTGTGACTATAGTTTCATGCGTCTCAAGTGGTAATGGTAACATAGGGGTCACCAGAGCGTTTGATTTAAGACGATTCACCTCAGATTGTAGCTCGTCAACCTTTTTATCTGTAGCCAGATGTTTAGATTGAATAGATGATATATCAGATTTTAAGATCTTTTGTTCAGCGGTGAGGTTGTCGACTGCTTTTTTTAAATCAATCATTTGTTCTTTTATAGAAGAAATATCGCCACTTACTTGGTTCATAAATGCCTGCTGGTTAGTTAGCATTTGTGATAATTGTATCCGGATTTCAGTCAGTTCTTGTTTAATATCGTCTTCTGCATTTTTCTTAGCTGCACACTTTCGCGTTCCACGAGAAGTAGTTTTTAAATTCTCATCAACATCTGAGCCACTTCTAGTCGGTGGGCGTACTACACTCATAGTGATCTGTGGTACGGTGTATGTATACGATGTTCCAACGCGCTTAGATGAGCGATTAGAAATATGTTCCTGTTTCTTTTCTCCCAGGGGGTGAAGAGCGGTTACCTTGTCGCGCCGCGAGTTTGTTAGAAAGTGAAATGTCGTTAAAGGCAGCGATATCTTTATTTAAATAAGTAACTTATTTTCAAGAACTTAAGGTTTATTTTATTTAAAACCTAATTAAAGTAATATTTGTAATAACTTGTAACACGTCTGCTCTGTACGCCGATTAGCACAGCAACTTTTTGTGTAGTTTTGCTTAAATACATCATATTTATTTGTATTGGTTGACCTAATTAATTTGAAACACATTGTCATATACATAAACCTTAAATCAGTAATAGTTTAACTTGATTGTTGAAATCTAGCTTAAATTTGTTGTTGTAACATTAATCAGTCAGTTTTGGTTGGATACATAACAGTTATACGTGTAGCGGTAGCTACATACAACTGAGGCCATCTAGCGAGCGACGACGAAGTCTCAACAACAACAACACGGCGACATCCATCGGACACAATGCGACGGATAACAAGGTGTTGAATCGCACATGTAAAGTTCGCGCGCCGAGTTGTATATATACAACATCTGAAATACATCCGTCGGACTGACAGTCCACCAGGCAAGATCACCAAGCCTGGTTAGAGGATCCTCCCTCTAGTTGGAGGAACACCACACCTTTCTTCCTCCACATACGTATCAATTGACTTAGTTAATGGTAAACATTGAGTTTGAAACATTATAATAACCACATTTGACCTTGCATAGATGGGCGGGTCACATTGATAAATCAACTCAATAAACTTTGTTTTTTGTTATAATATATTGATAATATTGTCAGGTAACACATATCTGTGTTACTTAGTATATCACACATAACACGGTTAGTCTGTCTGTTGCAAATAATCAATTAATTAATTTGAAGTTTCGACTTTTAATTTGTTATAACTTTTGATAACTTTTGTGTTTTTTTTTCAATATAATTATTGAAACTTTAAATTTTGTTGGGCAGTAAACACCTGTTGTTTGCCTGCAGTTGCAGTAAACAGGCTAACACCTTGTTGGTTTCAAAGAATTAACAAATTTTAAGTTTTGTTAAGTTTTAATTTAACGCTTGTCCAAGCTCTTTTGAGAATTTATTATGTCAGCTATCAAGGACTTGAGTGCGGCTGCGGGTGCTATTTCATCACATTTGCGCCGGTTTTCCTCAGCCAGTGCTCTGGTAAACCGGCCTGATCGCCAGCAGGCCCTATTACAAACATTTGAGCAGATCAATGATCGCCTGGCAAGCGTGGAACAGCAATTTTGGTCTTTCAGGGCTTGTTGTCTCGAAGTGCTAACACTTCGCACTTCGACCACTTCTTGACTTCACCGTGGACCAGCGAAATAAAGTCAGTGAGGATTATGCCCAGATATTGGACCTATATGATGCTGTCTCAGACTGTGCAAGACAGCTAATTGCCGAGAGGGACCCACGTTAGACGTCCCACATTTTGATGGCTGCCTAAGAAGCTACCTGGGCTTTCTCAACATGTTTGACAGCCTGGTCGATGCCAAGGCTGACCTTCGGCCTGCACAAAAATTGGCCTACTTGATGTCGACTTAATTGCCCGTAGATACCACAACAAGCGTGGCCTCGCAGACACCCATATTGAGCAGATTTTGAGTTTGCCCACGCTCACCCGGGTCTTTTGGGATGAGCACCCAACTTTTGAAGCCGCTATTGGTGGCAATAACCGCCCTTAAGTGCCTGGATCTGCCCGTGGACCAATGGTCCTACCTGTTGGTCCACATAGTTGTCAAAAAGCTGCCTGCCGACCTAAGGTCGCGATTTGAGCAGCGCTTTGGTGGGGATAGTGCGACGCATCTGCCCCCCTTTGCAGACTTGGAAAGGTTCTTGGAGGACGAGTGCCGGGTTTTGGACAGCTCCGGTGATGACATGCCGGCTAAATCGCAGCCGCCCAAGGTCAAGGAGCAGGTTCGCGTTCACTCCCGAGGAAATGTTGATCGGCGCCCTCCTCGATTTGCAGTCACGCGGAGCTCAGCGGAGTGCTCTTACTGCAAGGTCACGGAGCACAGAACGGCCAGTTGTAGGGCATTCTTGGCCTTCATGTCGCCTCTCGTAGGCGCATCGCGAATGCCCGCCGCCTTTGCTTTTCATGTTTGGGATCCCACTACCAGCGAGACTGCCCAAACTCTCGCCCCTGTCCTCATTGTGGAGGACAGCATTTGGACATTCTCTGCATGAATGTCAGAGAGATAGGCCGCTTGTCCAACCAGCCGACGCGACGCCGCGCACGGGCGGGTGTTTTGAAGGTGGCAACCGAGGCTCACTGGCGCGCAGCCGAGAGTCGCCTCGCTCATTGGATCGCCACTCACCCCGTTTGGAGAACCGTAGCGTACGCACGCCTCCTCTCTCGCGCACCAGAATGTGCGACTGCTCAGCGCCACCAGCACCATGACTGCTGCCCCCCTCATGGGCAGGGGTATTCCCTTCCTTTGGCGGAGCGTCCCCGTTTTGGGCGGGTGCGTCATTATGACCCCCCACAGATGGCGCGCGGATCGAATCACCGCGCCTTTGAGGACTTCAAACCGCACCCTCATTTTGATTTGCCTGGTCCTGGCCAACGGTCGCCGCCCAGGCAACAGTAGGTCATTGACTCCTGCCCTATAACGCCAACCTCCCCCATTGAGACCGTTATCCTACCAACGGTTGCTGTTAGGGTCTGGGGACCCACGGGGGCCTCTGTTGTTGTCCGCGCCATATTGGACACAGGTTCGCAAGGTTGCATTGTTTCCACTTATTTGGTAGGGCAGGTTAAATTAAATATGGGTTCTTTTCCGAATTGTATACGGGGAATAGGTGACGTAGCATCAACTGTTGAAGGGCAAGTTAAGGTTTTGTTTGCCCCTGTTGAATCTTCACACCCGAGGATTAAAACCTCGGCTATTGTGCTGAAGAATATTTTGGGTATGCATCCACAGAAACAGCTACCTGCTGCTATGGTGAATTTGACATCGGGTTTGGAACGTGCAGACCCCAAAGGAGAAAGACCAAATACGGCCTGTAGCGGCCAGAAAGTTGTGAATCGTTGAAATTAAACATATAATTTTTTTAAATTTTCCATCGTTTTCGTTTCTTGATAGAGTATCGGTGAAAGAATTTAGTTTTTAAAGATTAATTATTTTGAATAAGCTATGGTAATAGCGGATGAATGTCTTATGTTGCCAGCATTAAAAATAAAATGAAGTATGGTAGGCAGAAATTGTTTTAAGGAAATAATATTTTTATTACTATATTAGAAAACAATATATTTTCTTTACTTTATAAGTATATTTGTAAAAAGAATCAAGAAATATATAATTTATTATACATTCCATAATTATTAATCGGTAAAAATCGTTTTGTTTTTTAATCGATAGTAGAAATATTTTTCAAACCATTTGCAACACTTTTTTTATCTGTTATGTCATTCGTGTTGCTACTGTGTATCGTAAATATTTTGCTTTGATTTATTGGTGTTTTCGTACGGTTTTAATGTAATGTAATTGAATATAAATTCAATAATAATGATCAGTACCTTCTACCCATGCTAAGAATATGCAGCGGTGTTTGTGATTGTGGTTAGCTATTTTGGACGAGTATACATAGTACGTGGTTCCCTAGTACACAGGTGATTATTCATTATTATTGGCCACTTTTTATGTAGTTTTTGTTCTTTAAGACGCAAAGACATACTTTTATTTACATCTAGGTATTATATTTATGTTAAAATTAAATTTTGAGGTATATTTAGTTGCGGAATAATTTCCATTTCAAATATCTCGTATCTTATTTCCACCAAAAGTTATTTAAAAAGAAATTATACAAGTTAATAGAGTAGTCATTTATCTTCAAAACACACATGGTGTTGTGTTTGGCCGTGCCAGGCCCAAAATGTATGGCCAAATGGTACATCTCCTTTGACACACCGGGACAAATCGATTTGGTGATTGACTCTGATGTGCTCGGTGGAATTTTGATTGGTGGGAAACTGGTCTTGGTGCCAAATGGTTTGACTGCCATCCCGACCATATTTGGATTTGCTTTGATGGGACCTGTACCTAGGGACCCCCCTCCACCCGAACTTGATAATTTGTATGCGGTAGGCTTCGCTCTCTCTGATGTGGTTCAGAGGTTTTGGGTGGTAGAAGAGCCCCCTCAAGCTGCTCGTTTGAATCCAGAACATGAGGAGTGCGAGCTATTCTTCCAGAACAACATTGGTCGACTCCATTCTGGTCGGATTATTACGAACTTACCTTTTCTGTCTGTTCGGCCTCAGTTTGGTGAGTCACGACCTTTAGCCGAAGAGATTGTTGGCTATGGAGCGTCGCATGGGTCGTTATCCGGAGCTCAGACAGAAATATATTGAGTTCATGAGAGAATATGAACAATTGGGACATATGTCTTTGTCAAATTTGGATTGGCGTTCGGTGGAGCACTACTTTCTTCCGCATCATGCGGTATTGAAGCCATATAGTGGCAAGCTGCGCACGGTGTTTGATGGTTCTGCGCAGACTTCAGCAGGCGTATCCTTGAACCAGTGCTTGCATTCTGGTCCCAAGTTGGTCAAGGACCTTTGTGACGTCATCACCAGCTTCCGACGACATCAGATTGTCTTTGTAGCCGATATAAAAATGATGTTTAGGCAAACGATTATCCACCCAGATGATCGTCTATTCCAGCTGATCCTTTGGAGAGTGGATCCTTGGGATCCCATAGTCGTCTACGAGGTCAATACCAATACGTACGGGTTAAGGTCGAGCCCCTATTTGGCAATACGTTCTCTTTGGGAACTCGCAGACCGCGAAGGCTTACGTTTCCCACGAGCCTCTGCCATCCTGAAGGACGATATATACGTGGATGACATTTCGACTCATCCGCAGAACAAAGTCCGATCTGCATGGATCGCAATTTTCAGTAGAGGCTGTAGAAGTTTTTGACTTGTGTAACTACTTATAACTCTTATAACGAGAGACTTAAAATTAAGATTTTTTGGTATGTTATTATAACAGCCCAGCCTAATTTAATGCCCTATCTTAATATATAAAATCCTTGCGTTACTGACTGACTGACAGACACGCTACAGCCGAAACTATTGGGCGCAGGAAGCTGAAATTTGGCATGTTTGTTCCTTGGGGACCGTAGGGGTGCACTAAGAAGGGATTTCCCGAAATTCCCACGGGATCGGCCAAAACACCTAAAAAAATTAAAATTGCAGGCGTAGCTGCTGGCGTCCTCTAGTAATGCATATTTCTAGTCCTTTAATTGTACGAGATAGTGAGTTACATATTGTTACGAGCTGGGGTTCCGGGGGTCACCGATAGATGGCGTAACACTGCCCCCCTCTTAAACGTCTTCGTCTCGTTGGACCCATGGTAACGAGCCAACCGGTCCACATGAACTATCTTCGGTGCACCTCGCGACCCCTTCTGGATTCGATAGGTGACGTCGTTCATCCTGGTAATTATGCGATATGGCCCGTCCCATCTGGCTTGTAACTTAGGCGATTTGCCTTTGCTTCGTACTGGGCCATGAAACCACACCAATGACCCCTCATCGAAGCCCTTGTTGTTCGCCCTCCGGTCGCAGCGAGTCCTCATCCTTCCAGACATCCGCCGTCCCGACCCCCATGAAGCTCCTACATTGCACACCTTGAATGCACCTCTGCTACGAGTATGTGGCCCCTTCACAGCCGCACAACTTGTGCATTTGCGGCACCAATCCTCGACGTCATTCCGACAGTGGAGCCAATAAAACCGCTCTCGGACCTTAGTAAGCGTCTTCTTAACACCCATATGACCTCCCGAAGCACCATTGTGATAGAGCCGTAGTACTTCCGGCACCTTAGTCTTGGGCACTACCATTTGCAGATGGCATTGGTTACCTCGAGCGTTTTCCCATTTGCGGCACAGAACTCCATCCTGGACAACCAAGCTTTCCCACTGTGCCCAATAACCTTTGGTGACAGGGCTCATTGCTGCGATATCACTCCATTTGGGCCTAGGAGCGCCTGATTTCTTCCATTTGAGAATCGGCTGTACGTCCTTGTCTTCTTGCTGAGCATGCTGTAAAGCTTCTTTCCATCCGTCGCTCAGATCCGTCTTCAACATTCTCACTAGCGCTGCCGGCTTCGCTTCCTGTCTTGCACAGTGTTTGCGTTGGTCGGGGTAAGCCCTACCTGTCAGAGCATCTGCGCTACGTTGCTCTTGCCGCCAGACAGGTACGTCAGGTGACCCCTTTGGTGGAGACAGGGTACCAACGTGCCGCTTACGCTTTGGGCAGCTCAAGCGGATATGGCCTCTTTCTCCGCAGTTGTAGCACCGAGGTGACGACACAACTTCCCTGATGCGCTAAGTTCGATCCTCGTGACGCGCTGCTTCCACGCAAATTCCTCACGTTTATATACGCCCTTAGTGGAAGCAAATAAAATGAAACTAGGTCGTAAAGGACACTTGTATTTTTTTATTTTAAATTGTATGGGTGTACAGGACAATTTGCAAAGACGATGTCCTTTACATCCAAATTTTTTAGGTGAATTATATTAACCACCTAAGGTGGTATAAGGCAATTGATATTTTTTATGTATTTTACACCCAAAAGTTGTTTTATACTTTGCTTTACTACCAAAATGAGTTCACTCTGGTAACTAAGGGGTATTTACATCTATATTTTCACGGTAAACTATTTTTAACGTCTCAAATTATGTGGATCGTAAAGGATTTTTTTTGCGAATTTCGTAAACCGGAATATACAGATCGATAGAGAATTAAAAACTGAGTAAAACAGTATCAAAACGTCATTTTAGCCCCAATGTACTTTACGACCTTTGAGCCCAGAGGTATCGATATAACATCGGCAGATATAATATTTTAACCAATTCGGCACTACTTTGCAACCAGCATTTTCTTAATATGGCAAATTCTAAATATTTTTACTTAAAAGGAGCGCGTGCATTCTTATCGAGCGACCATCATAATAACTCACCGTTCAAAACAGAATTCCGCCTTTTCATGCCGACCATTTATCACTCTCCTGAGAAGGAAAAAATTGCTACGGCCTTAAGGGGCCAAGTGAAAATAATGCGAGAACAGGACCAACTTTATTTGATTTATGCCGTCCACAATATCTCGTTAATTAAGCTTCGATGTAGCAGACTATAACTAGGACAATGAAAGCCTTAGTAAGTGCTCCGAATATATATATGTTTTGTTCTTCCATTCTTTATGGATTCCAGAAGTCTAAAAATCTACTTACCAGCAAAGACACTTCTCCGGTTTCTCCTCGGTGGATTTCCCATAAACAGATAATTCTATTATAAAAAATATACACGGAACAAATTAAAATGATTGTATGCATTCAATAGTACAATTTTAACACTAGAGTACACGCGTGGGCTACATATGTAGCCCAGGGTGTAATATTGACATATTTTGGCGGAACTAGGTATGCCACAGCGCAATCATCTTGTGTATTCCTCGATTCGTTGTCCTCGCTCCTATTAGTAGAATGCCTATTAGATCGGCATAAGGACGTGCGCAAAAATCGTCCTAGAAGTTGGTGGACAACACCTGTGCCCCGCGCGTGCGTTTAAGGAAAATAATTGCCCAGGGCACAAGTGGTAAATATTGTATTTTTTTTGTATTATTATGAGGTATTAACGTTCGATCAGTAGCATGGTATGTACAAACGGTCTCATTATAATATAAAAAACGAATACTCTACAATTAAAAGTGTTCTGATGTCAATATTTCTAAAAAGTGTAATCTATCTAGCAAGATCGTGTGCCAATTGAGCGTCGTATTTCCCAGCAAAATATAGGAACCAAGAGTTATCAAACTGAAAGGCAGGCTACTACAGGATTAAAAGAATATCTCCAGCGACAAAATATGCCTATTCGGGGAGGAGTTGGTTGGTATTTATTCTGCAGCGCACGCAAGCAATGCAGCAAATGTACGAGGCGAATTTATAGTAACCATCAGGAAGGTGTGTGTCCTGATTGCTCGCCAATAGAACAGTCTATTGCGAATTATTTAATTATGTGGTTAATAGCCATTGCTAGTGATAATCTTTAAGGTAAATGTTACGTTCCTAAATGAAAATAAGACTATGGCATCTCAGGCCTACCAAATATTGATGATTTTTAAGTAATTTTAGTATATGTTTGATATTATAATTAGGAAGACAAGTCATGATTAATTTTATGTTCCATTCTGATAATAATAAACATAATTATCAATAAATTAAACAATGAGTTTTATTAATTTGTTTACTACTTCATAGAAATAATTGATCTACAAAATAGGCTACACCTGTAGCCCGCGCGTGCATTCAAGGAGTATAAATGGGCGCGTGCACTCTAGTGTTAATGTGATATTTAGTTCACTAGTACACTTGCATTATAATTCGTAATTGAATTATGCAGGTTTGATATTATTGACTGACTGTCGATAATGTCACAACTAGTTAGTGTAGTTAATGATAAATGCGAACCTCAGAGTAATTTAAGCTACCTACGCAAAATATTGTTACATCAAGCTTCTATTTAACTAGACTTTTAAATTCAATTAGAGCAAAACCGCGTCGGTAGCTAGTTTCTAACAACATAAATACAGTTTAATACTTTCAAGTATTTATTCGATCAAAGCCAATGAACAGTCAGACTCAATTTTATGTAATTTCATTTAATTGGATACTCTACCCTTTTCAGAGATTCATTATGATTTGAAGAAAGATCTGAAATGCCTTTCAAAATATATTTCTCTTTATTTGCCCTCATTCATTTCAACGTAGACGGATTTAAATATGCGATCTTATTAGGAAGGACAGAATTTTTATAACAAAGTTCAACTGATTTATTGAATCGTTAGCAGCTGCTCTACTTCAGAGAGTAATGAAATGAAACAGTACTGGATTTATGATTTAAAATATATGCTGGCTTCTCTGAAAAAGGGGTCAACGTTTTTTTCTCCCAGTGACATACTCAATGAAAAGTTATGTCTGATAATGTCTTTCAGTGTCATATAATTATAACGCAATGAAAAGTTCTGTCTGATAATGTGATTTGAAATCGGTATTGCGGAAATAATATCTTGAACACATGGCGGCAAAAAACATCATACTACAGTTTTCCTGGTTGCTATGTCAGAACTGCTTAGAACAACATGGATACGGACTCGAAGCTCTATGGATGACAATGGGTTGGTCTGTCTACTGTACTATTATTCATCATCATCAGCCTTTAACAGTCCACTGCTGGACTAGGCCTCTCCTTTGAAAGGAGGGTTTGGCCTACTATACCACGCTGGCCAAACTGGTTGGTATAGGGTTTGTATAAAGTTTTCCTTTACTTACATCGCTGTTCTCTGCATAACATGCTCCCTCTGTCGGCTCTTACGACACCCATGGGATGATATGGGGTGGTGACATTCTGTATTCTTAATCCGTCACCACACGGACGGTACTATTATTACTCAAACAAAAAAAACATAACTACAAATGTATCTATATTTTAAATGAAGACGGCCCAGATTGATCATGTAGTAACATGAGCTGCTAATGTATTTCGGAGTGATATGGTACTCAAAAAATACACGAGAAGTCATAGGTAACAACGTTGTAGCGAGTTGCTTCAGCCTAGTCTTCCTGCAAGGTTCGTTTGATTCCCAAATTTTTATCGGGTCGATAACCTTTGAAAAATATCCTACGAAATAACATCATTATTTAGTACAACAATTTGAACGTCTTTATAATATTATATTTCGTCTCATGTTCAAGTTCTTATTTTTAAGTTACTATTGAGTTGAAAGAATTCCTGTTCAACATATTATGATAACAAGGTAATTGTCAAACGATATCTATTTCTGCATGAAGCAATTTATTTCGGATAAGAAACATGTTTTCCATATCTATATTTATGAAGTTTGTAATATGTTTGTGTGTGTATTTTTTGTTTTTTCGAGGAGAGGAAATATGTGATTTCCGGCTTTAGAGCGAAATTGCTCTCTTGTCGCCTGGGAAGGTTTTGGCAGTTAGGAAAGTTTTTGGAAGATTTTTATTTGCTTGCGTTTTAGCCTTAAGCGTAAAAACAACTAGTTCTTTATAAAGGTTTTAATGAGTTTCGTAAATATAGGAGTAGTATATTGTATATTTATTTGACTAACATCGTACTATGAGCTCACACACTCAATAGAGCTTCTCTAGGGTAGAGCCTATAGGTGCTCTTTTTAGTACGTTCTAGTGTTTATAATATTGAGTAACTGTATTAACGTACTTCATTGATTTCAGTTTAATAAATCAAATTTCAGTCTCAAATCAAAAAAGGTCAGCTCTATTTAAATCGCTATCGACACGCATCTTACGATTAACCGCAAACATAACTGCACAATGTCTTAAGCGAGACTTACAAGGCAATACAAGTTCTTCACGATAAACACATTTGGTCGTAGGTCAAGAAATCTTTCTTTAAAATATTAAAATCCACACATTTTCTTTGCTTTTAATACAAAAACTTCTACTTTATCTCTAAAGTATCTAATCTTCAGTTATTACGTATTAAAGCTGTGACTTTATCGCTCTTAAATCTAAAAATTAAATGAACTTTAAGTTTAAGTTAAAGGCACTTACGACAATAACAAGCTATGCGGGAGCTATAGCCATTTTGCTGGGGAAGTGGCTTATGTTACAAGAGTAAAGATAATCCAAACTTAAGTTACGAGAAAGGAAAATGAAAACAAGATACCTCGTATGTGCACAAGATGATTATGCAGCTGCAGATAAAAACGTTGCTTTAAGCATTGAACAAGGTGATTTATAAACGTCTTACAACTATGCCACTGCTCGTAAACAGTGAAAATTATTGCGTTTTAGTCTGAAAGTATCTCTGTTAGTTGCGAAACACAGTAATGTTTGGTTACAAGAATTGCGCCCGCAAAAGATCTCATATCAAAAACTTTCTCATATTCTACCGCTATATTTAAATCACGCAATTTTGCAATTGTAGGTATGTGTGAAATATCAATATATAACAAAATATCTTCTTTTATTATATAGATATAAAAATCGCTCACTAAATTATTAATAAAATCTTTGTATGCTCAGTTTTGGTATTACGAGGTAGTCTATATATGCCTTGACAAATAGATGATTTTCATAACATTTTTATGAGAGTATTTAATAAATATGGAGGCTTTTTAGTTTTAACACAGTAAAAGTCACTTGATGATACAATTGTGTTGACTTTTAGAGGGTATCAGTTTATTGAGTTTAAAATGGAATATGACAAGCGCTTATTATGATAACATTGAAATAAATAATTAGGTAAGACTTCAGCAGTATTAAGCAGTTTGATTATTACTTATTAGCCAAGTTCCAGAGTTGATTTGACTGAGTTGGCTAACAAACAACGCGCTTCAACCATAAATGAGTTGGAGATTCCTAAGTATTACATATTTCAAATGAGCCAAACTTGAAATCCTTGGGCAAGACATATGATTCAGCCTGAAGTTCGCATTTCTAGAAGGTATACCCATACATTTTTGACACACAACATTAGGTTTTTACAGAGTAAGTGTTGTTCAACCAATAGCTAAACTCTTACCGCAATTAAAACTACATTTTAAAATCAAATGCAGGAAATTTAGCGAGGGTAACCACCACCTGTGTGGGTGGACCGACGATCTTGCTAGGATCGCGGGCAGCGGATGAATGTGGGTGGCTTGGGATCGGTCTATATGGAAAGTCTTAGGCCCCCCAAGGCCCTCCTATGTCCAGCAGTGGACGTCTATCGCTATCTGATATGATCATGAACTGTCTGTTATAATGTTTAAAAATATTAATGACAGTTGTGATAATTTTTTATGCTAATCACATATTATGAGCTGGATGGTGACAAAAACGTATAACTGAAGACAACTAAGAAACTATCACATTCTTGCTTAATAAACTATAAAGTAAAATACTAGACATAGCTTACAATTTCCATGAACACTTCAATTAGTCATAAAAGTGCGTCGTACGTTTGTCTTTCTCTGACAATATCAACGTTTTTAAAACTTTATAAAGCATCGATGTAACAAAGAGACATATCAGATCGAGCGAAAATAAAAATAAAACTTCATGATCAAAAAATGCTCGGTCTTTTTTGTTTTGTACCATGCACGCAAAAAAGAGGAACAACACAGGGTGGAGTCAAACGCGTCGAAAACCCTCCTGCATAATGCATTGTGACTGCACTGGCCTTTTGACTCTTGGATTATACGGGGAGTTTATTCCAAAGTTCCAACCTCCACATTTCAAGCTTTATTTCAACTTTTTCTCTTTTGTTTTAACAGTTTGATATTCTATGTGTGAAATTGAGAGAAATGTTTGAAAGTCGTGATGGAAGTTTGGCAACGTAATCTATGACTTGACTTGAACGTTTTGTTTGTTTTTTTTTAAACTAGACTATGTAAGTACTCCAATAAAGTATGGATGGGAAGACTTATGGCTAAGTGCGATATTTGTGTTATTATAACTCAAAGAGATAAAAAAGTTGGACCATAAAAAGTTTGGTTTTGAGAAATACGCAAGCGAGACATGATGTTAGTCTGTAATATATCGTGATCTCGTATTTTATTTTCGATGTATGAGTAGGTATTCCTAATAGACTTTCCTTTATTCTCTGTATGTTTTTGGATGACTTTCTATTTTGATTAATACTTTGTATTGAAGCAGTTATTTACTTCTCATACATTTAATGATTTACTCACTTTTAGCAGAGTAAGTTAGTTCTTACTTTCAAGTAATGGTCACAAATCGTAAATGCTGATTATGCCGATTCTGCGTTTGAAAAGCCAAACTAGGTTCAGTATTAATAAGAATTTCTGTGAATAGATTCTTCTCAGGCTCGCTTCAATCGTACCGCAAATGTTAGTTTCTCAGCTCATATAACATGTTTCTTCTTCATTCATTTAATCCGCACCGCAGTATTATAAAAGGTGTTTACGGCTTCATATTGAGGAAGTGTGGTAATCCTTCCACCAGGTATTACAGAAACGTATTGCGGTTCGTAATCCGCTCGCCAAACTTTATGATTAAAGCTGCCCGCGGCGGACTTCAGAGCCAGGGGGTAGGAATGTTGATATTGTATAAGTTGAGCTGGAGGCAAAAGTTGAATGAGTTCAACAATAATGGCTACCACGAGGTAAGGAACACTTCGTAAGGACAAAGATTATTTCGACCATTGGATTGCTTTGTTACTTTTACGTAATGCTGCAGGTGAATAATTCATTTCTTACAGTAAACTTTGCTGTCTCATAGATTGCCTACTGTAGTGTTTCTTTCTGTAAAAGTTTTTATCGAAGAAGATTCTATGGTGTTAACACACACCGGTCATAGATTGTGCTGGGTCGTAAACAATACTTAATGATTTGTGTAATCGAACATTAAACTTGATATTTGAATAGATCCATATAAAATCTGCATGCTGGCTCCATCAGGCTTCTCATTTGCGCTAAGCATCCTATAAAAACGGAATTGCTATGCTGGCAGTGGAAATCACATATCTCCTTAAGGTGTACTAGAAATCATATTGACCGTATGAGAAAAATGAATCTTCATGATAGTAGATAGTGCTACGTTATGCCATGACCTCATTGCCTATCGCCTTTTTGGCAAGGCAAATCAATACACAATTGTAAACATTTCATATCATGTTATGGACTTCAAATTGGCCCATCTTTGCCAAGGCCTAAAACACATAAAACAATTTCAATACCTACGCCATTTATTTGCTAGGCCAGCGTACATGCTCAATTGCTCAGCTCTAAGCGGCACGACGCGTCGATCGCGTCGGCACGTATCAACTATAAACTACAAAAAAATATTTTACTAAGTTCTCTTCAAGAATATGACACAAAAACTCGGGGAAGACTTTTCAAGTTGTCGTAAAAAAGACAATAAAACATCGACGGCCGTTCACCGGCGACGCGCGTCGGCGTGCGGGCGAAAACTTATATGCGGGTAGAGGAAAACTCACATGTACAAGTGTAATAGATACTGGTTCATATTTATATATATCGTATTACAGCTGTTGACCATATTTTCTTATAGCCATGGATAAGAATCGTTATATGTTCACATGGTCAGAGTTATACGAATTGATTTCCTGACATGTTCTTGCCTTATAGAGAAATCGTTATGTGTACATAGGTTATATTTTTCGAAGAAATTAATGTACTCTAATTAATAAACTCTTCAAACTAAGAGTCAAATAATACTTTTAATCGTTGTTGTCACCCAGGTCCAGTGATAACGAGTGGATGAAGTCGAAGTTCAAAGCAGTGCAATTTGTACAATATTTTTACTGGTGTGATAAATCCATTGATTAGTCAGATTTTCAGTTATTTTTTAACCATTACTTCATATCAATATCTTGATATTACAGAAATACTGACCATAATATAACGTCATGTTGAATTTTGTACTAATATAAATTAAAGTTCCTTTACAACATGATTAAGGTTTCAGACAAAGCAAATGTTTTTCGTACACGTGACCAGACTAGTCCTAAGTGCTCTATTCATTTAAGGTCTTGAACAGACACGGTATAAAATCTATTGTTTGCTGTATTGGGGTGACCGCGACGGCAACCGAAACATTGGGCACGAATTTTGTAAGCGAGGAAATAATGCGACCAAATCTTTTACTATTGTTGTTATAACGTTTATTTAATGAAGATTGTGATTTATATAACCTTTCTGCTGTTAAGATTGCCAATAGAGTCGCTACTGTGAAGCGTAGATTCAATTCTAGGAATACACCTCATTAATTTAAACAAAAGATAACCAAACAGATTCAAGGCAAGGTTTGAAGATGTGTGATGAAGGCTACGGGTCCTACTGCTCTAATTATAACAGGCCTTTTCAAGTGATCAGTTTATAGACCTGACCCGTCAGCTTAACCGGTATTTTGGGGTCACAGAAGATATCACTGTCCCCATGACATTTTGCCCATGCTGCCGAAATACGTGACTTGATATCGAAATCAACGTCACTAGACGTGTTGACTGCAGCTCCCAGGTCTATCCTGGTCCTTTCACTGATCTCGGTGTCAATTATTCACTCAAAGAGCTGTAGAATGTGGACCAATACCTTAATGCCGTGATAAGGTACATCTCTTATCTCTGACTAAATATCAATGACGCATTAATTTGAGAGTGATGACAGTCATTAAAAAATGTTCACGTACATCACGTGCAGATATCACTCAAAGTCATTTCTGGTATTAATTACTAAGTTTGGATAACAAACACCTGCGAGATAATAATAATATAATACCGATATCATCGAAGAATGAGCTGATTATAGACCTACTAGAGGACGCCAGCAGCTACGTCTGCATATTTTTTTTCAATTTACCTGTTTTGGCCGATCCCGTGGAAATTTAGGGAAAGACCTTCCTAGTGCACCCCTACGGTTCCTAAGGAAGATACATGCCAAATTTCAGCTTCCTGCGCATTGGGCGCAGGAAGCTGAATTTTGGGTTTGGCTGTAGCGTGTCTGTCAGTCAGTAAGTAACGCAAGGATTTTATATATTAAGAAGATTAACTGTCTAAGATAATTTGGAAAATACCCTATCTTAGCCACTAATAAATATACCTATAGATTACTGATAATAATGGCATACATGAACTCCTTCCAAATAAACACATGCGATTGCAACAATGTCGGTCCAAATGCATCGGACCATTTAAAGAGCGTTAAGTTACACAAGAATTTGTCCTTAGTCCCGTGGATGTTGGCTATGGCGACATAAGGTAGATGTCGCTTTGATGTATAAACTATATCGATATGCGTACGGATTTCATAACATAGCATTTTAAAACATTACTATAGAACATGTTTCAGTAAATCACTGATTTCAGAATAAATGTGCCGGTTCGACGAGGGAAGTACTACCCTCTAACAGAATATCGACTTAAAGCAACAATACCTATCTATATGATATCAATACTATTGTGTTTTGTTCAGTGTGTGAGAGTGCCGGAGTCCTCATCCCCTTATCCTTCTCCATCATCCCACCACTAATCTAAACAAAAACAACAAAACCGTCTCCTCGTTTATTAAATAAGAAAATAAATGTTTGTAGGATTCCTGCATAAGAAAATGATTATTTTTGGATGGTCGTTCAAAAAATGTGTTTCATAATGCGTGTTTCTTAATTTCTTCTTCTATCACGCAAAAAGTACTGAATATTTATGTAACTTAGCAGTGATACTACTGCACATCATCAAAATCCGATAAGCTGAAATGTAAAAAATAAAAATTAAACTGCTTATACATTAGAATCATATAAAGGTTTTTCTCATGATAGCCGAAACCCACATAGGCCGAGCCGCAGGTGAAAACTAGTATCCTTTAAGAGTTGTCGTCAACGCTAAGAGAAACATTTGGGAACAATATAAGTATAATATTGTGTTACCTTCCATCAAAAATATGATCTACTATAAAAGTGCACACATTTCTGCTATTCGTGTATATAATCAGTTGCCACCAACAATTAAGCAGTTAAATGGTAGAGTATTTAAAGGAACACTAAAGAAATGGTTAACTGAAAATGTATTTTATAATCTTCAAGAGTATTTCAGTAAAATATAATTTGTTTTGTATTAGTTTTTAAGTAATAAGCTATTATTGCATATCCGATATGGGTAAACTGTTTGGACTAAAAACTGTAATGGTTCTCATACACTAACAACTTTGTACACAGTTATGCAATAAATATATCTTTATCTTTATCTTTACATTGACACCGAGTGGTCCACGTGAGTTCTCTCCAAGAACTGACAAAACTTAAATAAAAACTGTTAGTCGCAGCGAGTTGTATTGACGGTCTCGTGTAGCCCTACTCAATTTATTGGTTGTTCCGGACGTGTAACTTTTTGTTCTCCTACAACTATCAAACTTGGAAGGGTTATCATTTTGTGTACTTGTACCTAAGATGCCTTTTCTAGTTGGTTGTGGTAAATAATATCGGTTTTATGTGAATTTTAAGGCATCCCGGAAGGGTATCAGCTGGCGCACATTCCTTTTAGATTAGATTTGACTGGCAAAGTAGTTATTCTTACAATATTTATTTTTATAGAAATGTTTTTGTAGTTATACTTTGCGACTACGTTATACAACATTTACCGAAGTTGTACCGACATTGAAAACAGATATTTACATATATATGTACCTACCTATTAGCTTTGATATATTGAAACGTGGTTACTAATTGTTTAATTACTATTAGGTGACTTCCAATTGGTACTGAAGTGTTTTCTGAATTGAAGTTGAATAAATTAGATATAATTTAATTGGATAAGAAATAAAATTGTTAATATCGCTTGCCCAGTGCCTCAAAGAGCAAGTTCCCACCGCACTGTCCAGGCTGGGTAACTAACCCGGTCAAAAAAAAATGGCCCGTAACTACTTTCAGAGATCTTTCAGATCTGTAAAATAGTGTTAGTTGATTAAAGGGCTAAGTATAGCAGCTTTGTCAGACCCCAAGTAATTTGGGAACAGGGCAGGATGTACTTGTTTGAACATTGCATTGCTCGAGGCATATGCTAAAAAGCATTTATAGCGCGCTTTTTCTATTTAATTTATATGTAACCAACTATTACACACTTATTGACCCTGCAAAGTAAGTTTTAAGTCCTTTATCTCTTTGCGCCACCATGACCACTGATTCCTCACGACACAGCTTGATTAATTATGTCTGACTTGAAAAAGCCTAAATACATCAACTTATAAGAAAAACAAAGTTTACAAAACATTCATTAGACACTCAATTGTGGCTAATAATACAGTGAAAGTAGGTATCAATAAAGCATGAATAAAAATATAAATATGACTGAAATAAAAAAAAAATCGTTTCAAATATTTTACTCTCGTTCTACCTAAGGTCGAATTCCAAAATAACAATTGAATGAGATCGAACAAATTCTTGTTTCTACCTTTTGTCTCAAAATAATTCAGTTTAATGACAATCTTTGCACTGTCGTTCTACGTTGACATAGTGCTCGAAAACTAGTCGAAAACACGTAAATTCAGCATTACGATAATTATAGCGACAGAGTTATATTCACAAAATTACCGAAAACCGTCGCAATTTAGTACCAAAAACATAATCTGAAACAAACATTTAAATAATGTTTATTTCTAGAAACAAAGGTCTCTTAATGAACTTCAAACAAGTCATACAGCTTTAGTGTAGGTTTTAAGCCTCTCAGGTCGCAAGTTTTTAAGAAGGAACGAGTAAAACTTAGAGAGAGGTCTGTTGATATTAAATGTGATAGCGTGTGTTTTATCATAGTAGAGGAGACGTCGAACATCGAACTTCACCGATCTGATAACCAGATGAGACGTATTTTTTATGTAATATAATTTATAAACAAATATGCCTATAATAACTTGCCTGTCAAAAAAGTGCTCATAGCTATTTTAAATTTAAGTAATTTTAATCAACCGCAAATATAACTTTGTCGTTTATACAAACACTATGGAAAACAAAGTTATTTTTTGTGATGAAAAAGTGATAGTGATATTTGGATAGGTAAAGATAAAGGGTACAATAATAATAATAAAATCATCTTTATTGTACACCAAAATTTAAGAGTATAAATGTAGGGTATGTTAAGTGTTAAGGCTGATGCTAGTAATTAATAAACGAACACGGAAGCAATATAGCAATAAAGATCAAATAATTAGATTAAGTACGAGTTCCGTAAGGGTCCCGTAGTTCAGGTATCCACATAACATACCCTTTATCTTCACTTAACCAAATATCACGATCACTTTTTCATCACCAAAAATAACTTTGTTTTCCATAGTGTTTGTGTAAACGACAAAGTTATATTTGCGGTTGATTAAAATTACTTAAATTTAAAATAGCTATGAGCACTTTTTTGATAGGCAAGTTATTATAGGCATATTTGTTTATAAGTTATATTACATAAAAAATACGTCTCATCTGGTTATCAGATCGGTGACGGTCGATGTTCCACGACTCCTCTACTATTAGGTTGAGGTAATTGGAATGATACTATGTCATCATAGGTACATTTATTATTGGTACATCACAAAAGACATTTCAGTAGTTTCAAGACTGGTGTCTAGGTACTGTGGTTGGTCTTTTGTGAAAATTTCGATCTACAGTTTTATTATGGTAAGGCGAATGTATGATCCCGATTTTTGTATAGTAAATATTTAATAAGTAATTGAAAAATATTTGTGATTGTTAGGGTTTATTCGAGACTTTTTGTGTCTTATAAAATGTTGGTCGTATACATCGTCATGAAAAAGGCATCATCATCAGTCTGCCGTAGTCCACTGCTGGATATAGGCCTCTCCAATGGCACGCCACTGAGCCCGATTTTCGGCTCTTCGTGTCCAGCCGCTGTCACCCACTTTGCGTATATCGTCCCGCCACCTAGCTGGAGGGCGTCCTACACTACGTTTGCCAAAGCGCGGTCTCCACTCTAGAACACGACTACTCCAACGGTTCTTCGACAAATGTAACCAGCCCACTTCATTACGAAAAAGGCATGGTACATGACAATTATGTAAACAGCTCTGCTTAAAAAGATTTTTTTTTGTTCAAAGCAACCGTTAAAGCAATCTACCACCTAATTGTCACGCGTAGAAATCATTATTACGAGTAAAGCCATATTTCTAAGAAGTATACTAACGTTTGGCTTTCTACTTCGCTTGCCGCTTAATAGCCACTCAGCTTGCTACTTCGCTTGCCGCTACGCACACGGGCACACCTCTCACATCTCCGCTTAGTTCGACGCTTCGCTTGTCATTCTGCTACTCGTAATAAGTTACACCGCCGTCTCTCTAAAGCCACAGTCTTAAGATGTTCGTGGAAAAGTTCCACTAACTACTTATTATCGTTCTTGATACATTTAATTTTGCATTTACAGGTCCGTAGGTGTTATGGAGGCTGCGGTTTTATTACAAGAGGAAAATTATACCAAAAACGCTGTCTTTTTTCGTTCTGTTATTTTGTGTTATATATGCTAATTATATCAAGTTCTCAAGCCTGGTACAATAAAAAAATAGATAACAAGGTATTGTAAAAACAGCAGCAGCAATCGTATTAGAGGATATTCGCTTCACGGTCTACGAGACAAAACAATATCCTCCAACAGATATAAAAAAAAAATTGAGTCAGATGTACCTGAAACTTAACGCGTTTCCTTGGATACTACTACCTTCCTGGCCTACTGGGGATACCAGAAAAAAAAAACGCGCCACTTACTCTACCTCGTGGTGGTGTGGAAAATTATTTGGCCAAAAGGCATGTCAGAGTGGACTTTGCGGCTCTCGTACGCTGTAACTATAGACTTTACAAAAAAAAGGTTACTACATAAACGTAGGAAATTTTCACTTGTTTAATTTATTACGAACTATTTTTATCGTAAAATGAGTTGGAACGGAGTTTTTCTCAGAAAACTGTATTTGAGCGGCATTTTTCCAATATATTGGCGTGAGCGGCAAGGATACGAGGTAGCAAAGTAAAATATCGAAAAAAGCAAGTCGAAATCCATAAAATTATCAATCTTCAAAACTCCCGGAAAACTTTCCATGTAACACTACCAAATGACTGGACTATTCCTAGTCCAACCAATTTGACTGGATATTATTTAGCTTTTCTAGACAGTGACTGCCTGTGTGACTTCCACAGCGCGAAGGGATAGCTAGTTTAGACCAGTGTAGTGTTAGTTTATTCAGAGGTACTGACTCTCTATACAGATCGTTAAAGATCTTCATGACCACCGGGACCGACGGATTAACGGATTAACGGGCTTAAACTCTTCTGTCCTTTTACCTCGGGAAAGTCAGTGATGTGGGCTGTGGATTCAAACTAGATACACTCTGCATGGCAGTCTGATGGTATCGCCACCAGCCTATCTCTCCATTAAACAAGTAAATTATTATTATGCAAAAAGAAACAGAATAAATAGCTACTTGTTTAAGAAAATTCAAATAAAAAAAAATTTTTGGTAAAGACCGAAACCCAATTTCGATCTGTATCCATGTTTCGCATTACACAGTAATTACAATAACAATCCAGAATGAATTTACTTCTGAAAATTAGCTGCTCGCTCAAACATTTCGTATACAAAGACCACGAATCAGTCACGTGAACTGAAACCGAGACGAGTTCAAGTAAACTTCCATTGAAGCGGAAATAATAAATGAGTTATATTTATGTCGAGCAATGTTACCATTGACTCCTTAAAAGCGTTCTGTAAAGAGCTTGTTAATGTTCTAATAACTGGCACGTATCCAAATCTAAAGCAAAAACCCTGGCCACAGGCCTATAAAATACGTCTACAATTCCACTGTATAATGATAGTACATTAATGAAGTCCGAGACAATGGCATCCCACTAACGAGCTATAACAGTAGACATTACGCCACAAACGGGCCGAGCCAAACGACTGTAAATTTTACAATAATTTGTATTAATTTCCTATAATTTTGTCTCCTTGAGTGCTAATTGCGGCCCCGAGGGTACATTTTCGGCTTTCGGATTACTAGATTAAGAAATTGTCTTTGAAAAGTAGGTTAACATCAAACGGTTGGTAACGCAACGTGCTATACAAAGTTTTTGTCCGATGTCTGATTAAATTCGAAAATAAACTTATTCAATGATTTGAAATTTGTAAGACGGTTTTTGACTCAGTTTAAAGCCACTGGAAGACACAATTCGAATTAAAATGGTATATTAATTGAACTAGTTATAGTTAATTGACAACATTACGAAAATGTTTCGTTAATTAGCC
Organism: Euclidia mi; assembly: GCA_944739405.2. NCBI lineage: Eukaryota > Metazoa > Arthropoda > Insecta > Lepidoptera > Erebidae > Euclidia > Euclidia mi. Next base: position 21,279,039 of record OX123184.2, read on the forward strand.
ATTCGTATTGACAAGGTTCTTTACATTACTAATTTAAGATTTTTTGTCTTTTGAGAGAGATTTGTAATTTCATAGTTAATTATCAGCCTTGTATAAAAACTCTCCAACTGATGGGTCTCGTCTATGAGAAGGGAAAGGCCAATAGTTCACCACACTGGCCTAATGCGGGTTAGCAGACTTCACATGTCTCTAGAGAACATTATGAAAATCTCTCTGACATGCAGGTTTCCTCAAGCAGTTTTCCTTCACCGTTTAGCAAGTAATAATTAACGATTTATTACGCACATAACTTCGAAAAGTCATTGATGCACGCCGTGATACAAATCTGAGACGCTTTGTGGAGCAGTCTTTCAGTTTTGCAAGTCTATATAATTATGTAAGCCAAAATCAACCAACGCAAAGGATGAATAAGAATGTATACCACATTGAGGTTAATAAATGGATATCAGGTTATTTTACTAAAATCGATTGATACAAAACCAAATAATATCTAACCCAAAAACTCTATTAATTCACACCTAAATCCATAAGCAAAGGCAACGATGATTCGAATCTAGACAGCAACTTTTTCGCCAACACAACCTTTACAAAGCACTTTAACTGGCTTCAGTAGGATTTTTGTACAAATACCTCTATTGCTACCTTTGATTTCAAACGTTTTACGAACTACTGATACATTGTTTTTCGCATTATGCTGCAGCTATAGTTAGATTTCGGAGAATTTTGTACCTTGTGATTTTGTACACACGTAAAGCGATAGGTATGAAGACTTTTTTAGATAAGGAAAAATTGTGCTTGGGGTTGTACACAGTCAATGCTAGGTTACAAACTAAAGAAGTAGCAAAACACAATGGATGTATGCAAGAACGTAATGGAGGAATATGCCAGTTATTCTCTAAATGCCAAAATATATTCTCCAGCTCTAAAACCATTTGCAGTCTGCACTGTGAACTTAGGTATTTCTTTATTTACTTCACAGTTGCACCATGAGTCAGTAAGAGGGTTTTACTAACTATACCTAGCTGGACAGAAGATGGGTTGGTACAGCGTTATACTAGTTGTAATAAAAGGCGAAATTGAAGACGATGATGACTGATCAAATTCATACGACATTCAATACCGACTTTTATATCTGCCCACGTTGCTCAAAATCGATCGTAACAATGGAACGTACCACAGCAGGATATAACATTCTGAATAGAAGACGCTTTCATCGGAAGTAAGGAAACGACAATGAACGCAGTGTTTGCCTACATAATAGCCTTTATTTTTTACGTGTGATGGAAACCTCACTTTGTTGGGCCCCAAGACCGGAATTAAGGGGCTCGGCAAAGGGGTCTGTGTGACTACCCGACGAGTAGCATCAAGAGTACTCACTAAAACCAACATGATATTCCTGTATCCGATTGCATTGAAAGGCGCGAAAGTAATGTTAACACGGGCAATGTGTTAACATTACTTTCGCGGCCCCGCTTGATCCTACATAAATACCTAACAAACTGAGAATTCCACACTACATAATATATTAGTCTATGCACACTAAAACCAAAAGTCACACTCTAAATGTGTCAACGAACATAAGTCTCTGCTTTTATTTTTATACTGACATTTTCTTCAAGTCAAACCCTAAATTAGCCAACCAACAAGTATCTACTTTCTTTTTAACACTGACATTTTTTACATAATAATTTATTAAAACGAAAAGTAATAGCGCTCTCGTTTGTCTTTAAGATACCTGATCCTCCTACTATAACGGTAACATATACACCACGGCTTCACCAAAAACCTTACAATAGTTTTTTGTGAAAATGTCGTATTACGTCTCGCTCGATTTGTTGGTATTAGAATTCTTCCTACAGCCTATTTTTGGTTTTATTCGACTATTTTGCGCAGTTACGGAGCTAAGAGGGCAATATATTTGCTTTTATTTCTCGACTATTGATGTTTTCTGTATTAAAAGTAGATTAATTTTTGTATAAAGTAACCGTGCAATATTTAAGGTTTACAATTTTATTGTTATAGCTTCACATGTTTTATGATTATTGTTGGACATTTCATGATTTAAAATTAGTATTGAAACGTTTAAAATGCGTCTATAATGTTAGTTTAAAATTTAGAACTATGATAAAGCTTAATTTATGTATTTACCGGTAGTATCCGACATTCATTAACGCTAAATGTTTCAAAATCGTGACCCAAGGCTCTATATAGATTTTTGGAGTTTCTTGATATATAATCACTCTGAATGTTGACAAAATATTCTTTTATTTGTATTTGAAAAATAAAAACGTTATCTGAAATGACGTAATTGAATTATTAAGTATGTATTCATACTTAAAGCTAATATCAGCAAGTGTATGTATGTATAATGTGTGATAAATAACGTCGTTAATTCACGAGTGATTAATTATGTAATAGTGTATTAAAGCTTATATCTATTTGGGCATAAAACGTTGTATACCACCAACCGGTTGGTTATTTCCCCTTATTATAATTATTTGAATGCGCTAATAATTGGATAAGTGCCAAAAGCTGGCTCGGTTACCCAACAATGAAACCATAGAGATTATTTATTTCTTATTGAAGTTTTGTTGATATTTTTCGTATCAAATATTGTACAAGAAATTAAAAATGTGTATAGTGTGTGGATAGGTTATGCGATAGTAATTTCGTACATTTGTTAGAATATCTGCATCTATTTGAATAAAATATCTTCCATACTATTACTTTACAGAACTATACCACGTCTAGTGCGATATTCTATGGATGGTCATTCATCATCATCATCATCATCAGCCTTTAACAGTCCACTGCTGGACTAGGCCTCTCCTTTGAAAGGAGGAATTGGCCTACTATACCACGCTGGCCAAACGGGTTGGTATAGGGCTTGTATCAAGTTTACCTTCTTTTACAGTGCTGTTCTCTGCATAATATGCTCCCTCTGTCGGCTCTTACGACACCCATGGGATGATATGGGGTGGTGACATTCCGTATTCTTAATCCGTCACCACACGGATGGTCATTAAATAATAATAATAATTCATTTATTCCCAAAATAATAACAATTCTTTACAATGTTTCCACTGGTCCCAAACTAGGCTAGGCCTGTATCTTGGGAACCATGATAGTTAGCACATTAATTATTTCATACAAAAATACTGTCAAACTTTATTACTATTGTATTAATTATATTGTTATTAAGATAAAATCTAAGTAATTAAAAATAAATTTGAAAATTAATAATGAATACAAAATCAATTAGACAAAATAATAATAATAATAATAATATGTCAAAAAGGGTTAAAAATAAGTAATTTATTAATTCGATGTCAATATTTAATTAGTACAGTTTGTGCTATTAAAAGTAATAATTATAATAAGTAGGTATTCAATGAATTGCACCTGTTAATGCCTCATATACGTGTATAATGTATTTTGTGTGAGTGAGTTTAAATAATGAGTGTATGTTAATGTTATTTATGTAAGAATTTTTAAAAGATTTTCTGTGGATGTATAATCACAGGTCATTAAAAATGAGTAACCATTAACTTGCATTGCCGTCTTTTATGGGAATGAAAATTTAGTGTGGCATTAATTTTGTTGTAATGATACGGACCTGTGAAACAGAAGAATCGTCGGGTGAATGAGTGTCTAGGTTGTATGTCTCTAATAATAACATCAGTGCCACATCTGCGACGAGATTGGTCACGACATTCTATAGGGGTGAGCGAGTGTTGTTTCAGGATACAGTTAAGGCCTCCCTTATATTAGGCGTCAGCGTCAATGCAGCGACACCTCGGCGTCGACGTCGCGTTTTCTGCGACGGCATCTCACAGCCACAAAAAACTAACAGAAGTTAAACTACATACAAAGTGCACTCGAGTCACCCAACATATAAGTCGCTTACCAATAGGCTATTTCAGAAAGGTCAGGTATAGCGCGAAATATAGGTGCCATCCGCTTCAGGCACGGGACTTGTAATGATTTTTGTGCAAACATAGAGCAACAAAGAACGACAAATTATTATTAAGTTAATTATCGCATTTGAAGATAATTATTACCTATTTTTTTTACAGATGTGTAGGGCCGGCTACTTTAAAGCTTGATCTAAATTTGTCAGGTCGTACCTCTTTTCCCTCGGCCACCATCATGGAAAGAGTGCGGGCATGGATGGTTTTTCTTATTCATCTGGTAAACTATTGATCACGCTAAGATATGGTTCAAGCATTTTTACTACAAATTAAATTCTCTACAACTTTGGTTCTGACACTATTTGTCGTAAAACTGTGAATAAAAAGTATTTCTATGATATTGTTTTTCATGATTTCATAGAGCAATCGAATTAATTAATAAGTTTTTACAAGCTGATTCTAATGCTGACATATTTTATAACAATATAGGTATAATAAGTAATTCAATTTTTCTTTTTTTAAACTTGACATTTAAATAAAATTTATTATGTATAGCTTCTAATTTAATAAGTTTTAAAATTTTATTGTTCTACTTTAAATTAATTTTATAATGTACTAGAGGACGCCAGCAGCTACGCCTGCATTTTTTTTATTTACCCGTTTTGGCCGATCCCGTGGGAATTTCGGGAAATCCCTTCTTAGTGCACTCCTATGGTCCCCAAGGAACATACATGCCAAATTTCAGCTTCCTGCGCCCAATAGTTTTGGCTGTAGGGTGTCTGTCAGTCAGTCAGTAACGCAAGTATTTTATATATTAAGATAATATTATTGTTCTTGAATTGCATAGCTTCACCTAACATATAAGCGATTTGGTGGATAACTGTAAGCTTATATTGTTCTATATAAATAAATAAATAATAAACTTTTGACATTAGCTTGGTGATACCAGAGCTGCATTAAAATAACCCTGTTAGTCAGTGGATTTTGGACTATATTTTGAACACATTTTTAATTTGATTTTATCATTCTTAAGATTACGCGTATTTTAACTCTTACAATAGGCCTGTGTCCTAAAATGTAATTGACGATTGATTAGTGCCTTTATTAGATGTTAAACTTAAATACCTGATTTTTCTTCAAAAATCGATCAGCAGAATTACTAATTACGGCTTTTTAGAAACCTTTTTGAATTTGACACGAACACGCTGTAAACCATCATGGCGGTTGACTGATATCACAAAGTACAAAACATGAAAATGAATGAAGTCTGGTCTAATGTACCTACTTTTATTTTCGATTTGACAGGACCAGGGTAGGAAGTTTGACCTTTTAGTTGTATTTTGTTGTTGTCAACAACATGAATGGCGGACGTACTGTTTGACGTAATGTTCTCTGATTGGTGTTCACTGTCACAAGAATAAATATATTAATTTTAGTTTTAGAATCCTAAAAAAAACATTAATCTTACCTTTTTATGATTAATAATAAACTTTATTGACATCTTAAAATCATAATGAATCTATAGATACTACAATCAAACCGATTTATTTTTAGTGGACACAAGCCTATTATGTTGCTATACTCGTATTTTTGTCCCTACACCAATCTTTTATCACTGTTACGTGACAACATTATCGGTAGATTCAAACAAAGTCAAATAAAAGGAAATCGCTTCAAATTCTTTTAAATTATTTTCTTTTCAGCGACTGCAATGGAATGTAAAACGTACTTTAAAATTCCTTGTATGATTTATATATCTTATCTACAAACGCTTGTTTCTGGTCAACGTGGGGCACATTTTGTCCAAGTCCTTTAGCACAAATTTTAAATTGAAATATAACATGACCTTCTTTATAAAATACTTCATTTAGTTTTTATTTTCTTCTTCTTTAGTTAGTCTTTTCTATATTCAAGAAAATTTTTAGCACCTCACGACTTTTTCTACGCCTCTTCCGACAGGATGTATATTTACCTCTCCCCAACCAGTTTTCGGGACCTATCCACTGAAAACACCGCTGAATACATTGCCGGAATATATACATCCTCTTTAGAAGGATTTATGTATTATAAATAATACTTTCAAGCAAGATATAGGTCGGTTCATGAAAGATGACCACTGCGCAGGAATCATTTTTAGGTCCCCGTGGAGGTGCGGGGTGTGGTGCGGGTGGAATGCCAATGGCGTGGCTCCGTTCTTGACGCATTCCCTAAATGCTTCAAGAATGGAGCCACGCCATTGGTGCACGAATGTACATACGCGCGACGGCCGCCATTTGTGGTCAACTTTCGTGAACCGATCTATAAGAAAAAAATTGGGACCTCTGTTGCTTTCTTCATGTATACATAATACATGAAGAAAGCAACAGAGGTACCAATTTTTTTCTTTTATTGCAGCAGACAACAGAGATATTTTTCTTTTTTTGCCTCAGCAGACAGTGCTTTTATAGACAAGTTTCAATCATTTTACATGCCGGTGTTAGCGCGTACTAACAATACCGATGGCTCTTCTGTGACTAGAAGAAGTAAACTAACGAAAACTACGAAACTAACAAAAAAAAACAGTAAAACATCTAAGTAATTTTTCCTTTTTCCATTGTCAATATCAAAAGAAAATTTCCTAATCTGAACTACAATTCAATGAAAACTACAGCAAAGGTATCTACTTTCGAATATCTCTTCAATATTGATTACATGAAATTAAAAGCCATTCTTGAAAGTCTCTTTGGGACTCATTCGTTAAGTTTCAGTCTTCAACAATGTCCCTTTGTATCAAACAGTAAACGTTAGAATCCTCTACGACAACTCCTGTGATGGTTCAAATAAAAATAACTTATTGAATGCGAGAGAAACACTTTTTCATTGGCAATTCGATTTATTTATCAAACTTCCATCTAACTGTCACAAAATCTCTATGGACTTTATTTCAACGCCAGGATAGTTGACTTTTGCTCGATTTGGCGTAAAATAACGTTGACTTTTGGTAAGTATGTTAAGTCGTTTGATCTAGACTGTGATGGAGGTCGGCCGCTGGGCCCGATAAACCTTATAAAAGGGACTACGTTTGATATAATACCTTTGTTGCTATTACTTTTATTTATTTTCATACAGCTACCTATGTGGCTTTCGCTGTGATTTGGTGTTACAACCGTGGGGAATCCGTGTTAAATGTTGACTGTCTGGCCTTTGTGTCTGACCTAATCGTAAGCTTACAAACGCCTAGAAATCAAGAAAATGGTTGGGTATGTAAATGTTTTTAAGATAAAATGGTTGGGTACGTAAATAATGTTTTAAGGCTGTAGAAGTTTATTTATAAATATATAATTTACTTTATTGTACCCAAAAACACAGTACATTTACGGAGTGTCTTAAAACTACGATTTACGTACAGTCGGTGGCTTTATCGTTAAAGGCAAGTTTCCAGGTAACCTTGGGAAGGATAGGAACGATATAAGCAATTTTTTGATGATGAATAAAATTAAACCACCTACACACATTGACTCCCTAAGGCAATTGAGTTGTTTATTCCTATTTACCTGTTTAGGTTTGCATAGCTCTGTATGTTGTTTTTTATTTGATTTCTAAAAAGTACATGAAGTCATACGACTTCCCAGACGATTCGAAACTGCGTTGTTGTGGTGTGATATACACGGTAACAAAACCAAAATTATAAACCAAACTGTATTACAGGATACCTATTAATTTTATAATTCCCATCAGCAATGGATTTGTAAATATATATATTGTTTTAATATTATTATTAGTATGCACTTGTGTAAGTATTTGTATTCATGTTTTTTTTTTCAAATACATATTATCAGAATCTGATGTGAATGAATGTTAACATTTTATCGTATCAAAATATTCCTATATATTTGATGTATCCCGACTACGAGTTTATTGTACGGCGCCGTTTTATAAGATTAATTCTTCAATCAAGAGAGACTTGTTTGAATGTACTTCTCTTGTAAGACGCCATTTAGGCCCAATCAGAATATTCAGTAGGAAGACTGTCAATTTTGCATATATCAGGCAGTTAGCTTATGAGCTTGGCATTCTACTTTTAGTATCAACAGACTGGTTTGACAGAGTAAGTACCACCATCTTACAGGAGATGTACGTCAAGTAACAATAATCTTTCTGTTGCGTATCGTTTGAAAGGAAAAATGCTAGCAGCTCGAAAATCTCTTTTTTCCTTTCCCTTTTCTTTCTTTTTTCCTATTACTATGGATAATGTGTTGTGTGAGAATGTGTCCGGGAAAAGAGAGCGAACAGATGTTTGTCATCTCTTCTACATTTTTGTCATCTCTTCGTCTTGAGTTGCAGAGTGCTCTTTTTGCCTGGGTGGGTTTCTTTGGCGTTTAAGGGTAATTGACGGATAGCTGTTTACCTTAAAAAAAAACTCGCTTTGATTTATTCATACAATCTCATTACAATATACATAAAATCAGTGAATGATACGTATTCAATTCAATAATAATTAGTATTAGGTATTCGATATAATTATATTTGTTGTGAAGACTACCTAAAATAAAACTTAGTTTTAATTTTCCATTACTACCCAACGTTATAGAGAGTAGGGTATAGACTATATCTTGTTAAAATTATACCCACAAAACCAACGCTATTACGGGAAAAATTTCACTTTATCAACATCATTGTGGTACAGAAATTTGGCTGCGGAACAGAGAAACGAATTAATTTATCCATTAAGTATACGAGACAGCTTCTCAATTAAGGGCGTGAGATAATGAATTTTTGTTTTACCAATTCACGAAAATAAGCAAGAAGGGATATTAATTTTATATTATGTTTTGGTAGCGCTTATAATGGTTTTCTTGAGTATCAGAGCTTGAACGCAACTTCCAAGGTCCAAAGGTTAAATGTTTAATTATAATACCAATGATGTGTAGGAAGTAATTTAATTTATGGAGATTTTGCTTTTATAAGTGGCTGAAACAGGTAGTCACTAATTGTATATACATACATAAATAGACTCATGCCCACCCGGAGAGGTAGGCGGAGACTACGAAACGCCATTTGCAATGATTCTGACATACCTCTCTAGCTTCATTCACTCCCATCAAGTATTTCATGCATGCTCCTCTGTTGAGGGTACTTCTGACCTGTCTTTTTTTTAGGATGTCTCCGATCTGGTCAGAGAACGTCCGTAGTATATTAAACGTAAATTCTATATCAGTAGTAAGAAATCTCTCCTGGCAATTGTTTGGCATGCCATATAGGATTGAAATGTAGGGCTATGTTTAACTACAAGGAACCCTAATAGTTTCACTATGCCAGCTTGTACGCGGTATACTTCAATGATTATTAGCATTAAAGAGCTGAAGTTTGCATAGTTACACATTTCGTATATCTACAAGCCGTAAACTTGTATAATGAAAATGTTGTAAAAGCTTTGCTTCTGAAATATTTTGTATGCATCGTATACCCTACAAACTTAAGTATATTATTTGGGTGGGTACAAAATATTCTAAATAGTGTAATTGCCACGACGAACTTTTTTTTAAAGAAATACTGCTGCTCTGTATGGTGCACAAGTAAATTAGTAATGATGTGTTATTCATTAGCGAACATAATCAGTGTTGATGGAGTTTCTCCCTTTTTGATCAGTTGTTTATCACTGATTTAACTAATTTTCATTCGAATTAAATTGTGATTCGGGTTTATTCGAATAATTAATTGCATTGTTTATTTCGTAATTGTGTATTGTTAATACAATATTTTCCTACTTTAGGAAACTGTCAAATAAGGTTCCAAAAAACATGACAATATACTATAAGATGTATAATATTACTATCAGTACCATATGAAAAATATGAGGCTTTAATACAAATCAAAACTGTATCCCTTAGATATGAATTCATGTGTATTTTATTCAATAAAGTTTGAATATGAAAGAGTTGAAATAAATATTTTATTCGCATATTATACCAATACTTCTAAGCTTGGCTGTAGCAGTTTGCTTAACATTACAAGCACGTTTGACCTATTTGACCTTAGAATAAGGAAAATGTAATTAAATTTTGCAGGCGAACAAAGTATTCCGATTTGGGGAATTAAAGTGACTATAGATTGTCACCTAGAGTTCGGGAATTACCCATCAGAGGTGCTTAGACCAAGATAATATGAGAATGTATCGTAAATTGTTTTTATATAATGTAGACTCCTTATAAGCTTAGGAACGTGATCACTAGATTTGAACCAACGAAAAAACGAAGGGAGATCTCAAGTCAACTTGTAAATGTATTTTTTTATTTATGACCATGCATGTTTTTACAGAGTAGACGGATTTTGATATTTTTTTTTTTATTCCTTAGCGCCGACAGACGTATACTTAACGAAGACACATAATAAAATTTTTAGCTTCACTTGTTTTTACATAATATTCTCGTTGAATAATAATAATAATAATAATAAATTTATTTATTTCCAAAATAGTGCAAAAACATTTACAATTCAGGTCTTATAAGTACATTTAAAGGATGAATACATATTTGCCTGTACTAGGTTAAAAACCTGTGCTTCAGGCGATCAAGTAAAACTATCTTATATGGTAAAACTACATTAAAATAACTAAAGCTAAAATAATAATAGTTGTATACAGTTATGTTCTTAGTTCTATTTTAATATTGCAAGTAACTCTTCTGTCTGTTCATATGGCATGTCTTGTAAATAATTACAAAGTGTTTTTTTACAATTATAATAGTTTGAGGTATATAAACTTATGACTCTATTTAATTTGTTATATAAATATGGACCCATAAATGTGAAAAATATATTTGTAAAAGTAAATTTTGAGGTCGGGTGTGAAACGCAGACTATATCTTGCCGCCTCTTGTTAGTATTGTGTGTATTATAGGTAAGCATGGCATGTTGTTTTAAAACTATGTGCATGATGAAGAGTTGACGAACAGTTAACACATGACAGGATTTATATAATAGGGTTGTGGGAAAGAGAAAAGGGCGAGAGTGTGCTACTTTTAAGATCGTTCTCTGTGCTCGCTCAAGGGGCAATAAGATTGTTTTCAGAGCACCACCCCAAGAAGTTATACAATATTGGATTATAGATTGACATAGGGCCAGATACACTTGTGTGATTAATTTTGAGTCCGCAAATGTCCTTAGTTTTTTAAATACATAAATTAATTTTCGGACACGATTGACTAAGTTTATTATATGTTCACGGAAGGAAAGTGTTTCATCAATAGTAATCCCGAGATATTTTATGTTGTTAGTACGAAGGATAGTAGGACAGTTACATACAGTGTTCCCAGATCGAGTTGTGCATTCGTGTGCGTATAGGTGAGGTTTGGTAACAATTTGTTTACTATTGCGCATGGCAAAATGAATATATTTTGTTTTGTCCGCATTTAATGTGAGTAAGTTACGATGCAGCCAGTTGTTCACTACATTAAAGCCTGACTGCGCTTTTTCATAAAGTTCATTGACAGTTAAGGCGGTAAAAACAAGTGCCGTATCATCAGCGTATGATATTAATTTGCCGTGATCTAACTGAATGTTACACAAGTCGTTAATATTAATAAGGAACAGTGTGGGGCCCAAAATACTTCCTTGGGGCAAACCAAATTTAGTGTTTTTTTGATAATTGCTCGTAATATTATCTATCTTAACACACTGATGCCGATCATTTAAGTAGTCCGCAAACAGTTTAAGCTGCGTTCCTCTTACACCAAGGGACTCCAATTTGTGTAGAAGTGAAGAAATACATACAGTATCGAATGCTTTGGCTAGGTCAAGAAAGATCCCTAAGGTGTAGTTGCCTTTTCCAAGTTCCTGTGTAATATAGTCAGTCAGGCTATGCACGGCGTCAGACGTTGATAATTTTGCTCGGAAGCCGAATTGGGAAGAAGAGAGATAGTGTGTCTTTTCGAGGAAGTTAACTAATCGGCTATTATTAATCTTTTCAAGTATTTTTGATAGTGCGGGAAGTAATGATATAGGTCTATAATTAATAATTAGGTCCTTTTCTCTTTTTCTTAATGAAAGTATAAAGCCTTGTATTCATTAGGCAACATTTGTTGATAAACTGTTTATGACGTGTTTATCAGCAAGTTTACTGTAAACACTGTTTCTGAAACATGGCCGTCCACACTTATCAGTTGTTGCTAGGATGTCGCCCGAGGAGGTAGTGATGCTCGGTGTTGCTTGTGCTTACATAAACATTCATAAGAGTGCTACTAAAAAAAATAAGAAAAGGAGGTGGATTCGGAATTATCTCTAAAAAAATTACGTACTTCATGACCTTCTTGAATTTGATGGTACACAAGTACAAGTCTTTTTGTTGATCTAAGCTTTTTCTTTTCACGGGAAAATTGTGAGCGTAGAGTATGCATCTTCGTTCCCACTTCTTTTTGCGACATATTCAATTCTGCAGCAACATCGGCCCAAGCATAATTTTTTTTAAATTTATCTTTATAATCTCTATTTGAAGAGCCTCAAAGTTCATGATGCTGTTGATAAAGCTCTATGAGCATCGAAACTTGGTTGTTGGACCACACTACTTCCATGTTAATAAACTCGCGCAACACACGTCCACACCTGTTGACTTTTGCTTATAAACAAAATGTTTCGGCTTGTTCTCCGTTTGATTGGAGAACACGGCAACATGTTTCAGAAACAATGCTTCATCACATTTATTTATAAAATGTTTATAAACTGTATCTAGAGATGATGAAACTCTGCTTATTAACTGTTTATAAACAGTGTTTATCAACAAATGTTGCCTAATGAATACAAGGCTTAACTCATGGTAGGATAACCGTAGGTATTAAACAAAACTCATAACTGAAGGACTAATAAGCTCCTTAATAGTTTATATCCCATCGTTGGGTCTTGCATAGGTGTGCGAATGATGACATATGCAAAATGCATTAGTGTGTAAGATGTGTATCGAGCAATGTTATGTTGAACACGCAATAAACAGTTGGCATTTAACATTCGAGCGTTTCAGTTGTCTCCAACTCATAACACTAAAAACATTTCGAAACTCTTCAGTTCAAAATTGAAACTTTCATAGAAACAGTATTAATAAAATTATTCTCATAAACTTCGTAACGATAACTTACTCGACACTCTCAAATGATTGTAGTTAATTGATAAAGACGCCCTTTTCTATCAGATTTAATATTATTTTCTATCCTACGAACAGACGGATCGCCTGTAGGTAAGCGATCACCGCCGCGTAAGGAGTCACAAGTGCGTTTCCAGCCGTGGGTAAGACTGGGAGGGGGAGCGCGATAAGAGAGAAATAAAGGGGGATAGGTTTGGCGGCAGTCCCACTCTTCGCACAGCATTATAGATATTGTTTCTTTACGCCGATATTCTTCGAGAAGGTAGTACTTCCCGGGCCGAGTTGAAATCAGCAAGGCTCTATTACCTTCAAAGTATCCGCATGCTATCCTAAGGTCACAAGGTCACAGCTCACATATTATCAACTCTATACGCTAAATTAAATATCCGATATATCAATGGCTTTCGAGATTTGAGATACATATTTTGCATGAAACTTATGTCGAATATGTACCTATCTCAAATCACCAAATCAACAGATAGATCTATTATTGAAACTGGCCGTAAAAAAATATCATCGCCGTACCAAAGCAAGCCGTTCAGTACTCTTTATATGAAAGTCCCTACTGAATCGTAACGTAATAATCGCCTCGCCTCGGGACTAGCTTACGGACCGCAGTGCGGTGCGTGGTCAACTCAGCATGCAGTGCCCGCGCTTGCGGCTCGTTGTCCCTGCACTTTTATCTCCAGATTGACAACTACGTCAAACAGCGGTTAGCGAGACTCCTTGCCTCACCGCTGTATTTAATTTCCAGTCTATCCAAGGATTTGGAGATTAAAGATGCATATTTGACATAAGCTCCATACAAAATAATATGTCAAGTAAGTATCTCCAAATCCATTGATAGATCGTATATTGGGTATACCAGTCATCTGCCAGATCAACGTACCGGAGCAGGCTGCTGATATTATTAAGTTACGTGCTTCGTCAAATTTATAAGTCGGTGATTGTTTGGTGTAGAGCCGAAAGACGGTACAGTGATGATCCCCTTTCGATTTCATATTATGTGTGCCTTAGTGTCTACAATACATAACTACATATATTAATAGTACATCACTGCCTCCGTGTTGCAGAGGATAGCTCATACGTCTGCTGATTCCCTAGTTCGATTCCCGGGTCAGGAAAAAATGATATTGGGTTTTCCCAAATTCGCAGTAGCAGCACGGAGTCTGGCAAAGAGCTTGGTAACGGCAATAGGCTCGCCCCCTATTACGAGGGACCTACAAATTAATAACATAGCGAAATGTGGGTTTAGTAGGTATTACACCTCTGCCTACACCTTCTGAAGAAATAAGGGCGTGAGTCTAAAAAAACTAGCCCATCACATTCAGCGCTAACAAAATATTATTTCAATGCGTTTCGAGCGCAAAGCCGATTATTTACTTGTCGAGTAAAATGGCTTTGGAATCACGGACTTCAATGGTAATTCTTAACATATCCTTAGTATTTAATATCTTGTTTATATTCGTACACCCTTAGAAATTGTCCTGTTATTACTAATCACAGAGTCCAAACTACACATCCTCCGCTAGGAGCATCCGTTAACTAGTCTAACTAGATTTGACTGAATATAAGCTTTTCAACAGCCTGCCTGTATGACCTCCACAACCCATAGGGATAGCGATATTCCACGGAGAGTGTAAGCTACTCAAACAAAAAAATTTGGACAGGGCGTTCCGTGTGTGATGAAGGAATGATCTTAGGCTAAAATAAAAAATGAAAGTTTAAAGCAGGCGAAGCCATTGGCGCCTGCTAGTTAATTATTATGCTATCAGTAATTGTTTATCAGCACACAAAATATACGAATTAACGGAATACACATATTCGTATTTTCCCCGTGTGTCAATTCACGTTGTTATTTTCCTGGAAAAGTTAGGCTACCTAATGTGTTAGTTTGATATACCCAGCAATGGCGGATAAAATGTACACGTAGACCTCAAGTTTGTAAATTCTGCAATGAAACAACAACATTTATGCTTCTTGCGTTTTACTAGCCACTACTAAACAGCCTATCTAACACTATTAACCAACAAATAAACGCAACCAAGATTATTTCCTAATAACACCGGGACGGTAATTGCAGTCATTGTTTCAATATTACCCAGTTAGCAACCATACAGCAGTTAGGAGCGAACGTACACAACATTAACATTAAATTAAAAGGCGTTTAATACGATTATTTTGGGGTAATCAGAGCAAGTGGTCTGAGATGGGCCGAGAAGGTCGAGATAAACCGGATAACTCGGATAACTCGGGTATTGGGACGAGTTGGCGAGCGAGTGTGCCACGCTGATAGGGACGTGACACGGGCATTGTGAATACGAAATTAGATAGACAATAATAATTGCGTATTTGTTTATTCATCTTGTTTCTGTATCGAGGTTACGTATGTAGAATTAAGTGTGTAACATTTTTAAAGTATGCTATTCGCGCAATATAGTAGTGGCAACTCAATAGTTAATATTGATGATGCGTTCAGAATTTCGTGGTTACGGTCCCCATTGTGCTGATATAATCGTTGCTGAAGAGGTCAAAAACTGATATCTGTGTGGCATTTTTCATAGAATCCGTAGGTATTCGCTTATTATTGGAGACGATTTAAAATTGCCAGGTTTAAATCCTTGATAGGAAAGTATCGCGATCTGGCACTGATCGATTTGAAATGTAAAGAACGTAAGGATATAGCTAAACTTTCTATCGAGCGCACTGCTGAGATTTCTTGTGTTGAGCTTGAACAACATATTATAGTGTGTGTGTATCGACCACCACAAAGCGACTTTACTCAGTTTGAAAGCATTATTGAGGATGTCTTAAAACACATAATTTCTAGTAGGAAGTCTATAATCGTATGCGGCGATTTTAATGTCAATTTGTTAGAAAAATCACCAATTTGTACTAGGTTAGTTAGCTTATTTAGGTCATTTAATTTAAATGTTTTGTTCTCTGAACCAACTAGAATAACCTCACATTCGTCTACATGCTTAGATAATGTTGTTTGCAATTGTCTTTATTTAAGTAAGGCTGTTTTAACTGACTTGACATCGGATCACTGCGGGCAAAAGGTTGTAATTCCAACTAATACAACCCCTAAAGTACAAGAAATTACATGTAGGCCAATGACCTCTGCTCGCCTAAAACACTTTAGTAATGATGTTGCTGCCAAGATCGCCAGTATTGACTTAACCGTTGATGATCCTGATGAATTATATAAATTATTATTACCAGTCTAATTTGTGTCCCACTGCTGGGCAAAGACCTCCCCTTCCAACTTCCACCTGTCGCGATCACATGCGAGTTCCCGCCAATCCCTCCGATATGCGTCCAACTCATCCCGCCATCTCCTTCTGGGCCTTCCCCGTTGACGTTTATTTCCACTAGGCATCCACCTTGTGGTTGTTCCTGCCCATAATGGTTCTGGCATACGGCAAACGTGGCCCGCCCAGTTCCATTTTAATTTGGCAGCTGAGTAGCCTACATCGACAATTTGTGTTTTGGAACGTAGCATTGTGTTTCTGATGCGGTCTGTAAGTCTGACTCCCAAAATACTACGTTCCATTGCCCTCTGACAAACCCCGAGTGCGGTCTTTTGCTTTTTCGTTAATGACCAAGTTTGTGATCCGTAGGTGAGAGTAGGAAGAATGCACATGTCCATGAGTTTTCTCTTTAAGCTTAATGGGAGAGATCCTTTCATTAGGGCTTTCATCGACCAATAGCTCTTCCAGGCGTTCTCAGTGCGTCGTGCAACCTCTTTGTCTTGCCTTTCCTGAAAGGAGACTATTTGGCCGAGGTATATATACTCATGGACATGTTCAATCCTCACACCTCCAACCATGATATTACACACTTTCTCATTGGTCATAATTTTGGTCTTTTCCATGTTCATGGAAAGTCCCACTTCGAGGCTAGCCTGGCTCAGTTGGTTGAGCATGAGGCCTAACTCAGCTGCCGAATTAGAAAATATGACAATGTCATCGGCGAAGCGTAGATTACTTAACCGCCTCTCCCCGATGAGAATGCCTTTGTTCTGCCAGTCATTGTTAAGTGTTAAAAAGACATCTTCCAGCGCTGCAGTAAATAATTTTGGAGATAGCGGATCGCCCTGTTTAACACCTCTATGAATGGGAAACGATGGCCCAGCTGTGTGTAATTTTATTGCTGCTGTGCTGTTCTTGTATATGTTTTGGAGTAAGTGGACAATTGTGTCGTCGATACCCTGCCTCTGAAGTGAATTAAATATGCTAATGTGTGATAAACTATCGAATGCTTTGGAATAGTCAACGAATGCAAGATACAAAGGAAGCTGAAATTCTAATTGTTTTTCAATAATTTGATTAATAGTGTGTAAGTGATCTATGGTTGATAAGCCGGGTCGAAAACCGGCTTGTTCAGGAGGTTGGTGAAGATTTAATTTGCCTGATATTCTAAATTCTATTATTTTGATAAAAATCTTGTATAAATGCGATATGAGACTGATGGGACGATAGTTGTTCAGATCTGATTTAGATCCCTTCTTATGAAGTAGGATTATTTCGGAATGGCAAAAATTCTGTGGGAATAAACCGGTTTCCAAGATCGTATTAAACAATTTGGTAATGTATGGTTTTAACGTTAATTCTCCAACTTTTAATGACTCGGTTGTAATATCGTCATGACCTGGACTTTTATTGAATTTCAAACTTGTTAACGCTCGGTGAACTTCAGATTCAGTGATCATTGGGAACTCTTCTGGACACTGGTAGGTTTTGTTTATAGGCGGGGTACTATCTGAATATAAGTTTCTATAGTATTGGGTGCAAATTTCGATAATTTTAGATTTATTGCTCTGTGTTATGCCGTTACTATCGTTTAATTTTATGATTGAATTTTTGTTTGTTTCTAGGCCACGTATTGCTAATCTCAGGGAGTTGTTAGTTTCTAGAGCTATACAAACTGCTTGCGTATTAAAGGATCGAATATCTTTGCGAATACTTCGCTTAACTCTCCGATCTAACGCTCTGTAATTAACGGATTGAAAGGGACATTTCTGTCTCTCCTCAATTAGACGCAGTGTGTGGTTGGTAAGAATTCTTTTCTTTTTCTTAAGTTGTTGTGTTTTTAGATTGGCTGTTTTAATAGCGGTTTGGATATTTCTATATTGTGTTTCTACTGAATTGTCTGCCTTACTATCTGTTTCTAATGCACTAAAACTATTTTGTAGATTGATATTATACTGGTCTCTGTTTGCTAGGAGTACTGCTTTTTCTGGTCTTTTATTTATTGTTTTAATCATTTTACTTCTTTGGATTTTCATATTGAACTTAAGAACCATTCTCAATGGTCTGTGATCTGAGCTAAATTTAATATTATTGATTGCTTCTACATTGTTAATAATGTGTTTGCTAGAGGAAAGACATAAATCAATCTCATTCTTTGTATAACCATCTGGAGATAGCCAAGTCCATCGACGCTGAGACTTTTTATGGAAATAAGAATTGCTGATGCTTAAATTTTGTCCGAATGCAAACTCTATAAGTCGCTGACCTCGTTCGTTTCTGCTGCCTAAACCATGGGGTCCTAAAATGGTAGCATTGTCGGTTGTGCACCTTGAGCCTATTTTTGCATTGTAGTCTCCCATGATTAATGTCCATGTTCCTCGGTGTTCATCGCAGGCTTTGTTGAGTAGGTCATAGAAAGCTTCAACATCTTCATTGCTGTATGAGGACGTAGGGGCATAAACTTGGATTATGGTCAGTATTTTCTTTTTTGCTATTTGTACTTTTAACAAAGCTATTCTATTAGAATAAGCAATGAATTCAGTTATATTGTCTTTCCACCTTTTAGAGACTAGGAAACCAACGCCGCCTCTAGTATTTGTATCACCATGGTAATAAAATATGTTGTTCTTTCTATCCAAGATATCTTCGCCCTCTCTTCTAACTTCTGCTAGTCCCATAATATCCCACCGAAGAGATTCCATTGCATTTTCGAGTTCTAAGAGTCTTTCCTCGGTACGTAGAGTACGCACGTTATATGTTATTATGTTAAGTTTGTTCATATCCTTTTTGCAAGCTTGGGTTATTTGGCAGTAGGTTCCCGCCCGGAGATTATCACCCCTGACCCCAGTGTACACTTGCGTACTGCCAATAGCTGTGCACTGGCTGGAGCTGCCGGGCACTAGGGGATTGGCAATGTTATGGTTCATGTTTTTTGTGGAAGGGGGTTTAGACATTGTAACTCACCACGCTTGTCTAAGGCGGGTTGGTGGGTGCGCAGTAGGCCTTCTAACTCGGCCTATGGTTGCTGCCGTTGGCGACCAATTTTTGGTCGTTCATCCGCCACCAAACCGAATGCACTAATATCCCACGCTGATACTAGCGCTTTCTTTCATCAGGACCGTTTAGAACTACTGTTCACATGCTCTAGATGAAAGCGACACAATTTAACGCCAGGCCGTAAGGCGCGACACAGTTTAACGTCATGTCGGGGACAATTATATAAATGCTTATTTAAAATTGTTAATGATGAGTACAATAAAATTTTTAAACTGAAGACGTTTGCAAGGAGCATTAAAGTAAATTTTTGTGATTGGGCAACAGTAGGTATATACAAAAGTAGAGCTAGGTTGTATGATCTATATGGTATGAAGAAATACAATTTTAATCCTGAATTTATTCAATATGTTAGAAATTATTCCAAGGTTTTTAAGAGGACATGTGCTTTAGCCAAATCCTTATATTTAAGCAATAAAATCAAAGAATCCAAGAACAAAATTAAAACTACTTGGAGCATTATTAACAATGAGACTGGTCGAGCTAAATTGGTAGATAACAATTATGAATTAAAATTGAATGGTGAAATTATTACTAGGAAAACTGATGTTGCTCAGACATTTAACAATTTCTTCATAAACATACCAGTGAACACAACCAGCTGTCTAGATTCATGTCCAAACAAAGCAGAAATGTTGGTTAGGGGCAATGTGAATGAGTGTGATGTGCTTTTTAATTTTAAATATATTGACACCAATGACATACTGAAGGTATTCAAGACGCTCAATAATAAAAAATCTGTTGACTTATGGGGCATTTCTGTTAAACTTGTGCGACAAATTATTTCTAGCTTAGCTCCATATTTAGCTGCAATATTCAACAGATGCGTAGATACAGGAGTATTTCCTGATCTAATGAAACACAGTAAAGTAATACCATTATTCAAAAAGGGATCAAAGAGCGACCCTAGTAATTTTCGGCCAATTTCTATCTTGCCTGCTATTAGTAAAATTTTTGAAAAGATTATTTTGCATCAACTAGAGAGCCACTTTCACGCAAATAATTTATTTCACAGTGAACAGTATGGCTTTACTAAGGGTCGCTCCACCGTTGATGCCGGTGTAACTTTGTTAAAGCATATTTTTAATGCTTGGGAAAACTCGAAGGATGCCATTGGTGTTTTTTGTGACCTATCAAAACTTGAAACTTTATGGTATTAGAGATACCGCACTCAATCTTGTTGCCAGCTACCTTAGTGATAGAATTCAGTATGTAGATGTTAATGGGAGTAGGTCTCTAGGTTTGCCAGTAGGAATGGGCGTTCCACAGGGCTCTATTCTCGGTCCATTTCTTTTTTTAATATATATTAATGATTTGCCGTTCTTTGTACAAAATTTATGTGATATTGTTTTGTTTGCCGACGATACGTCACTAATTTTTAAAGTTGATCGTAAATTAAGTAACTTTGATACCGTCAATAACACTCTTGCACAAGTATTAGATTGGTTTTCGACAAATAATTTGGTACTCAACTCAAGCAAAACCAAATGTGTTAAATTCTCTTTGCCTAATGTCAAAAGTGTTCCTACTAATATAATTTTAAATAAGGAAACAATTCAACTAGTCGAATCAACCGTATTCTTAGGTGTAACTTTAGATTGTAAGCTTCAGTGGGGCGCCCAAATATCCTGTCTCGCAGTAAAACTTAGTTCTGCAGCGTTTGCAGTTAGAAAAGTTAGGGAATTCACAGATATAGATACTGCTAGACTAGTTTACTTTAGTTATTTTCACAGCGTAATGTCTTACGGAATAATGTTATGGAGTACAGCTGCTGATATACAGACTATTTTTGTCATTCAAAAAAGGGCCATACGTGCAATTTATAAGTTAGGTGCTAGAGATTCTTTACGTAATAAATTTAAAGAAGTAGACATATTGACAGTTGCATCGCAATATATATATGCTAACTTAATGTACATTAAGAAAAACTTAATTCTATACCGCAAAAATAGTGATTTGCACAACGTGAACACAAGGAATAAGCATAAACTGGTGGGAACTAACTATCGTCTACATAAAGTTCAGAACTCATTTGCGGGGATTGGTATACGATTTTTCAACAAATTGCCTCTTGAAATAATGAATTTACCCATGCACAAATACAAACGGACAATTAGGAACTTTCTTTTACAAAGGGGTTATTACACTATTAAGGAATTTTTAAATGATAAGACACCGTGGGGATAGGCTTAGGCTTGTTTAACTCACGATTATTTTATTTACATGTTAAGTGGAGGTGCCTCGTGAACACATGATTTTTGCAGGATTTGGATATTTTTATGATTTGTTGAATGTAGTTTAACATTATTTATCTCTGATCATATCATTGTTCACTTGTCACCTTCACAAAATTCTTTCTACATTTGCATTCCTTCACGTGTTCCACTAACTCATGTTAATAATAACGATCTGGAAAGTGGAGGTAATTGGCGGTCATGGTCAGTATACCAATAGATTGTTTCTTACTGCTGGTTCGTATACCGTTGTCGTCATGCTCACTAAAATGTCATTTCTTGTGGTGGCGTCGTGTGTCGGGTCATCCCTTTCCCTCTAATATGGCGAGAGGGATGATGGCTGGCACATGCGTCATACTCGTGAACGGGTGCTACTTGCGATGACTGGTCGATGACGGTCTTGCGGGCTGGTATTAGATTTTAATATTTAACTGCATCATTTCCATCATGGTTCTGATCACTTTCGCGGATTGCCTGCATTATTAGGTATATATAATGTAAGTGGATGCTCCTGTTTCACCATGTCTATTCTGAGAAGGCTAACCAAAAGTATTATGCTTGAGTATTATGATGTACAGTAAATATATACAAGTGATATAGAAGGTGTAACAGTTGCAGCACCTTACAAAATGTAAATTGTGTATTATGCAAAACCTGGCGATGAAAAAGAGTGACCGTGAGTTTTATTGCCCGTTCTTGCTCATGGTTCTACCTATTGCTTTGCGAACGTGGCAGTAAATGTAAATGTAGAAGCATAGAGTAATAATGTTTTAAATTTGAGTATAAGTAATTATTTTATAAATTTTTTATTTTGACGTTCATAAGCGTCACATTGTGACCCAAATGAATAAAGGATTTTGAATTTTGAATTTTTTTTTTTGATCAACAGTTCGAGCAATTCCTCTGGACTCAAAGTGAACCCCACGAAAACCCAAGTCACTGTTATTGGTAGTTCCAGAATGAAAGCTAAAATCGACTGGTCTTTACTGTCTCAAGTTATTTTTGATGGCACTGCTATTCCGATACAGGATAAAGTTAAAAACTTAGGCCTCATTATAGACTCCACTCTATCTTGGGATCCGCAGATCTCAGCAAATCCACTAAGAAGATTAAGGAACTTTCTTCCCAGTACTACCAAAATTGCTCTAGCAAAATCTCTTTTATTGCCCATTATTGATTATGCAGACGTTAGCTATCTTGATCTCGCCGAAAATCAGCTAGATAAACTTGAGCGACTTCAAAATTTCTGCATACGATTCATATTTGGATTACGCAAATATGATCATGTTTCACAATTTAGAGCTCAACTCAAGTGGTTACCTATTCGATATCGTCGAAATGCTCACGTTGTAACTTTATTATACAATATATTGTTTAACCCTTCTACACCCTCGTATCTTTAAGTACGATTCGAGTTCCTTCATGATACGCATAACCGATATTTAAGGTCATCAGAAAATTTACGACTGAAAATGCCAGCACATTCCACAGCATTTTGTGATTAATCTTTTTCTGTAACGGCTGTTCGCTTGTGGAATGCGTTACCTCTAAACATAAGGCAGGCACAGACGGTTACTACATTCAAAGCTTTAGATATGGAACATTATTTGTTCGTTTAATTTATTTCCCATTCTAAAAATATGTATTTAGTATTATGCACCAACTTATTTATGTATGCCTATGTTATTTATGTATTAGTATATCTTAACTAATATACACCACTATTTTTTAGGGTTCCGTACCTCGAAAGGAAAAAACGGAACCCTTATAGGATCACTTTGTTGTTCGTCCGTCTGTCAAGACCCTTTTTCTCAGGAATGCGTGGAGGTATCAAACTGAAATTTATACTAAATAGTCACATCTACGGTTCCATAGAGCTGTAAAAAATTCAAACTTCTAATCCAACGCAATCAAAAGATACAGCCGATTATGCTGCAAATTGCAGCATATTTTCAAACTCGCATTGGAATCAAAACTTACAGGGTACTTCCCGTAAACTCAGAATCTTGAAATTTGGTACGAAGCAACGTCTTATATCACATATAAAGGAAAAATTGCGAAAACCGTAATTTTTTAGTTACAGCATATAGAAAAATATTTCTAATAAATTTAAAGTTACTACCCCTTTCTCTTGAACGCGTGGAGGTATTAAATTGAAATTCATATCAAATACTCAAGTACATAACACCGTTAGGCTGCAACAAAATCAAACTTTTATGTCATCGCAATCAAATGAAAGAGCAATATAAGAAGATTTTCAAACTCGCGAATACTCACAAGTGAATCAAAACCTACAGGGTACTTCCCGTGAACTCAAAATCTTGAAATTTGGTACGAAGCAACGTCTTATATCACATACAAAGGAAAACTTGCGAAAACCTTACATTTTTAGTTACAGGATTAAAAAAATATTTTTAATAAATTTTAAGTTACTACCCCATTCTCTTGAACGCGTAGAGGTATTAAATTGAAATTCATATCAAATACTCAGGCATATAACACCGTTAGGCTGTAACAAAATCAAACTTCTATGTCTACGCAATCAAAAGAAAGAGCAATATAATCATGTTTTCAAACTCGCGACTACTCGCAAGGGAATCAAAACCTACAGGGAACCTACCCGTGAACTAAAAATCTTGAAATTTGCTACGAAGCAATGTCTTATCGCACAGATAAAGGATGCGGAAGGCTGAGGACCGTGTACTGTGGTGCGTATTGGGAGAGGCCTATGTCCAGCAGTGGACTGCGATAGGCTGATTGAGATTGAGATTTCAAATAATTACATAGTCTTCAAACCTTTTTGCTAATTATTCTGTTTGACGACCAGCCAGCTCACTATGACATACGCGCTCTTTTATAACCGTAGTGAGGACATGCTGTGGACAGTATAACATACTATCACAATATAATTATGGCTATAGTTGCATTAATTGTCAACGAAAATACTATTTAACATAGTATAATACCTATGCCTCCCGATGGAAGTTGTTTATTTCATGCAATAGCGTTCTCTATTTATAATACCACCAATTTTGAACAAACACAAATACTAAGGACCACAATACTTATTTATATTTATAATAACTGGTACGAGTTTCATTTATATACAAGCGATGCCCGGAGAGGTCCTTTCTCTTCACGACATGAGTACAAAGCTACGATGCTCCAATCCTCTAGCTATGGCGGTACTGCTGAGGTGAAGGCAGCGGGATGTTTGTATCCAGCGAGGTTCGAAGTGTATGAACGTAATACGGGTATTCTGAGGGGTGTATTTTGGCAGAGAAGGATATGCAATAAAGCGTTTACTTCTTTCAGGCAATTTATCATCAGGTCATTATGATTTTTGTTAGCCAATTGTGTGCGAAGGATTTCTTAATAATACATACAATCATATTAAGGTAAGCTTGGTAAAAAAAACTCTAGATTCAAAGGTTGGCCGTCCTAAACGCAATAAAAGTGGTCGTCCTAAAAAATCTAAAATGTACTGCTCAGAACAAGAACGGCCAGCTGTAGCGTTGCATAAATACAACAATATACGGCAGTAACCTCAATAGGTAAAATTCATGTTCTCGTTTGATTGTCGTGGGAGACTTCAATATTGATTTTAGAATGAATCCCCAAAATGGAATTTCTACATATTTTTCATCTATAAACATGTTTCCGTTAATAAACACTAGCACAACACGAAGTAGTACAACTAAAGATAATCTTTTTATCGAACTTCAATATTCAATGTGGTTTTTTCAGTCACAAGGTCCACTAGGGTTTACAGGTCTGGTTCAAATTTGATACTTAATTCCATACTTTAAAATGTTCATTTCCATTTTTATGTTTTTTTTTTAATTTACATAACGTATCACATCTTTACATACATCACGCCTTTTTATCCCCGAAGAGGTATGTAGAGGTGTATTACACACCCACACTTCGCCAGTTATGTTTCGGTCCCAATGTAATAGGGGGCGAGCATAGGTATGGCCATATACCGGACACATTACTTAGCGAGCGATAATTAACGTTTTAAACACCCACACATTTAACTCCGAAAAGTCAGTGATGTGTGCCTGGGGTACCTGGGGATCGAACCCGAGATGATCGTCTCGGCAGTCCGTTACGTACACCACTGGGCTATCGCCGCTTACTTATTTTTGTTGTTTTTTTTTTAAGAATATTAACTTTTTAAGGAATTATTGTTTTATTTTGTGTGCTAATAGTCACCTAGTAATAGTTTTATTTTCATCGCAAATAAATACTATAATTATTTAAAATACTTTATTCATATTTTTGTTACAGATTTCTAATAGTCACTAAAAACTTTGTGAATCAATAACTTTGATAAAACATCTCACCATCATTCATCAGCAGACTTTTGCAAGGCTGCTGCAAGGCTAGTATAGGTATTTAAGTTATATTATAAAATAAGCGATATATGTTAATATAAAATAAAGGATGATAAAAGGTATAAATATATAGATAGTAGATATAAAGGTGCACAGGGTTCCCACCAAGAACTTAGGGTCCCAAGCCAACCTCACCTGCAAGTGGTGCACCTGCCGATCAACGGACGAGGCTCTGGCAAACAAAATATCCCGATAAGCGGCAATAGGCTCGCCACCTATTACGTGGAATCAAAACACTGGCGAAAAGTGGGCGTTTAATATGCCTCTGCCTACCCAGTCGGGGAAAAAGGCGTGAGTATATGTATATATGTATGTAAAATAAAGGATGTTTGATTACAAACGACAAAGAGGCCTTTTTCTATAATTTATGCTCCTCCAGCTTCCCCTACTGTAATGTCATGGTTTTCATTTTGCAATAAAAATACCATAACTATGACTGGTAAATTTTACTTATATACCTACAGGTTTGTACGGAACCCTCGGTGCGCGAGTCCGACTCGCACTTGACCGGTTTTTAATTAGTACAAAAACTTTAAGGACATATTAGCGAAGACATTATTATCATATATGTGACGTAAGAATTTCATAATATCTATAAACAGCAAAGTTATAATCATTTGTTTTTTGTAGAAAATCTCACCTAAATCATAGACATATTTTACAATCCATTCACTACTTCATTGTTAGTACTTACTTTCCGTCCTACTCTTACGCATTCTTTCCGTCGCACTTATAATGTAGGTAGCCTTAGACAATAAAATGAAGCAAAATAAAAAGTGTAGGTAGTTACTTTTTAATTTTATAAATTCTACCCTCTCTTTCATACTTTATCCGGGCTTAGTACCGGCAAAATTTACTGTTTTACAAGTAATTAAATACGGAGGTATGTAATTAGAAAGCAAACACATATCAAAATAAAAGTAGGTATTCTGTAATAAAAGAAAAGAGGAATTTTGGCTTATTTATGAAGTTAGAATCATCTGCTATTTACAAATATTATTTTATCATGATCATGTCAGCCTAGAGACGTCCACTGCTGGACATAGGCCTCCCTCAAGGTTCTCCACACAGACCTATTTTGAGCCGCCCGCATCAAATTATTATTTACTTAAGTAGGTATTATTTACTAAACTTACAAGTATTTCCATTGTCCTTCGAAACGTCCACCACCATTGTCAATACACAGACACTTCTTCTTGACTGACTTGACTTTTGAATTTGTCAAAAGCGTCCAATATGCGCTGTTTTAATTGTTCGACACTAACCGGCTCACTTTTGTACACTCACAAAAAGATGTGCATGGGTACACAGTTGCACTCGCGATTCTTCCACTCAAAAAGTACCCACAAAGCATATCTACATACTCGCGTGATGTGAACTGATAAGCCATCGCGTCAGGCAAACGTAGACAAACAATTAAATGGATGCGCTCAGTTTCGCTAGCAATTTAGCACTGTTTATCGAGGAGGGGCGCGGCGCGGGTGCAGAGGGACAGGGGGGAATTTATCAATGGAGCATATTTTACTACTGTTACTAGTCATAGTACGCAGGTCTTAATTATGCATTTACCAATTATTACGTATTTTTGTGGACAGTTTTGAGACAGTTTTGGGACTTAGTGTTTTTATTTTTTAACTACATAAATATGATCAGTTAAAGATACTTAGTGCCCCGTTAATTTTTTTTTTACTAATTAAAAAATAGTGGTGTATAAAGCTGAAGAGTTTGTTTGTTTGTTTGTTTGTTTGGTTGAATGCGCTAATCTCAGGAAATACTGGTCCGATTTGAAAAATTATTTCAGTGTTAGATAGCCCATTTATCGAGGAAGGCTACAAGCTATAAAACATCACGCTATAAGGAACGAAAGCAGAGCAGTAGCCTTAAGTAACGCGGGTGTAGCCGTGGGCCATTTATCGAGGAAGGCTATAGGCTATATAACATTGCGCTATGAGTGACGGGAGCGGAGCAGTAGCCTTAAATAACGCGGGTGTAACCGCGGGCATTACCTAGTATATATATATTATATAAATGTATATGTTTATAATATAAATATTAAAAACTGGAACACCTACAACTACCACTTCTTCTCCTACCAATATCTCCATCCAAAGGTTGCCTGGTAGATATCGCTTTAAGCGATAAGGTCGCCCTTTGTACTTTACCTAATATATAAGTTTTCTATAATGTTGATACTCGTGTACAATAAAGTTTAAATAAATAAATAAATATATTTCGACGAGTTTTGTTTTCGGGGATGTGAAATTGACTTAGTAATGTGACAAATCGTAATTTCAACTGTTATAGAATGTAATACAAGTAACTACTTTTAAACTACCACGATTTGTACACATACTAGTGATTATGTAACGGGTCTGAATCGTGTTAACTAAACGAAAAGAACGATGAAATAATCCGTAACATAATCATTAGCATGTAATACAAGTAGTATTTGTACATAAGATTTTTTAAAAACTAATTGATTGCACGGTTGGCTCAGGGAGTGGTCACCTCGCCGCTTGACACTGCTTCGAGTGTTGTGGGTTTGATTCCCACACGAGATAACACTTTGTGTGAGCCATCAATTATAGTTTTGAGGCTAGGTGTTCATTGTGGCCGTCGTAGTTGCATGTTTGCTAAGACTACAGCGACACTAGATGTATTCCTAATGCAGGAGTTTTACAAAAAGAAAAGCCACTACAAAATTCTGAATCCGAGACAGTATCTGTTTCTTCGCCAGTGTTAGTTACATAATACATCTATACATTTAAATTACATTTTAATCTATTTGTGTTTTTTGAATAATTTCTTTTCAAGTGCGTAGATACATAATTAAATAATACCAAGACGCTTACAATTTTTTTCTATATGTCTGTCCGTCCAAACCGATTTTAATTCGCTACATTTGTGACATAGATTTTGTACTACAACCAGAAAAATATTGTATTTTAACAAATCATCGCAAATTTAGATTTTATGATATATAAACGTAAATCTGACACCAAAATACAAGATATAGCGTAAGTGTAACCGGGGGGCAACAGCAAGTTAATAAATAATACCTACCACATACACAACTTTTCAACTACCGCTATAAAATTGCATTACATTGCACACTCAATATTTTCAGGTCACATCGCCGACGCTAAGTTGAATGAAAAAGGAATTAAAAAATGACCGGTTCAAGCTCTCCGTTTATTTAGCTGGTTTCTTGCCAGAGCACTTACTATCCTCTTAAACCGGGCGCTTTAGCTACATTCCAATTGGTCCACTCTTTATTCACTTCGGTGGATAGAAATTTGAAATTTATGGTTTCTTCTTCTTCTTTCTCTTAGCGTTATCCCAGTTTCAATCTGGGGTCCGCTTACAAGTCTAACCGGATTTGGCTGAATATTAGCTTTTCCACAGAGCGACTGCCTGTCTGACCTCCGCAACCCGAAGGGATAGCGATATTCCATGGTTTAGACTATTGTCAGTTTATTTAGAAGGTACTGACGCCCTGTAACGACTGTCAAAGATCTTCATGACAACCGGGACCGACGGCTTAACGTGCTCTCCGAGGCACGGGACAAGCGATAATTAACAATACAATACGCACATAACTCCGCAAAGTCATTGGTGCGCGCCGTGGATTCGAACCCGATACCCTCTGCATGGCAGTCTGTTGGTATATCCAGTCGGCTATCGCTGCCTTGAACTTTATGGTTTACGTATGTAAAATAAATGGCTTTTGATAATACTGGTGCTTTATGAAATATGAAGTTTATATGAAAATAATATCTGCTTTTTACTAACCTCTAAAGTTTATAAAATATTCCTCAAGAATATTTAAACCCATATTATTTTTCTACTATTGACAATATCTAGGAAGCATCAAGCTTATTTGTGACTTTCTATTTCTAAATAAGTGACTTCTGATCTCACTATGTAGCACATTCTTTAAGTTTAGGTATATGAATGTTGCTTTGCAAGCGAACAATGGTTATTTAATTAACTTATTCCAGAAATAATGTTAAAAAAGCAATACGGTAGACTAATTTCAAAATATTGTGTCTGGCATAGGTAGTAGCTGAGTTTTAGTTCTAGAAAATTCTTTGAATAGTCGTAGAGCTGAATCAACACTGTTTAAGCTGCTTCTTACAAAAAAAATATTTTATATATATTATGAGAACATTAACTAGTCGGCAGAAACGAGGCAGCAAAATTGAAAGGTATACTCTCAAAGATGAAAGCTTCACGAGTTATCTAAACCACTTGCTTCCTAAGTCGTCAAACAGAAAGGCCGTTTTAAATCAAGGCTCCAGCTTGACAGTTTCTATAAATTATTAATTTAAAAGTTGACATTGATGACTCTCTGTTTCGAACAATAAATTAGGTTAGCATTGAACGGACCAAGTAATAATTTTGTTGTTTTGAACGCTCCTGCATAATGCTCAGTAAGAAGTGTGTTTGGTCAAAGGGCAGTAGGGGTACGTTTGTTTCTGACACTTTGTGGTCTATTGCTTTGGAAATGGAAGCGACAACATGTTTCATACCCAAATGATTAGTTAAAATGGTATGGATCGACTCGTGAGATACAGAAAGTCTTTGATTTCCACGCCACGTGTTATAGCAAGATTTATACGCTTTTTCTCCCACTGGGTACAAGGCAAAGTAAGCTTACCGTGTTACTGTACCGATTCACGTGGTGCTGACGGTACGTCGATTAGCACCGCGGTGTCACTAAAAATACAACGTGGTGTATAAATATTATGATTGTGAGTAGGCTCCAAACACTCGTAGGACAGATTGACACACACCTCTGTGTTTCCTCCAAGATAACGGTTCTTGTGGCAATGGACCCGCAATGTGAGCTTCCACTGTGAAGAATTCTGTTTTGAAAAAATAAACTTATTTTCCGTAAAAAACAAGTCGCAAGTATGTTTTGATATCCACAATATTTTTTATTGGTTTGTCGAGCCAAACAAGTAAAGGCTTTTGCTGTGTAATATTGGTACATGCATACATAAGATATAATACTAGAATACCTAAATTTAGCATACGGTTATACTAAGAGCCACGTAACATGCGGAAATCACAAATACTTACAGGAACACTTACAGTAACGTATTGTTCTACTCGTGAAACTAGCACAGGACCTTTTGATCACGACAGCGTCGTGGTGTGCTTTATAACTAGAATTGAACATAACTCTACTAGCGGATGACTTAATTGCTATATACCGCATAATACTTATATATTGCATTAGACAAACTTATGCAGTATGTTCCGTGTGATCATCATTAGACTCTTCGCAGTCCACTTCTGAACAAAAGTTTCTTCTTATGTGCGTCACGATCGCATTAAGTCAACGATTTGGCCTACGCTGATCAGATGGATTGTTGTAGGGTTTGAAGTCAAGTTTTCCGAAGACACCATTTGCTTCGTGTTCTTATCTTAGTCGCCTCTTACCGTATATGGGGTGGTGATATTCTGTGTTCTTAACCCGTCACCACCTATTCGATGTAAAACAAGACAATATAGCGCACGATACACGTGTACAGACGACAATTTAAAAATCCAATTAAGAAAGCAAACAATGTTATGGGATAACACCGTGAGCCATCACCCTGTCCAATTGCTTTTATTGATTCACATAACAGAATTGTAGTCATCTGCAAGAATAAGCATATAGCTGTTAAACATAATCCAATTGCAAACAAAAAAGCCTTGCATGCTTATGATGATAATATTAAACACAAACCCGAAAACTAAACAACAACATGACAAAGTCTCTTCCGCAAACACCAACAGATTAATTTCTGACGCAAAATATGAACGAACAAGGCCAAAACCCAGCGGAGCATCAAGGCAAACAAATAAACTACAAACCACTAGACAGCTGTAAATCATAGAGAGGAAATTACCCCTAAACTGAAAATCCTTGTTAAGGCCGAGATCGTTAAAATGCCGTAATACCGCAGTAAATTGTTGCATCGCGTACAAAATGGGCATAATTGCCAGCAACTGTTGTACTGGATACTGAAACGCTGTAATTATGTCAACGCAGTGTTTATAACAAGCAACTGTATTACGAGTAGGAGAAGATAATTTTTTAGTCTACTTGTCTCGTAGGATTGTTGTTGGAAGGATTTTTTATGTTAACTTCTTCATTCTTTTGTAGTTTGTAAAAAGTGTTAAATGCTATCCACGTATAAGATTCATAAAGTTGCATTCATATCAGTTATATTCACATTAGAGGAGTTTGTGTATTGAACCACCTTTATGGTATAAAGATAAATAATAATTAAGGAAAAGCTGGCTTTGTATTTGTAGGGGTCATACTATGTAACGTGAAACAATTCGCAGAATTGCAATAATGTGATGGCGCAACGCGAGCGGCAGTTAGCCTCTTGCCTCGAGCCAATTAGGACGTTGTATTAACTTTGGATAAATATATTGCGATATCAACAGTATACCATCTATCATTTATCTCCACCACCTGTAGGCATAGAGGGGCTAACTCACATATTTATACTGGTAATAATTGATACCAGGTTTCAGGTGTAATGGGAAGGCTTTCAAAGGGGGAGTGCTTTACTCTCCTAGAAGAATATCAACACAGACTAATTTTACTATTGGGTCCCATTAGGTGAGTGAGAGGATCAACGGTTTAATTCATCCTTAGCTGAAATTCAGAGAGAATAAGCATTGCCATACAACTTGGCAATGCTGCCAGCCTTCTGGGCACGCTATCAGCCAAAAGCGTTACGGAAGAATTTTTTGACGCATCGTAGTTGGTTTTTTGCTTTTCCTCTTCTATTTTGTTATTATTACTTATTTAGTTTTATTGGTTTAGTTTAGGATATTTTAGTTATATAACTAGTTTTATTCTGTTGTATAAATGTTATAATAAATAAGCTTGCCCCATTATTAGGGCAAGCTTATGTACACATTTTCATTAAAACATTATTAGGTATCCGTTTTCCTTAGCTTAGGCCTCATTTTAGTCTTCTTCTGACAGCTAGCAGGTTTTATGTATATTTTGTCACTACTTTTGTAATGCTAAAATCCAATAGCCATACCACAGACATAGATCTACATAGATAACGCAATTATCACGATTTGTATTGAAACCAAGCGTGCCGACGTTTTAATACCTACTGACAAATTGCCTGTATCACGAAGTCGAAGCGATGCGCGACAGTATCGCTTGTGCGATATTCATCGTCTCCTAACACATAACGTCAGAAGGCCAATTCTCGTATTTAACAGACACTGACACTGAATTTTGACTGAACTGAGATTTAATTTTGAATGACTCACAATTGGTATTTTGCTTCACTTAATCTCATTACAGTATCATTTCGATATAATCAATTTATAATCTCTTGTTGATCTCAGAGGTAATGTCAAAAACTCAAAAACAAAAACATGAATGTTGCCATTGTATGGGAAAATACATTAACAGGAATGGTATTTGGATGCCACTACGTTTCCATGCCAAATTAAAATTAATATACAAATAAGTACTAAAATTTCGGTAAGTAAATGTATTGGTTCCTTGGATCGTGTGGATTATTTTCAATAGGTATAGCCATCGCAGCCCAAATCTACTCATACTTATTTTATATATAAAACAATAACAAAGTAACAAACACTTATTTTGCTCAATTGTCAACAATAGTCAGCGGTGAATTGTCAAACTGTAGTATCATTTGGTTTTACCCACAGTTTGACGTTTGTTGTACGTAAATAATAAGCAGAATACCGTCCATACTAGTTCACACTTGGTTCAATGTAGTCCCGATCTCATTCAAGTGTCAATTAAGTTACGAGAATACCATTTATGACACCGAGACTAGATTGATATTGGAATTTGAACAAATATAATTACCAGAATTGGCCTTCAGATCAAACGTCCAAAGCAAACGCGGCAACGTAATGTGAATAAAGTTTACTTAACGGTAATTTATAGTTAGGTATATTCTGGAACGACACGCAGCTTGGAATACTTAAAAACAGTTTTAATATGAATTTACGCATAATATAATTTTAAAATAACTTACCTGTGATAGGAAATATGTTCCTGCCTTTGGGTGCTCGAAATTTTTGGGCTATTGCAGTTAATTATCACGCAACGAGGCATTTTATTAGTTTTTTGTGGACGTTCAGCTGCAACAACGGACGCGCGGGGACTGAAGTTAGCGGCGACCAACCTCGACGCTTGGTCGGGATTCAGACACGCGAAGTGCATGCACTTGCGTTATCTATGTAGATCTATATCTGTGAGCCATACCTTAACTGTAAAACAGTTCAGAATATTTTAGGTTCGTGTGAGTCATATAGTCTTGCGATTTACTGCCCTGTGTACGAATCAAGCGCTTTTAGATACTCTCTAGTCAAGTATACAATGCAACATTAGTATCGAAGATTTATGTAGCTTTGTATGCGCTTTAAAGCTCCAAACCAGCAACAACTATTATATAATATCGCAAATTAGCATAGTGTTGGCTGTCAGCTAGCTTACCGCCGTCATATCACTTGACAGTTGAAGCTATAATCACCGCGCGCGGCGGTCTAAGACCTCTTGTTTCCCACTATGTGGACAACTCCTTAAATTTGTCCACTAAGTGCGAAATCAGTCAAGTCCATTAGGGTCGGGAGCGAGAGGACATCCAAGCCAGCTGGCGCGACTTGGTGTCCACGCTGCGATGCTCAATCAGGGCACTTCGCCAAAGTGTGCAGCATTGTATGCTGGACAGAGTCGCGGCAATTTCTGCAGTGATGACATCCAGGCGTGTCGTTTTGGTTTATCCGCAATAGGAACCGGCCAAAACAACCATCGTCAATCAGAATTGCCATAATCAGAATTGGCATAAGCTCAAAGGTTAAGACGCTGCCTATGACATCTAGCCACTCTTCTAAGATGAAACTTACCGTCACTATGATAGTATGCTCAAGCCTCTATCTATAGCAGACGCCATGTCAACACACGCTAAGAGCACTACTAACTGTTTCAGTTAAATAGATACAATACAAATTGTGAATGGTAGTGGCATGCGGATTGTTTAAAACGACGTCGTATCGCGCTAATGCGTAAGAGTAGGACGGAAAGTAAGTACTAACAATGAAGTAGTGAATGGATTGTAAAATATGTCTATGATTTAGGTGAGATTTTCTACAAAAAACAAATGATTATAACTTTGCTGTTTATAGATATTATGAAATTCTTACGTCACATATATGATAATAATGTCTTCGCTAATATGTCCTTAAAGTTTTTGTACTAATTAAAAACCGGTCAAGTGCGAGTCGGACTCGCGCACCGAGGGTTCGGTAATAATAACGGCACATGTGTGATAAAGCCGAATTAGTTCGCGGGTGTTCGTATACTAAGATGGGACTTAGTTCGAAATGAGCGGGGTTTCGAGTTTAATACGTGTGGTGTCATTGCTTTAGATGTACCTATTCGAAAAACATTCTATTTTGGATATAGTAGACTTCTTCCCATTATACATCCGTCCTATAAACCTGTGATAAATTGAGTTTGCACTTATATTTGAGACTTATGTGTAAGGACGGTTTTAGACGTCAAAGTATTTTTCTATGAGATTACCTGAGTCCGCAACTCTATCGGCTATATAGATACGTAAGCTTACAATCATAGGCTATTATCACCATCTTGTTAACCTAATTCAACTCATACTGGTTTACAGACATAAAAAAATAAGTAAAACTATCCTGCTCTTTTCTGAAATGCATATTTTCGCTGCTCGTACGACTGTCCACATAATTCCTCCGAGTATAAATTACACACAAATTTCGCGGAACTTGTGACAACAATTTCTGGTATAGCTTTGAATGTATGTAAATCTACATCTGTAGTGTGATGCACTAAAACATTGGTGTTATGTGCAAATATCTTAGTACTTTTGGTACGAAATGTGTGACGTGTGACGAAATGACAACGTTGCTACTTATAAATGTTAAGAGATGTTAACTGATTAATTTATTGTTGTTGATTTGTTTATTTATTTTATATATAGTCTCAGGCCTGTATCCCCGAAGGGGTAGGCAGAGGTGTAACTATTACATCCACATTTCGCCATAAATTTTTAGGTCCCACGTAATAGGGGGCGAGCCTATTGCC
Organism: Euclidia mi; assembly: GCA_944739405.2. Classification (NCBI taxonomy): domain Eukaryota; kingdom Metazoa; phylum Arthropoda; class Insecta; order Lepidoptera; family Erebidae; genus Euclidia; species Euclidia mi. Next base: position 21,315,130 of record OX123184.2, read on the forward strand.
GTTACCGGGCACATTACCAGACTCCGGGCTGCTACTTAGTATTCGGAAAAACCCAGTAACACTTTTGCCCGACCCGGCAATCGAACCCGGGACCTCCGATCAGCAGTCGCATACGCTATCCACTGGACCACGGAGGCAGTTTGTGAGTATTGTTGTTGAATGTCCTGGAATACCTATACTTGTCTAAAGAAAATATGGGTAGTTTATTCTACATTATAAAGAAATTTAAATAGTTCAAAAGAATATTTTCTAAGGTTGCAGTTTCTTCTACTGGGGCCTTTTCCCTTTAGGAATCGTGTACCTAGAGTTAGTGTATCTTCCCCCCCATAGGATCTCCACCTTGTCGTGGTGGGGGGGCTTAGTAACCGTGGGTGAGGTTCAACACCCACGGTGAAGCTAAGCGGGATCCCGGGAAGGGGCGCTCCACGTGGGCTTGCGTGGGGACTGCGTAGGATGCGTCCCAAGGTGCGGGTGCAGGGGACAGTTATGTTTGTCCCTCGCAGTCGGGTGCGGTCGCGGGTGGAGAGGTGTGTCGGTGTTGCGTTGCCGCGCGCCCTATCTCCCGCGACCAAATGGGGGCGCACCATCGTTGCGTCGCGGTGGGGCCGCAGAGGAAGAGGAGATGCGGTGTTGCATTGCCGTCCTCCCTATCCTCTGCGGCCGCTGGGTGTTTTGGTGGCGGAGCCCAACACCTTCATCCGCCGCCAAGGGGGTTTCGTTCGGGGCCCACCTGACTATCTGGCGGGCCAATACCCGTCGGGGGGTAGCGAGGAATGCTTCGGTGAAACCCTACCCTCCGACACATGGGTACATGAGGAGCACGGGTTGGTTTTTTGTCAGTAAGAGTCTGACAGTCCCCTTCGTGCTTCCCCCCCAGGGCGGAGGGACTCCATGAGGATTTTCCAACCCGATACAAAAAAAAAAGTGTTAGTGTATCTTAAAAAAGTCAATATTATAACATAACCTAATTTATATAATAACACAATATTATACCATAAAGTAGAAATATCCAAACCTGGCCTTTGATAGGAATGTGTAATTTCGCGTCAGCAAAAAAAAAATATCTTTGAAAATTTGAATATTTACGATATTTATAAAACTTGTTGTTTTTCTTACTGCTCCTATAAATTCCAACAATGGAAGATAAATACATGCCCTCAACAATAATGTATTTTTAAGATGTAACTTCAACTATTGTGGGATCATTGTTTTGGAGTTCGACGCATACAGACGTGTTCATCAAAAATTACTTAAAATAACAATTAAAATAAAGTGACCTAGTTTTAGTGATATAGCGTACTATGCACATTCTAGTTACAGTAATGACTTAATAAAACGGACAAAGTATTAGTGTTTGTATACACGTGTATGTATATAAATTAAAAAATGGATAGCAGCCCCTTTAACAGGAGTAGTAAAACGTGCCGCTCTCCGCCACCGATGTCGTCGCAGAAGCCCAGGGGTGAGCAAACTGAAAAGATGGAAGTCGTTTCGACACCCGATATGCACAATTGGTTGGACCTTATTGACCAGTATTTAAATGAGATCTGTTCCATTGCATCAGACGGAAAACTTAACACAGACCAAAAAATTAAAATCAATTCCTTGTGCCGTAAGGTGACACAGCAAACTGCCCACATGTCTGTTCACTACCAGTCCTTAAAACAAAAAGCAATTCAGACGCATTTCTCCCTCCAAGCACTAGCCGAAAAAGAAACATTAAGCAACAGCTTGAGTGACCTTAAGGTAGCAGTACAGCAGTCTACCATAAAACAAACTATGCCTAGCACATCTTTTGCGGACATGGTCAAGAAGGGTACCAATAACTTTATTCGCCCAAGCACTTTGAGTTCCGTTGCGATCTATCCCAGCGATAGTTCTAAGACGAGTGATGAGACCAAAAACTTAGTTCAAAATATAATATGTCCTGAGGAATTGAACTTAAAAGTACGAGGCGTTCGCAAAACAAGAAATGGCGGTGTGATAATCAGCACTGAGTCCATGCAAGACATAGTAAAACTGAAGGAAACGGTTCAGCTTGCTTCAAAAGCCCTTACTGTTGATGAACCACAGAAGCGCAAGCCTCGCATTATAGTTTTAGGTGTGCCTTCTACCATGGATGAGAGTGAGGTCTTTAAATGCATCTACGAGCAAAATGTTGTTGAAAAAATTCCATCTTTGACACGAGAAGTATTTATGACCTCTACAAGACTGAGTCACAAGTCAGGCCAGAGAAATGCGGCTACGTGCAACTATATCATCGAGCTACCCGCAAACATACGTAAGGCCCTTATTACGCAGGACAGAGTATATATAAACTGGACCTCCTGCCCTGTGAGAGACTTCACTTTTGTCACAAGATGTTTCAAGTGTCAGCAGTATGGGCATGCATCTAAAACGTGAAAATCTACGTCATCTACTTGTGGGCACTGCGGAGAAGAGGGTCATTCAATCCAGGACTGCACGAAGAAAGCAGAGTCTCCCAAATGTGGAACATGCCTGCGCTTTAAGAAGCCTCATGAACACAAAACTGGAGACGCCGAATGCCCAGCTAAAAAAGCAGCCGAACACAGGTACATTAATTCCATAGATTATGTTGGCGCCTAAGAGCGCCACTCACTTAATTGTTTATAAGCACTTTTACTATAAGATTTTGATATGGATGTAAATTTAAATTTAATTAAGGAATTAGATAATATATTTGTACCTCAAGCACAATCATGTGAGGTCGAGGAGTGCAAAAAGTATCTTTCCAGCTACCAAAACTCGCTAACAATACTAACACAAAATATTCGCAGTATTTCCAAGAATATAGATAGCTTTAATGTTTTCCTAAGTAGGCTAGACTTTGCATGCGACATACTAGTGCTTACGGAGTGCTGGATATTAAATCGACATACCAACTTACCAGAAATTCAGGGATACAATACATATTACACTACAATAAACCATAATCAGAATGATGGAATTGTTGTCTATGCCAAATCCTCGTTAAAAGTGACAATCGAACAACCAACTCTACAGGATTGTAATTGCTTAGTGATTAAAATTGGCTCCAACACGGCAATTATTGCTATGTATAGGTCGCCAGCGCAGAGAAATTTAGACGTATTCCAAACTTCCCTTAATAACACACTTCAGGCTCTGTGCTCTATCCAAAATTTAATACTAACAGGCGATATAAATGTTAATATTGGATCTGAATTTCATGATACAGGTACCCAAGACTATCTTAATATCTGCGCATACCATGGTCTACTACCCGCTCACACACTGCCTACACATAATAGTGGTTCATGTATCGATCATATGTTTGTAAAATCTATTCATCAATATAATACGCTTGTTACAAATTCGACTATCACTGATCATCACGCTGTCCTACTCATCATAAATTTAACACTGCCTAAGCAAATTCGTCCCCGGACAAAGCCTAAGCTAAACATAAACAAACTCGAAGGTGATTTATGCAATATTGACTTTAGTATAGTTTATAATACTGCCGACCCAAATGAGTCACTATCGTATTTCATAAAATTTGTCCAGCAAGTCATTTAAATAACACAACAGAAGTAACAATTAATAAGAAAAACTACAACATTAAGCCATGGATTACACCCGGGCTTATTAGATGCATAAGAAACAGAGATAAACTACACCAAAAGACTAAGAAATACCCTAATAACTTAATTCTTCAATTAACTTACAAGAGATATAGAAATTTCTGCAATAATCTCCTGAAAAAAATTAAATCTAATTACGATAAAGAAAAATTAAATAGGGCTGGTAAAAACACTAAACTTATCTGGGAACATATAAAAAACGTCACTTATAGCTCAAAACAACATATATCACATTCGAATTTATTATTAACAAACACCTCACCGCTTTCTTCTGCCAATGACGTCAATGAATACTTTGTTAACGTGGGCAAAAACTTGGCTGAAATTAAAACTAACCAAAGTGGCTACCAGACTGCACCATTGCAGAAATCGAGTAGTTATGCGTCATCTTTTGTACTGTTGGACACTGACGAACACGAAATAGAGAGAATAATTACAGGATTAAAGGACAACAGTGCTGTTGGCTGGGATAGTATAAGTAATAAGATTCTTAAACGTTTTATGCACATTTTTATACCCCCTCTAACGTACATTTTCCAAACATGCCTATCCAAGGGTACCTTTCCTAAATGCCTCAAAAAGGCAGTAGTTATTCCGATTTATAAATCTGGAGAAAAGGACCTAATTATTAATTATAGACCTATATCATTACTTCCCGCACTATCAAAAATACTTGAAAAGATTATTAATAGCCGATTAGTTAACTTCCTCGAAAAGACACACTATCTCTCTTCTTCCCAATTCATTCAAAAAAATTATCAACGTCTGACGCCGTGCATAGCCTGACTGACTATATTACACAGGAACTTGGAAAAGGCAACTACACCTTAGGGATCTTTCTTGACCTAGCCAAAGCATTCGATACTGTATGTATTTCTTCACTTCTACACAAATTGGAGTCCCTTGGTGTAAGAGGAACGCAGCTTAAACTGTTTGCTGACTACTTAAATGATCGGCATCAGTGTGTTAAGATAGATAATATTACGAGCAATTATCAAAAAAACACTAAATTTGGTTTGCCCCAAGGAAGTATTTTGGGCCCCACACTGTTCCTAATTTATATTAACGACTTGTGTAACATTCAGTTAGATCACGGCAAATTAATATCATACGCTGATGATACGGCACTTGTTTTTACCGCCTCAACTGTCAATGAACTCTATGATAAAGCGCAGTCAGGCTTTAATGTAGTAAACAACTGGCTGCATCGTAACTTACTCACATTAAATGCGGACAAAACAAAATATATTCATTTTGTCATGCGCAAGAGTAAACAAATTGTTACCAAACCTCACCTTTACGCACACGAATGCACAACTCCATCTGGGAACACTGTATGTAACTGTCCTACTATCCTCCGTACTAACAACATAAAATATCTCGGGATTACTATTGATGAAACACTTTCCTTCCGTGAACATATAATAAACTTAGTCAATCGTGTCCGGAAATTAATTTATGTATTTAAAAAACTAAGGACATTTGCGGACTCAAAATTAATCACACAAGTGTATCTGGCCCTATGTCAATCTATAATCCAATATTGTATAACTTCTTGGGGTGGTGCTCTGAAAACAATATTATTGCCCCTTGAGCGAGCACAGAGAACGATCTTAAAAGTAGCACACTCTCGCCCATTTCTCTTTCCCACAACCCTATTATATAAATCCTGTCATGTGTTAACTGTTCGTCAACTCTTCATCATGCACATAGTCTTAAAACAACATGCCATGCTTACCTATAATACACACAATACTAACAAGAGGCGGCAAGATATAGTCTGCATTTCACACCCGACCTCAAAATTTACTTTTACAAATAGATTTTTCACATTTATGGGTCCATATTTATATAACAAATTAAATAGAGTCATAAGTTTATATACCTCAAACTATTATAATTGTAAAAAAACACTTTGTAATTATTTACAAGACATGCCATATGAACAGACAGAAGAGTTACTTGCAATATTAAAATAGAACTAAGAACATAACTGTATACAACTATTATTATTTTAGCTTTAGTTATTTTAATGTAGTTTAACCATATGAGATAGTTTTACTTGATCGCCTGAAGCACAGGTTTTTAACCTAGTACAGGCAAATATGTATTCATCCTTTAAATGTACTTATAAGACCTGAATTGTAAATGTTTTTGCACTATTTTGGAAATAAATAAATTTATTATTATTATTATTATTGTTCTAACATAATCAAAAAGAAGTAAAATTTATTGGTTATTTACAGGAGCACTATCTAGTTTTCATGAATTACATTGCAGGCTGTGCCTTAAGGCCATTTCGAGTAAAAACAAATAGCTTCATTTGTCGAGACAGACTTTTTGATGTCAGCATTATGTTGCGACACTAAAATAATGCTACAGTGGGATTATTGCGTTTTAAATAAAAATATTTACACTAAACAACGGACACATCAAGTTGTCTTAGTTTTATAACTCACCCATTCATTGCCCAGCGGGAGACACAATAGAAAATTTACTAGTATGAATCATATATGATACACGGGACAAGTAATTACTTAATATGTTTTTTATCGTCACTGGAAGGTCATAATAAATATAAATAATGTCCTCCTGACCGATTTCGGCCATGGCGGCTTGTCTATATGTATATGAGACTTGCCATCTGCGCGGGACATATTATAGTGTACAAGTGTGTGCGCATACACAAGTGCACTCTCTATTCCCTTACTCTCATAGTCCGATGGGACGCCACAAGCGACACGACCGGAGAGAGATTGGGCGCAGGAGCAACGGCTTAACGTGCTTTCCGAGGCACGTGGGTGTGACACCGCCAACTCCCTGACTCCGAACTTCTATTGGTTAATTCCTAACAGAAAAACCCAATATCACTTTTTGTTCGATCCGGGAATCGAATCCGAGATCTCATGATTCGCAGTCGCTTACACTACCGCAGGACCACAGAGGCAGTCTGTAGTCAGTGGAGGGTCAACAAACTCACTATAGTGCTTACTAAAGGTAGAAAAATAAAGGACCATGCGTCAAATTGGGCTCAGTGTCCAACAGAGTTATGGCATATGTCATTGTAAAGGATTTTGTTCGTACTAAAATTGTTACTACCAGCACCACCTTCAATTCCATTGCAGAAAAAAGACATGTAGATTTTGTAGAAAAATACAATTGTTAGTCATAAAACTGTTATAGTAACAATATATTCATACTTACTACATACTATCCGTGTGGTTGACGGCATAGAATACAAGTGTCACCACCCTCTATCTTCCCGTGGGTGTCGTAAGAGGCGACTAAGGGATAACACGATGCAAATACCATCTTTGCGTAGAGACGGAAAACTCGACATCAAACCCTATACGACTGCCTCGTTGGTGTCGCGGCATAAATGTGCGCATGGGACCGGGAGGTCCCTGGGTTCGATTCCTGGGTCGGGCAGTGTTATTGGGTTTCTCTGTCACGAAATTCTCAGTAGCAGCACGGAGTCTGAAAATGTGCCCGGTACGGCAATAGGCTCGCCCCTTATTACGTTGGACTAAAGTATATCTGGCGAAAAGTGGGTGTAGAAATACACTTTTGCCTACCTCTTCGGGGTTATAGGCGTGAGACTATGTATGTATGTATTCATACTTTAAAATCAGTAGCGTAGCTAGCTTGGGTGGCACCCGGGGCGGAAGTTGGCGGTCTACCTTTTTCTTTTTCTTTTAGTCGATACCTAACAATTACGGGCTAACTGCCCCTGAATCGTAGTGCTGAGCTAGTGCCTATGTTTTTTTAATGTATTTGTACATTGTTCTTAAAGTCGAGTTTGGGGTAGCACCCCAAAAAGGGTGACATCCGGGGCGGACCGCCCACACCGCCCCCTCTCCCTTCCTACGCCTTTGTTTAAAATAATGGTAAACAAAAGACGCGCTTGCGCCCGTGTGATTTACAATACTCTCCTTCCCTCTCACACCTCTCGGACGCCTGCCCGGGCGCCCGTTTGCTCTCAGTCAGTCGACTCGTGATTCTCACGGTGTTATCTGTGTGTCCTAAAAACAGGACAGGTTAGAAGTACCCTGAACCGAAGAGCATGCATGAGGAATCTGATGGGAGTGAATGAAGCAAGAGAGATTTGTCAGGATCGTTGCAAATGGCGTTCCGTAGTCTCTGCCTACCCCTCCTCGAAACAGGCGTGAGTCTATGTATGTATGTATGTTATCTATTTTTTTTTTCTTTTTTATTGTTTTACGAGGTGGAAAATCCCTTCGGATCTCCGACTCTTAGGGGAAACAAGAGCCGGAGTATGTGGTGTTTCCACTAAAAACCACCTCGACTTCCGCCATGTACCCGTGTGTCGGAGGGTGGGGCTTCACCAAAGCACTCGTCGCCACCCTCCGACGGGTATTGGCTCGCCAGATGGTCAGGCGGGCCCCGAACAAAACCCCCTTGGCGACGGATTAAGGTGTTGGACTCCGGCGCCAAAACGCCCAGCGGCCGCAGAGGATAGGGAGGACGGCAACGCAACACCGCATCTCCTCTTCCTCTGCGGCCCCACCGCGACGCATCGAATGGTGCGCCCCCATTTGCTCGCGGGAGATAGGGCGCGCGGCAACGCAACACCGACACGCCTCTCCTCCCGCGACCGCACCCGACTGCGAGGGACAGACAGAACTGTCCCCCGCACCCGCACCGTTGGACGCATCCTGCGCAGGCCCCTCCAAGCCCACGCGGAGCGTCCCCTCCTGGATCCCTCTTAGCTTCACCGCGGGTGACCAATCCACGGTTACTGAGCCCCCCCACCACGACAAGGTGGAGATCCCACGGGGGGGATGTATGTATGTTATCTGTGGGTTTTTGTGTATCCTCTCGGCACATACAATTTAATCCACCGGCAGGTCACCTAAACGATATTACTATTGATATTGATTGAAATGTTAATAAACATATTTTTAATTGTGTTACGAGTGCAGAAAGCCTCGTAAGCTAAATAGCTTTCCAACGAGAACCGCGGGACTGACGGAGACGTGACACGAGGTGTCACGTCTCCGTCAGTATTACGTCATATTAGCATTAAGTTAAGATAGTCTTAAGCCTAACTTCGGCCGGACCACTCTAGTATTAAAACTTAGATTTATATCAATTTAACGTTTCGTGGACATTTCTATGTGAACTTTATTTTATCGAACCTTTGTGGAACTTTCAATATAAACTTTATTTTACGAAAAATACTGGTTTGATTTGCTTCCCGATAGCGCCCCTCGTAATTGGCGCAGTCGTGGTTAGCTCTAGACTTACAAGTGTATTCGTGTGTGACCTTGCATCGGACATTACCGAATTTTACCCTGAGCTAAGAACCTACCAGAGGCGTGTCGAGGAGCAGCCGCTGACCTACTATTGGTTAGAGCAGAGTTCGAGGCATCCAAAAATTGATGAGTCGTAATTCTCCGGCAATGACATTCAAGTAAGTGCATGAATCTTTTTTATTATTTGCTATAATTACTTTTTGTAATCATTGATACTATAATTTTCACCATTTTCCACCCAAAGGGGTCTAGAGATTCGTCCCCTTCAAGGGATTCAAGGCGAACGCAATTACGAGCAGCGTTAAACGACGCTCGTTGTAGCTTAAATTTAAACATGGAGGGCAGCACAGCAAGCTCGTCTGCCTCCACTATAGGCGTAAGCCAAATAAATAAGATCGACCAGATTTGTAGATCATTAAAATTGGTTCCTCAATTCGATGGCAACCCACATGTCCTTACAAGATTCCTAAAATTATGTGGTGAACTAGTTGTAACATACGTTAGCCCAACAGAAGGCAACGAACTTATTAACCTTTCTCTGATTAATGGAATTTTAAACAAAATCATTGGTAGCGCGGCACGCACATTGGCCACTAACGGCATACCGAGTGATTGGAAAGGCATTCGATCCACTTTAGTGAACAGCTTTTCGGATCACAGAGACGAGACTTCGTTATATACTGATTTATCGTTGTTAAGTCAAGGGAGTGACACATTACAGATATTCTACGAAAAAGTTCAGAATTTACTGTGTACGATAATGACATATGTCGAATTGCACGAAACTATAAACACTACTATAGAGGCCAAAAGAACTTTATATAAAAACTGGCCCTACAGACTTATTTAAAAGGTTTATCAGAACCACTAGGTTCTAGGATAAGGTGTATGAGACCTGAAAGCCTTGAAAAAGCCCTTGAGTACGCTCAAGAAGAAGCGAATGTAATATATCTTCAGAATAAAAATCGCTATTTACCTATTAAAAAGAATGTTCAAAACTTTGATCTACCTGATCATACACCTCATTCTTCTCGTTCACATCATAATCATAATATACATATACATATCACCGAACACTGCACAAATCTTACAAACATATTTAAAACCATACACCGCAATACAGACCACCCCACATAAAGCATTCAAGGACACAACAAATGTTTAAAGATCCCCCCACTAACGTGTCAGTCGGGTTCAAAATTCCAGCCCAGCAAAGATCCCAGAATAATTACCCGAGACCTACGAGCGGTATTAGCCACCCGGTCGCTCGTACCTTACCGCCTACTCATTCTAACGGCAGACGCGAAAATTATGTACCGCACAAAGACGCACCGATAGTGAAAGAACTGAATATTAATGAATCTTATAATGATAATTACTACAATGATGATGGCCAAATGCCTATAACAATTTCAGATGTAACATATTGTGACGATCCAGATAATAATAGCATGGAACATAACGTTGACCTTGAAAATTTAGACGTTTCGGATGACCCAAATTTTTGTCCACTTTTGAACAATACTGTCCCCGAATAGAATTACATGTGCAGAGTAAACGTCATTTACCTTATATTCAAATTAATAATCCACCCTTAAAACTTCTAATTGACACGGGTGCAAATGAGTCCTTTCTTAGCCCTGAAGCGTATGAAAAATTTTACGGACACGCTTCACTTCAGTATAATCCATTTTTAGTTACAAATACGCATGTTACAACGCAAAATTACTATTCCATTACCATACCTTGTTTTACGGAATTTAACGACAACACACCAATAAAATTATACATATATAAATTCCATAATTTTTTCGACGGTCTTATAGGTTGTAATCAATTAAAAAAGTGGAATGCTAAAATTGACCTTGCTGCCCACATCTTAGAGACAAAATTGGCTATGGTACCTATTATGGTATATCAATCCGAAAGTTCGAAATGTGACGGAATTACTATTTCTGCCCATACGGCCCAATTTATTACTGTTCCAACTAATATAAGCTATGGTAATATTTATGTAGAAGAACAATCGATCCTTGATTGTTCCATTAGCGAATGTCTGTCCACAGCCGAAAATTATCATGCTATAGTCCAAATTTCAAACCCTATGGATAATGATATTATTATTCCCATGTGCAGTCCGATACGAGCACAGGTGTACAACGAACAAACGATTCCAATGAAACATAATACCACTACTACTGACGATAACAGGATTCATAAGGTCTTATCTAATTTGCGCACAGATCATTTAAACGCAGAGGAGTCACTCAATTTATATACTCTTTGTAAAGAATATCACGACGTATTTTACCTTGACAATGAACCTTTAACTTTCACGAGTGACGTTAAGCACTTTATTAACACAAGTGATGATATACCTATATATAGTAGAAGTTATCGATATCCTTATATACATAGATCTGAGGTACAAAATCAAATTAAATCTATGCTCGATCAGGGAATTATTCGCCCTTCATCTTCTCCATGGAACGCTCCATTATGGATCGTACCTAAAAAGTGTGACGCATCTGGCAAGACGAAGTGGCGCTTAGTCATTGACTTCCGACAGTTAAATGCGAAAACAATTGACGACAAGTACCCTATCCCGAACATTAGCGACATTTTAGATAAACTGGGTAGATGCTTATATTTTACAACCATTGATTTAAAATCTGGTTTTTATCAAGTAGAATTAAATCCGGACGATATTTCCAAAACAGCCTTTAGTGTAGAGAAAGGGCATTATGAATTTCTCAGAATGTCCATGGGTTTAAAGAATGCTCCATCTACCTTTCAGCGTGTGATGGACAACGTCCTTCTGGGATTACCTAACTGTATACATATTTAAATGATATTTTGTGTTTTTCGACCAGCTTACAGGAGCATATAGTTAATTTACGCGCCATTTTTGAGCGACTCAGAAATTCCAAACTAAAAATTCAAATGGACAAGTCGGAATTTTTCAAACAAGAGACACCATACTTGGGTCATATAATCACTCCGCAAGGTATTAAACCCAACCCGGATAAAATTTCAGCAATTTTAAATTACCCTCTCCCAAAAACCCCTAAACAGATTAAATCATTTTTAGGTCTTTTAGGATATTACCGCCGTTTTATACCAGATTTTGCACATATCACAAAACCCTTCACTTGTTGCTTAAAAAAAGGTGCTAAAATTAGTTTAACTTCCGAGTACGTTAACTGTTTTAACCATTGCAAAACTCTATTAACAAACGACCCCATTTTAATATACCCAGATTTCAGTAAAGAGTTTATCATAACCACGGATGCATCTAATGTTGCAATAGGTGCTATACTGTCTCAAGGCCCTTTTGGTGCTGATAAGCCCATTGTCTACGCATCGAGGACTCTAAATGATAGTGAGGTTAATTATAGTACCCATGAAAAAGAGCTTCTCGCTATAGTGTGCGCCACCAAATATTTCAGGCCATATATATTCGGTAGAAAAATCAAGATTGTTACAGACCATAGACCTTTAATGTGGCTTATGAATCTCAAAGAACCCGGCTCTCGCTGTACAAGATGGAAACTCAAATTAGCGGAATACGATTACACTATTATTCATAAAAAAGGCAAAGCCAATACTAATGCAGACGCTCTGTCACGCATAGAACTAAATTGTAATGAAAACATGTCGTTATTTGTTAACCAATCCACTTAGTCCGATTTATCAACTATAACTGCCCCTGGTAGCCCAGAACTTTCTTCATCATCCACTTTTACCGCTCATTCAGATTGCAATGTCAAACCCGAGAACGCGCAAGAAAACCGAGACTCTCCATCTGCAGAAACCATTCACAGTAACCTTGAAAACCCAATACTAGAAATACCTATATCGGAAGAACCATTGAATAAATTTAAAAGACAACTAATTTTAAACATAAAAAATAGTAATATAAGCAATAAACCGCTCATTACAGAACCCTTTACGTCCTTCCAAAGAACCTCGGTAGATTTACATGAAGATAACTTTGAATTAAATCTTATTAACTCTCTAAAAACTCACATCAAAGATTTTAAAAGTACGACAGCGATTTTGGTAAAACCAATAGATAAGATGTTATCCATAATTCCCATTTTACAATAAACTTTTATTAACGGCTCCATAAACCTAGTTTTGGTAAAAACAATAGTCAACGATATTAGCGATCAACCCACTCAGAATCAGATAATTAAAAACTATCATGACGGAAAAACAAATCATCGCGGGATTAATGAAACATATCTATCGTTATCACAGCATTATTTCTGGCCTAAGATGAAAGCAGATATTACGAAATTTATTAATGAGTGCCGCACTTGTAGTCAAGCAAAATACGATCGTAATCCCTTGCGCGCACAGTTTAGAGTTGTGCCCCCACCAACGAAACCGTTCGAAGTAGCACATGCAGACGTGTTAACTATTGAACACGATAAGTATTTAACAATAATTGATTCTTTTTCAAATTACGCGCAATGTTATTTCCTACCAGATTGCACTGCCCCTAATATAATAAAAGCTCTATTAAACTATAGTACACACCACGGTTTTCCTTTAAATTTGACAACAGACCAGGGCACAGAGTTTAGTAACCAAGTTGTAACAGAATTCCTACGACTACATAAAATACAACACCACATGACTAGTGCATATGCACCGAACGAAAACGGTATTATAAAACGCTTCGATAGTACTTTACTGGAACATTTACGGCTCTTAAAACTACAGCATAAGCACGACCTAGTGCGCAGTCTAATACAATATTCATTAAAAGGTTATAATAGCTCTATTCACAGTTTAACTAAATATGGACCATTTGATTTGATATCCGGTCATTTTGATCCTCGCGAACCCATAGACTTTAATATGACGGACCGATACCTTCAAAATTATATTCAAGAGCATCGTAGTAAAATGGACACAGTTTATAAAATGATTCATGACTCAATCATTGGCTGAACGTGAAGCGATCATGGCGCGTCGTAACGCTAGCAGGGAAGAGGTTTTAGATTGCGAACCAAATCAGGAAATATTTGTGAGAAATCCTGCAGCGGACAGACAAAAATTAGCACCCCGTTTTATTCGTGATCGAGTTAGTTAGCACCGCACGAAGCCGTGGCCCTGTAGCGAAATCGCGATTAAAAAGACCAACCAAAAATTAAAAAATGTATGTATATCTATTGTTACAGGTACTTTTTAATACTCCACGTCCTAATGGTCAATGCTCAAGACATACAACTTGATAGTCTAGATAATGGACCCGGCATATTACCATTTAGTCTTGGACCTACAAAAATTGTTTCCCATTTTCATACATTTTTACAAGAAATTGACCTTGACAGAATTGAATCACACGTGAATACAATCAAGTCCGCACTCACCGACACTACATATAAATTGTCAAAATTGGAACACACTTTATTCACTCATCAGATTAAACACCTTTTCGATAAATTAAATAAAATTTTGGTGCAATTAGACACGTTTGGACCAAACAGATTTAAAAGAGGCTTGCTGAATCCATTAGGTTCAATCATTAAAAGTATTACAGGGAATTTAGATAACGAAGACGCCTTGAAATTCGAAAATGCTTTGCATATCTTAAATAAAAATGATCAAAGTTTAGCGCAGACATTTAATAAACATATAACCTTGTACCAGGAAATGACTATTCAGCAAAATCAAATACTAAGTAATTTATTCATTAATCAGAGAAGATTAGAGAAGGCTCTTTCTTTTGTCATGAACATGACAAACAATGAAAATGAGCGTAGTATTAATTTTGCCAAACTTTTGCAAGTTTTCGCTGTAATTAGCGAAAATGCTCAAGATCTGCTGAACGAAATTAACCTACTAGAAAACATATTGGCTTTTAGTCGGAACAAGTCAGTTCATCACTCCATACTTTCTATTAAAGATTTAAATAGCATATTGATTAAATTAATAGAAACTTATCAGTAAGACTAGATTATAGCTTTAGATATTAGAAATTACTATGATATTCTTAGCCTAGGTTCTTACATTACTGAGTCGAAAGTCGTTGTAGTGATCAAATTTCCAATTACATCAAGTACTTCTTATCAGTTATATAAACTATGTTCAGTCCCCAATAAGTATAATAAAGTTATAGTACCACCTGCACAATTTATAGCGACTAATTCTCAGGAATTCGTGTATCTAGAGACTGAATGTCCGAGAATTGAATCCTGGCACCTATGCGAGCAGAAGACTAGTCACCAAATGAAATCCAAACCGGACTGTATTCAACGACTCATAAATAATCAGGAGATAGATGTAACGTGTAAAATCACGCCTATCTCTCTGACTAAGGAGGCTCTAACCGAACTGGATAGCTACCGATAAATAATTACATTTGCCATGCATACCAAGATTCAATTATCTTGTGGACACGAAATACATAGAATACTACAGGGCAGTTTCCTCATCAGAATTCCTAGAGGATACAAATTAAAATCGCAAGAAATAACCATTGTGAATTTGGACAACAAAATAGCTGGAGATGGTATGGTAGGAGAAAAATATTCATAGCAAAATAACCCCATGGATTCTTCGCAAAAATGAGTTTATATCTTTATATTTAGTGCTTTACAAGTATATTTAAAGTGGTCTCATCTCTGTTGGTGGGTGAGCCCAGGCTTCATACATTTTTGCAAATGGTCCTTTATAGGCTTATAATATATTAAAAACGGAACCATCATAATTTTTGTTAGTTATTATAAGGCTACCTTTTATTTTTTGTTAACAAAAAAGAGAATTTTCCATAACATAAATTAACTATGTCGTGGATAAAAACCTGTCTGACATGCGAAGTAGCAAATTAAGTTAAAAAAGTTTAGGCAAATTAGTGTGCATTTAAATTTGTACTGAATCAATTAACATCCTTTGTTGTATGTTTTGGTATGGCTGATTAGAACAGATTTGCAAAGGACCTGGTAATGCTTACGAGCTTTGATTCTAGACTTCCCCGAAACTACAGTGCCTTTAAAAGGGCTTTAAAGACATCTACAACCCACTACTTACAATGTTTTTTAAGTTTTCAGTATAGTTAAGTAAATCTTTTATTTTATCGACCTTTATGAATTTTAATGACTTTTATTAAAATATAAGCTTCATTACTTACTTACACTGCTTACCCATCTTAACCGAAGTAATTTTAAATTATTCCAAATGTCATCCTATTCGTACTTTTCGATAAATCCAAAGGCTTAGCTTCACGATTCGATATACAAGACTGATTATAATTTTTAAAGTTTTTACTTACGACAGCAGACAGGCGGCACATTTTAACAAAATTTTAATTTTCCGTTGAATTTTGTATTACATTCATATGTTTTTTCCATTATTTACTATATTTTCCTCTCATTTTTGACCGTCATCCTAGACTTCTTCACTTTTCTTCTCAATACCGCTTTTTACTTAAGTTCGATTTTAATGTTTTTCTTCTAAATCCAGAAGTTGGTTAATATAGTACGATAAAACTTATAAATATACACAACAAACCATAACAACCTAAGTAGTTCATATTTTTACTATAAGAACAGGGTTTGCCCAACGGGTACAACATGTTGGTAACATATTTTGTTGGGGCAAGTTAGCACAATTCTGGGCCAATAACATGATATGGAACATCGTTGCCCCCCGGGTCCATTTGGGCAAAAGGTAGAAATCGAAAATAGTTGGGCAAACGAACCGTGAATTTATTTGCGAAATCTTTTCGTGAATGCAGCAATGTTATTACTATATGTATTGTTTTATGTATTTCAGACAAGAAGTAAAACCCTAATGAGTTATTCTCATGGCAAGTATAGAGTTAGATACATATCAGGATCTCCAATCAATAAGACAAACATTATTTTAACACAATGCAGACTATCTAGTCAAAGACTTCATTCTGCAGGATTGTATAATTAAAAGTACTTTAAAGTATTTGTTCTGTGTACAATAATATGCTTAAGACGTTTTCAATACTAGGCGCGAAGAGCCATTGCTACAAGACTTAATAAAAGCTCTTCGATTCGATACTTTCAAAAAGCACATCTTTGAAGATAAACACATCACACATAACTTGATTTTATGCATAATTAAACAAGTGAATTTAGACAAATATAAACTCATTTTTGTGCTTAACATAAAAACAAATGATAGAATACAATTTTGCAGCGAATTATGATTGAATAAAAGTTAATTAGACGAGTATCATATTTAATTCCTATTGGGATTTCAAGTTAGGTATATATTAATATTTTAGATTGTGCATTAGGCACACAACATAAAACATGTTATTCACTTTCATTTTACTAAATTAGAATAATAATAGTTATTTAATTAATCAGTAACATTCCAAGATAATTAATCAAATAATATATTCATCCATCCGTTCAGTGACCTCGCTAATCCCAACTTAACTTCTGAGCTAACGATCTGTGAAACTACTAATGTTACAAGGAATTACTGCGATATAATTCGCTTCATCATGACATGTGCTTATATTGTAAATGATAGTTTGTGGTGACGATGCAGCTTTCATCAATTCATTTTTCATGAAAACCTTTTATTGTTTGCTAAGAATTCTGCTACTGCATTTTCAACGGAACTTGTATTATGAAATAGTGATATTCATTACAGAGTATGTTAGATTTACTGATACAGTAACTCAGTTTTTAACTTAACCCCTCTATTTACAGCATAGATGTTTTTATTTCTATGAAGTATCTGTAATCTGTAAGCAACTGTTTCTGGGATAGATAGGTATGAACGGTATATTTGATTGAATTGAATTTATTTCTAATGCATGCAATAAACTTTAACTGTGCCAAATTTCTTGCCTTCCTGTTAATGGGTGCAATATTATTGATTTGTTTCATTAATATAGGAGAGTATATAGATTTATGCTGACATCTTAACTTTTCACAGAACTTTTGGTGATGATGTACATTAGGCTTCATTTTCTGTTATCTCTTCAAAAGTTCAAAGTCTTACGATTACAGTCCACTGTAGATAAGTTAAGCAATGTTAAGTTTCCGGTAAAAATAATATAATTGCAATTTTTATTCTATCTGGTGTGCCTCAGGGGTCCGTGTTATCGCCCACGCTTTTTCTTCTGCATATCAATGATATGCTTACTTTTGGGGGCATACATGGGCGATATCTCGGACACCCTGCGGCTAAGCAAGCCAATACTGAGGAGTATAGGCAAACACTTGTTGCTGAGCTTGACCGGGTTTTGAATTGCATCTCGCATTGGGGTGATGAGAACCTGGTCGAGTTAAACGCCAAGAAAACACAGGTGTGCGCATTCTCAGCCACGGTATCTCCATTCCTTCCCCATCCCTCTCTTCTGGACACTCCACTACCGATTCAAGACAGCCTCAATATCCTGGGTATGGACATACGCAGAAATCTCAACCAGAAGAACTACAACGAGGGTGTCATCAAATCATCATCATCATCTCGGAAACTCGGAGTCCTGAACAAGGTGAGGATAGGTTGCAGCGGCGTGCTGTCCGTATCATCGTGGATCCAGAGGCCACTAAGACTCTTGAGTCACTGCAATTACGCAGAGACGTGGCCTCAATGGCTGTCTTCTACCGCATCTATCACGGTGAGTGCTCCGAAGAGCTCTTTCAACTAATCCCTCCCTCTCCTTTCCTATCCCGAACAACGTGCTGGGTTGAGATGCCACTCTTACATGGTAGAACAGATACCATCACACACAAAACGGTTTGGCGCCTCTTATCTCTGCCGTACCATTAAGATGTTGAACTCTTTACCAGTCCACGTGTTTCCCTCCACTTATGATCCCGGGTCCTTTAAGCGGGGCGTGAAAAAGCTTTACTCAAGGCCGTCAAGGTGAGGGCCATCATGCCATAATGCCATGCTGGCTGCTGGGATGATGGCCATCACTATGGGACTTCACTGACTGCTTAACATCAGGCAGCATGGAGTCAATTTGTTCGCGATAGAATTCCGTGCATCGCGATCGATCGCGATGCACGGAATTCTACCTTTATAAACAAGAAAGCACATAAAATGTAGAAATTGTAAACATTCGCTTTGCCTAGAAATTGGCAGTGGTAAGCTTACTGTGTATGATGAATAAACATAAAATAGATTTAGAGTTCTTGTTGTAAAAGTCTAAGTAAGTATAGGTACTAGATGAAAAATATTATGCTTTTCTAAATTTTTTGTTGTTTCTTGCATCTAACAGTTTTAGTTTTTCAAGAATAACAAATGAAAGGACTAGACACATTCAAATCGCTTCCTATTGGGCGGTTACTGAAGAAGAAAGCTGAAGTAGAGAATCTAACGATCTCACTCGTCGAATGAAATAAATTAGGTGGCTTTTAAATTAGGTGGTTGGTGCCTTATTGCTGTCGCACGACAGCCTTCCGGGTGTAGTACTGTTACCTTCGAACGATTCTGTATTCCCTAAGAAAAGCGCTCGTGCAAGATAATGATGACCAAAGAAGACCGTTCGTCTCTCTGCTGTCCGATCTTGCGTGAAGTACTGTGTCTGAAAATAAGCGTCAGTGCATCGCACGCCACTCTAATGTTTGTTATTAAAAATCGCTGGTGCAGACACAAATTGCTTAACGTCACCCCTCTGCGAGAGGCTATTAGTTCGTCGATTAGTTTATATCAATGAAACCACTGACAAGAAGAAGAAAAAGACGTTCGCTGTATATCAGCAAGGTTCAACTAACCACAGTCACGAAACATAACAATAAAATAACAACCTAGGCCCATGTATATTCGTAGCTTAGGTAGACTGTTCTGGAACTATCCGTTACAAACTTGAATAGTACCTAATGACTCTTCAACAAACTTGAACTACCACTTGCTCGCTGAAATACATACATTGCAGTGCTTGCTCTTGTAGATATTGATATAGCTTGTTCCAAATTTTGGGAGCAGATTTGTACAATACTAACTTGTACGGGCCTTGGTGAATGTCTGTTGTAGCTGTTAAATCTATAACAGCATTATATACTACAAATTATTTAGGATTTGTGATGCGAGCATCTAACAGTTTTAAGGAGGCAAAAACAGTCAAAGTCTTGTACTGTACTTTTGCGCGTAGTATATTGGAATACGGAAGTCAAGTCTGGAATCCGCGATATGAAATACATGCAGGTAGAATCGAAAATATACAACGCAAATTTATGAGATTTCTATGTTACAAGCTAAATATAAACATTATCTTAATCTATGTGCTAAGTTTCATATTTTGCCTTTAAAGAACCGTCGTATGATAGCAGATGCCTTATACTTAATGAATTTAATATCCGGCATTATTGATTGCCCAGATCTTCTTTCAAAAATACACTTAAACGTACCTAGGATAGGCACGAGACGTCAAAAGCCCTTTCCGTGCCTTTAGTATCCACAAATTACAGACAGAACGCGTTCCTCTGGCCAGCGAGTGATTGTTTAAACGAACAAGTAATGAAGTTCGACATTGACGTGTTTAACACTAAACCGGACACGTTGAGGCGCATGCTGAGTCTGCGGATAAGCGGCAATAGGCTCGCCACCTATTACGTGGGATCAAAACACTGGCGAAAAGTGGGCGTTTAATATGCCTCTGCCTACCCCTTCGAGGAAACAGGTGTGAGTCTATGTATGTATGTATGTAAGTTCTTAGTTACTTCTTATAGAAAGTGAAATAAATAGTGTATATGTTACAGCCAAAGTAAAAAATCCAGATGTTATGTATCTACATATATTATCCAGCCATTAAACAAGATGTTTAAGCTAAGTTGACGGAGACCTGCGAAGCGAAAGACAAAGTCATATAATTATAATATCGATTTAATCGGTTTACTAATGTTTGCCATAATTTAAAATGCCATAATTTCATATGCCATACTGGTATTTGCCATAATTTCATTAGAAATAACGCTTCAGTTGTCATAATCGTGAAATGACATAAAATGACTTTCACTAATTCCATTGGTCATAATCGATCAAGTGTCATAATAATTTAAATCCATAAATGTATTTGCTATAATTTTCGTTTTCAATAATCTAAAACAACTTCAGTTTATTAAACTAGTGTGAAGAATGTGGACTAAGTTGACGGAGCCCTGCTTCGCAGGGCTCCTATTTTTGGATTAAGGGTCAAAAGAGAACCCTAACCTAACCTATCCGAGTTGGATTGCACTGAGTCGGGGTGTTAACAATAGTCAATTCAACTTCAGTTTATTGAACTAGTGTGAAAAATGTGGACTAAGTTGACGGAGCCCTGCTTCGCAGGGCTCCTATTTTTGGGTCAAGGGTCAAAAGAGAACCCTAACCTAACCAAGTGTGCAAAAAATATATATAAAAGTGAATGAGAGTTATGTCAGGATCATTGCAAATGGCGATCCGCAGTCTCTGCCTATCACTTTGAGAAACAGGCGTGAGGCTATGTTTATTAATCGGTAATACGACCACTGTCACCAGTAGGCCAATCGTCAGGCCAGTTGGTAAATAAAATATTAGTTCTATCTGCAAAACACTTTCTTTCTACAAACACATATATTTTCTTTACCTGTCATTCCAACTACCTTTTCCTTCCCACTACTAGGTTATTTCACATCTTCCCTGAACACAATATGTTTCAATTTGTTGGCAAAAAGTAACTTTAGGAAATCAAGGAATTCTTAACAGTGGTCCAGTCAAAGAGTATCGGTGATATTAAATACTTTCGACATGTTCGTTCTTTTGATAAATATATTGTATCCTTGTGTCACCGTCGACGCTATTTCAGTAATTGTTGATATATATTCTTATAATAAACTTGCTTTTTGTTCCAATGTGTTGTGCATTTTAAGTCATAAATATTTTTTTTGCAAAATTGCATCCGATAATTTCTTTGGTTCAATATTTTTTTGTCTTGGGTCATTCTTAGGGATGATGTTAGTTATGTAAGTAGAATTTGATGATATATTCAAAATATACAATTTGGATTTTATAAACGCCTAACATAAAATTTAAGACTATAAGTAATTCATATATTGGGTTGCGCAGTTCAGACAAGAAGTCGCTCTATGAAAAAGCTAATATACAGTCAAAGCCGAATATATTTCTATAGAAACGGACCCCGGGTTGCAACTGGGATAACACTAGGAGGATGACTGTTACGGATTAACTGTAAAATATGGGGTACAAAAACAAATAAACTCATAATTAAATCGTTTTCCTAATTTATTAAAACCAGTTAATCAGAAAGCCGCAACATTAATCCACAATATTGATCAATTAACTTCCCTTCAACGAACCGTAAATCATGAACATTACTTTACCTGCAGACGTCTGATATATAACTTTGAGACACACGGCAAACCCTAATAAGTTAACGTCAATAATACAATATTATTATGTTTGGCTGACCCAAAACCGGATTAGTTTTGTATTCGTGACTCACTATTGGCTTGAATTAACCAGCCGCTCCGACTTAGTTGATGAGATATTGATTCAGAACTTGCAAGTCTAAGATTGCTGTGTTTGTTTTTCGTGTGAGTGTGTGGCCAACTCTGGTGTCGGAGTTTTCAGACCGCCCAAGGGCCTCCGACATGTCCTAACGAACCTTATTTTTAGACAAGAGCCGGGACCGACAGCTTTACGTGCCCTCCGAAGCACGGTAACGCTCAGATGAAAATGGACACAGTCATGGTCACCCATCCAAGTGGCAACCTGTGCAAGCGTTGCTTAACTTTGCCGATCTGTTACGAACGGCAAGCCAAGTCTCGCTATGAGCGCTACGCTAGATTGCTGTGAAGTGTTATATTCTGATAGTGGCGATATAATTAAGGGGCAAGAGTACAGCGCATAGGAATAACTAAATATTGTCTCTGTTTATCTTATGATGTATACAAATCGCGAAAGTGTAAAATCGATTATTATGTTAATTTTGTAAAGAAGTTATGTGGTTGTTTAGTATGATTTGACATTGCGCCCAGTAGTCAATATTCTACACTTGTATAATCTAATGTGCTCAATAGGTGTGACTCTTGTTATAGCGTAGCGCGTAACAGAATCGTAAGAACCTTTTTGAATAATACGTTGAAAAACATTAGCAACATCTATTTAGTCTCAACTTACTAGTAGTATTTACCCTTAAAGAATCTTCAAAAAGCTACTGATTTATGACCTACTATAATTAGAAGTCAACGAAATATTGGCACAATCAAAATGGACTTGCTACCTAAATAGCTATTCAATACTAAAACACTATAAAAGACTATAAATTATAGTTACAACACAACATAAAGAAAATATAAAACAATTTCACAAACAAATTCATTTACTTCGTTTAGTCGCGTCCTTTCGTAATTTACGCCTACAATACATAAAGTACAGGTGTATAAGTTAGTTCGGTTGTACGTGATCCGACGATAATCGATCCAATGTTGGCTGGGAATTTTGTTTTTGTTGTACCTGCCTTGTTTTATTTCGTGGTATTCTTAGTATTTATTTTGAGAATGATCTCAAAACATGTAGATCATTATTTTATATGAGTTGGGCAAAATATAAGTCGATTGTAGATAAATGAGGCCGCAGACGTCGTTGAATAATCTTATAGCTGCTTCTGCTGAAGATACCTGATTCTGTGTAAAAAAGGAAGGTGCTACGAGTATCATACTTCGTTTAAATATATAAAATAACAGCAGTTGATTTAAACAGGTCAGCTGATAATAAGACATTTATGAATATATCATTCTTTTCACTATTTTTCGACGTGGTTGCGTTTTGTGGAATTAAAATATATTTTTTTTTATTTGAATTTGTGAGCGCAACCAATGGTTGCGTTTAGTGGAATCATTGTATAATTTATTTGAGTTTTGCTGGTTGCATTAAAAAAGGGCGCGCTTTGAGGAATACCAGTAATTTCCTCCTTTTCAGAAAAACTAACTCAATACATTTTGAAGACACACAGTTTAAAATCAATGATAGCGTAATTGATATATGTAAATGTATATTTTATTCTAATTTACATTCAATAAACAAGTTATTCGGGATTTCAATAATTACAAAAAAAACTAAAATATATAACCTTACCTAGCAGTTTTGTAACCTCACCTTCATTTAGTTGTAAATTCTCAATGGGACCCTACAAATGCAAATAATTCCGCACAATATCTCAATTCATGTAATTTATTCACCATCACAAATTTCATACTGAAATTATTAATCATTACATGGCTCGCAGACGTTTGTCAGCACGAATAAGTTAACTGTACCCAGAGGGGCGATATAATTAATTGGTATTTCACATAGAATGGCCTCAGAGCGTCAACGGTCTTAAGATATCGGTCAGTAAAGCGAACTCGAGAAATCAATGTGGGATCTCACGGGTATTAATATTTCGGCTCTTCGATTTCCGAGCAAATCTATGCCAAGTTACTGTCGTATTTATGCAGTATTGTACTTTGTCCTCGCATTTGTTTGCGTATGATTATTTAAATTCAAAGATATTTAGTTTAATTAGGTCACAGGGTGAAAAAAAAACAAAAATTCATCCAGATTTGGAATGATAGTAAAGCTATGAGAAGGAGCTAAAACACCTTGGGCACTTTTTTACATCGCCAAATGGTACAATCGTCAAGCTTTGACCTTTATACCGCTCTTATTACGTAGGAAATAAGTATTAAAATCGTACTGCAACTGTATAGCTTGATTTGACGCTGTGTGTACATTTATCAAAATTCTTTTACAACGGGTCTCTAAAATTTCGTAATAATAAATACAGAAATAAAGAGTGTACGCATGGATACGCTTTCACACTTTTACAAACAAATTCATGTCCTGATTTACCTAAAAGATTCGGAAGTACCCGTTGTGTAATAGACTATGCGGGATATATCAGTAGATAAGAGTTGGTCAAATTTAAATAGTTTTTTTTACTAAATATGACGCCTCGGGCTCGATATAAAGTATGAAGAGCATAATTGATGTTGGACCTTACTGGCGTTTTACTTCAACGAATTTCAATAAATCATAATGCCTGCTTCATTAATGGCTGTGTACTTTTTTACTACACGAAAGACAGGAAATTACCATTTTGACTACTTGAAGACAATACTGATTTATTGACGACTATTTATAATTAATGTTGAAATGTTTATTTTATTAATATAATAAAAACGCCATTGCATGACAAACTTTCTTCTTTTGTGTATCAACTTATTTTGTATTTTAATCATCGATTAACTATATTATAGGTTAACAGTGATATATGACAACACACGACAGCATCGATAACCTATATGTACCTTATATAGTTCATTAGTTAAAGTTAAACTACCTTTTAACCACGGTTCTAGCTAAGCTAAGCTTCGTTAACGATTAACAGTCAGTTTTTAAGAACTAAGGTTTTATAATAACCCCTATCACGGGGTCGATTACGTACGTTGATGCCGGTGTTACTTTGTTAAAGCATATTTGTTTGAAATTGAAATATTATTTATGATAAGTCAAATCGATTATATCGGTTTAGTAACGTTTGTTTAGTCTATTGTAAATTTTGACTATGGTCACACTATGAACTGTCATTCACTTCCTGTTCTGGAAATTTCGCTGGTCGACACGTTGAATTTCTTGCGCCCACGCAGTATTGTAAATTTGTAAGTTTGCGTGTTGGAATTATATTGCCTTTTGGAAAGCTCGTCCTAGTAGCTTCGCGAATTGTTTTGAGTTTGTGATAAAAGATAAACTTATTACATATTGAACATTGTAAAACTTGTGTGAATCCGTGCACGTGGTTGGTGCCCGACGACCTCGTTGAAGAAAACCCTGATCATTGGACTGGTATTTATAACGATTTGCTTGTTATTTTGGCCAAAATTATGAGTCTAATCTTATGGGTCCACTCAAGAACATCACCAGGAGATCTAAGGTAAATTTTCTCATGTACCTATTACTTTGGACTCATCGCTGTGCAGTCACAGTATAAGTGTTTAAACCTTTGCCCTGGGCTAAGACTGGATGAATTAATAGCTTCCACTGTCTTCTGCAAATTACCCAATTTTAGCCGGGACTCTAAACAATATTTCTAATGCTTTAAAAAATTCGAAGGATGCCATTAGTGCTTTTTGTGACCTATCAAAGGCTTTGGCGTTTGACTGTGTGGAACATAATACGCTATTACGTAAATTGAAACTTTATGGTATTAGAGATACCGCACTCAATCTTGTTGCCAGCTACCTTAAAGATAGATTTCAGTATGTAGATGTTAATGGGAGTAGGTCTCTAGGTTTGCCAGTAGGAATGGGCGTTCCACAGGGCTCTATTCTCGGTCCATTTCTTTTTTTAATATATATTAATGATTAGCCGTTCCTTGTTCAAAATTTATGTGATATTGTTTTGTTTGTCGACGATACGTCACTAATTTTTAAAGTTGATCGCAATTCAAGTAACTTTGATACCGTCAATAACACTTTTGCTCAAATATTAGGTTGGTTTTTGACAAATAATTTGTACGCAACCCTAGCAAAACCAAATGTGTTAAATTCTCTTTGCCTAATATCAAAAGTGTTCCTACTAATATAATTTTAAATAAGGAAACAATTCAACCAGTCGAATCAACCGTATTCTTAGATGTAACTTTAGATTGTAAGCTTCAGTGAAGCGCTCAAATATCCTGTCTCGCAGTAAAACTTAGTTCTGCAGCGTTTGCAGTTAGAAAAGTTAGGGAATTCACAAATATATATACTGCTAGACTAGTTTACTTTAGTTATTTTCACAGCGTAATGTCTTACGGAATAATGTTATGGGGTACAGCTGCTGACATACAGACTATTTTTGTCATTCAAAAGAGGGCCATACGTGCAATTTATAAGTTAGGTGCTAGAGATTCTTTACATGATAAATTTAAAGAAGTAGATATATTGACAGTTGCATCGCAATATACATATGCTAACTTAATGTACATTAAGAAAAACTTAATTCTATACCGCAAAAATAGTGATTTGCACAAAGTGAACACAAGGAATAAGCATAAACTGGTGGGAACTAACTACCGTCTACATATAGTTCAGAACTCATTTGCGGGCATTGGTATACGATTTTTCAACAAATTGCCTCTTGAAATAATGAATTTACCCATGCACAAATACAAACGGACAATTAGGAACTTTCTTTTACAAAGGGGTTATTACACTATTAAGAAATTTTTAAATGATAATACACCTATCCCCATGGGGATAGGCTAAGGCTTGTTTAACTCACGATTATTTTATTTTCTGACCGTTTAATATAATTGTTATATAAATCTGTTAAATTCTAGTTTTGATAAGTGACATGTTAAGTGGAGGTGCCTCGTGAACACATGATTTTTGCAGGATTTGGATATTTTTATGATTTTTGAATGTAGTTTAACATTATTTATCATGGTCATGTCATGGTCAGTATACCAATAGATTGTTTCTTACTGCCGGTTCGTATATCGTTGTCGTCATGCTCACTAAAATGTCATTTTTTGTGGTAGCGTCGTGTGTCGGGTCATCCCTGTCCCTCTAATATGGCGTGAGTTATGATGGCTGGCACATGCGTCATACTCGTGAACGGGTGCTACTTGCGATGACTGGTCGATGACGGTCTTGCGGGCTGGTATTAGATTTTAATATTTAACTGCATCATTTCCATCATGGTTCTGATCACTTTCGCGGATTGCCTGCGTTATTAGGTATATATAATGTAAGTGGATGCTCCTGTTTGACCATGTCTATTCTGAGGAGGCTAACTAAATGAACAACAAAAGTATTATGCTTGAGTATTATTATGTACAGTAAATATATACAAGTGATATAGAAGGTGTAACAGTTGCAGCACCTTACAAAATGTAAATTATGTGTATTATGCAAAACCTGGCCATGAAAAAGAGTGACCGTGCGTTTTATTGCCCGTTCTTTCTCATGATTCTACGCCCTTGCTTTGCGAACGTGGCAGTAAGTGTAAATGTAGAGTCTTTAAGTAATTATTTTATAAATTTATTATTTTGACGTTCTTAAGCATCACATTGTAACCCAAACGAATAAAGGATTTTGAATTTGAATTTGAATTTAACTTATTCTTCAATATAGCGTATTTTCATTTCAACTTACTACATACCTACATAGTCTCACGCTATAACCCCGAAGAGGTAGGCAGATTTGTATTTCTACACCCACTTTTCGCCAGACATACTTTAGTCCCACGTAATAAGGGGCGAGCCTATTTCCGTACCGGGCACATTTCCAGACTCCGTGCTGCTATTGAGAATTTCGTGACTGAAAAACCCAATAACTCTGCCTGACCCAGGAATCGAACCCGGGACCGCCCGATCCCACGCGCACATTTATGCCGCGAGACCAACGAGGCAGTCGTATAGGGTTTGATGTCGAGTTTTCCGTCTCTACGCAAAGATGGTATTTGCATCGTGTTATCCCTTAGTCGCCTCTTACGACACCCACGGGAAGATAGGGGGTGGTGACACTTGTATTCTATGCCGTCAACCACACGGCAAACTTCTTCAACTTACTACTTCAAAATATTTTATTTTCTCTCCAATATATTTTACTCAAAGTAAGGTAACCTAAATCAGTAAAAAAGCTTTATGAACAAGTTATTCAAAATGTTTTTCACTTTAAAATATTGTACAAATACTACTTGATACTGCACGATCTGTCAATTAACGTCAGCAAAAGACCTGCAAGCGTCTTATAAATTCAAATCACTGATGATAAAGGCTTCTATAAAGGAGACAATGATAGGTGTGGCTGAGACAGCAAAGTCCTCAGTAAACAAATCCTCATTTGGGACCTCAGGATTTTAGTTTTTGTTCGACCCAGAGTTCGTGATTGGATTTTATTTACATAAGGCAAGGCTTCTGTTTGTTTAATGTCCTAGTAGAGTTTTTAAGGGCTAATGCAAAGCGACAAACAAATAGGCAGGTGGACGAAAAAAAAAAACAAAATGATTTGCTAAGGATGCCGATTTACCCGACGTGCGAGGCCCTAAAAATATCAATTCTGCTTCTCCGACTCGAAAGACATTAATAATTAATTCAATACTATTATCGAAATTAATGTGAATCGTGCTGAGATGAGATACGAATAAATTTAATTCCACATTGTATTCGAGTTATTAAACGCAATTGAATAAATATTATGATGTGGTTGTACCGTGCGGTTTGCATGTTTAAAGAAGGGCTAAAACAGTCAACAGTACACCACTTAATTTGTGTGTATTGTTTCGTCCGTTTTGAACCACAACCACCTTCTAATTTATGATGAACTAAGTGACCAGATTTATGATGAAGTACATGACGAGATGACCTAGATAGTCGCTTTAGAGAGCGACTGGCTAGAGACTGCAAAGAAAAACAAAGATTTATGGAAATCCAAGGCAGAGACCTTTGCCCAGCAGTGGGACACTATAGGCTCATAAAAAAATTGGGCGAATCGGGTGAATTGAGTGGAATCAATTTGCCAAATTCTTTTAACAATTGTATACATGCTTAAAGTAATAAGTTCCAAGATAGTTGAGGCGTCACAGTCACGCGTATAATCTATTTGTCTGTCATGGTTATCCTGTAATATAAGCTACTAAAATAGGGTATTAGAGTATCAAACCTATTTGTGCAACCGAATATTTATTGTTTGTGCTCTTTAATATTATCTTTAGTTGAAGTACGGGTTGATATCGAATTTTTACTCTTTTCTTAAAAGTACTATTAGCTTCGAGCATTTTCCTTAGGCACCTCTTACACACAGAATGAATTGAGTAGTTAGATATAATCATCATTTTAAGTGAAAATATCGAAGACCAAAATTATAACGTGACTTAAATATATGTTAGCAAAGCGAAACTACGTGACGCGGCCAAATTACCAGTGCATTTATAATTATGAATTTTATGTGATAGAATTACGTACAAAACCGAATTTACGAAATAAATCTCATAAAATAATGTAGTGCCCCGGACTCAAAGGTATCAAAGGTCAACTCCCTAATATTTTCTTTAACATTACATACATATGTAAATAAATTGGCCGAGGTAAAAGAAAATTTAGATTGAATTTAGAAAGTATACATGTATTCGTTTTTACTTAATATCATGACGTTAAGTACTACATATTTGTAGTAATAGCATTTGCGCCGAGATTGACTAAAAATAGCTTTTATTAAAATGTTTTAGTCAAAGAACTTCAATGGCTCTTTGGTAAGGGTATTTCCTGTGTAGTGTGTCTATAACGAATAGACAATTATTGTAGAAAAGATATTGTCATACAATCAGTATATTGATTTTCTTATTGAAATTGTAATATCTTATCTTATAATTCTCTCAAGAGCTTAATAAAACCATTCAGCTTATTGGGCGCACTTTACAATGTTGTGTAAAACATATGCTAAATGTGATTGAAAAGATATTCGTTTCTAAAGTTTTCGTTATCAAATTTTATCAGATACTAGACTTTGGCCGTGGCGTCGCCCGCGTGAACTATTTGTGAATACCGTACAAGAATCTGTTCGTTAGTTTTAGAGTTTATCGTGTTCATACATACAGATAAGAAGACGTAAAGACATATTTATTTCTGCATTTTGGTTGTTTACAACACTCATACAAGTCAACACCCTATTCTAGATGATGCCGTCTTTTCCTAGCTAAATGACATCTTAGGAAGAAAGGCCGAAACAAACTCAGAGTCATTGTTTGTTTTTGTTTTTTTTGTCACTTCAAGGAAAAGAGACTTGATTGATCAAAATTAGCAATATAAAAAAAAGCGTGTATCTGTCAAGAATGTTTTGAAACTTATGATTACAAACTTTTAGTACACCTGCATCTGGTGGTAGGTATGCGTTGGTCAAATTCTGCAAGCCAAATTAGAACCATTTCCTTCAATCCGACGCAGTTGAAATTCCGACTGCAAATTCACTTTCGATCACAATGCACTTTTATTATAATCAAGTTAGATTCTACATTCTGGATTGGAGACAGAGCAGGGTTAACGGTTTAAACTTTAAGCACTTATACTACTATTCAATTCGTTGCGTAATTATCGTATTATTAAAACAGGAATCAACGTGATCGGGCTTTTAGTTACTTACATAAAGTGGAAAGTTTAAAGTATGCAGGTTGCAAAAGCATAAAAACATTTTTATGCTTTTGATAATATTTATATCTTACTAAAGAAAGTTAAACAGAAAAGGCAGCGATAGCCGAAAGGATATACCAACAGACTGCCATGCAGAGGGTATCAGGTTCGAATCCACGGCGCGCACCAATGACTTTTCGGAGTTATGTGCGTATTGAATTGTTAATTATCGCTTGTCCCGTGCCTCGGAGAGCACGTTAAGCCGTCGGTCCCGGTTGTCATGAAGATCTTTGGCAGTCGTTACAGGGCGTCAGTACCTTCTAAAATAAACTGACACTAGTCAAACCATGGAATATCGCTATTCCTTCGGGTTGCGGAGGTCAGACAGGCAGTCGCTCTGTGGAAAAGCTAATATTCAGCCAAATCCGGTTAGACTAGTAAGCGGACCCCAGATTGAAACTGGGATAACGCTAAGAGAAAAAAGAGAAAGAAGACTAAAGAAAGTTAAAATTAGCAGCTGCAACTCAAAGCTGTTCCCACAAACAATATAAAGATAAAGTAAATGTCGTACGTGCCTGAACCAAAACTATTCATCTGTACCATACCGATATAATCCAGACACATCGAAACCCAAAAAAGTGGCACTAATGGCCGTCATTTCATCAAGGCCTGGGAGACCAAATACAATAAGTTGACATCCGAAGAATAACGCAATTGACCCCAATTGGTTCCTATTACAGCCATATGGAACCTAAACCCTTTGTCTACCGGACCCGAATTTTATTCGCAAAACATCAAAGACCCGACTCTTTGTTGTGTATATTGAAGAGTACTTTTCTCGGCAATATTTTGGATACAAAAGGCTTAAGCTGTAGGAATATTAAGTTATATTCGTTCAATGTTCATGTTTTCCTTATAGGTTTCAGGCACGTTTGTTCGACCTCAGTCTCTGGGGTCGGAGTTTATAGGTACTCGTACCATTGATTGATTTGGTTCCACGGTTTCTGACTGGGAATTCTCTTGGGCATCTTTTACGGAGATCAGTACGTAAAGCAACTGAAGTGTCTTTTGTAGCATAGGCTGTGCTTAGTGGATATAAATGTCTGCATTGCAGTGAAGTTGCAGTATGTAGTGTGCATATATTTTGAGACAAATTGATATAAAAGGGCGACCGCATGAATTTATCAATTTTGGAAGTTAAACAACGTCTACCATCATTTTCTTTATATATAAGCTCTAACTGTTTTTTAACGAGTATGTGGCCATCCCGTTGTTGAAATTTTTATAGACCTTCCGAAGGTCCAAAAACCTAGTTACAAAAATTTCGCGCCTAGGGCAGCACACAAAACTGTTGGTTCCGGCTGTCATGAATATCTATTGTAGTTATTATAGAGAGTCACCAACCTCAAATACATCCTACAACTATTAGCATATGGCATCCAACTTCTAATGGGTGTATTTTCAAGTATTATGTGTGGTGTTATACGGAGTCCCTATTTTGTACCAAGTGTCATATAGTCCAAACTCTAAGAATTTCCCCTCATTACGAAAGCAGTTGTCCGTGTGGTGACGGATTAAGAATACGGAATGTCACCACCCCATATCATCCCGTGGGTGTCGTAAGAGCCGACAGAGGGAACATACTATGCAGAAACAAAGAACAGCACTGTAAGAGAAGGAAAACTTGATAGAAACCCTATACCAACCCGTTTGGCCAGCGTGGTATAGTAGGCCAATTCCTCCTTTTTAAAGGAGAGGCCTAGTCCAGCAGTGGACTGTAAGGGGCTGATGATGATGATGATGACGAAAGCAGTTGAAATAAAAAAAAAACGTGGCAAGATATGGTGCATTGTCCCGTATATTTTATATGAAGACATAACGTCTCACTCGTTGTATGTCAAAAGCCTCGTCCACCTTTGTAAGGCAGCATTAAGACTCGCGCCGAGAACACTTTACAATGTAAAAATAATGGTTTAGATCGCGCTACTGTTAATACTGCTATGTATTATGTACGTGTTGTTCAATACTTAACCCTTGAGGTGCGATCAAACTATAGGCAAAGTGCCACAAGTGCGAAAGGTCACGTTGGTGCAAATTTTGCATTGGCGTAGGTTACCGGAAAAAAAATAATTATGACACCTTAATATAATTATATCACATAAATTGCATACCATTGTGTTGGTTATAAAATCAGCTATCATAATAATAACATGAATTACTACTAAAAGCTCACCTTTTCGGCAAAACAAGCTTACAAACTTAGAGGTTTGTTTTTTACACTCGTTCGCACAAGCATTTCAACACATATTAATGAATTTCATTACTTGTTTGGTTCATAAACACAAAAACATTATCACATGTACCTTTAGGTTTTCACACAATACATTATTTATTTGTAACAAATGAATCTAACGCCACTAAAAAAATTATAATCCGAACGCGTAACAAAAAGTTCGCCGTGCCAGGCAGCCATGTTGCTGTAACGAACACTGTGGCTGTCAATTATTTACCATTTGAAACACGATAACAGTGAAAATGTACAAAAATACTAGTATTTAATTGGTAAAATATGTTTTCAGATAAATAATCTGGGTACTTTTATGTCTTTCATAACTATTAAAAGAGTATTTATCATAAAACTATTACGAAAATAGCAAGTTTCAAGAGTAGAAATAGCCTTTCTTAAAAGTTTTTGCCTTTTATCACTGTATTTCTTGTCTTTGTCACGAATAATGTCACTTCACAATTAATATTTATTTATTTTTGAGCAAATCTATATAAGTATCTTTATAAAATATTCACCGGTTTCTTCCACAAGACAACTTTTATTATAAAGATCGCGGAACAAAACACAACAATGGCGGACGCTTTCGCAACTGAGACACAGATAATTATATTTCAATATATTTGGCGCGTTTCGTTTCTCTCACCCTTCTAAAACGATTTAAATGCATAGAATATGAACTATTCTAATAGTTACTACTTTCGTTTCTTGGTTTAAGTAAAACAAAACGTAAAAAAACCGCGATCAATAGAACGATTTTAATTGAGTACGACCGTGCGTGCCGCAAACCCTTCGGACCACAAAAATTAGAGCACGACCGTGCGTGCTGTAATTACGTGAGGGGTTTAAGCAATAATCCGGTGTATAATTGGATGAAAGATAAACTGGCACCTTTGAATTGTTTGGAGCGAAACTACTCATATTTCAATATAACGTAACCATTTGCAAGGAAAACAAACAATTGTGTATAATAGTATTTGCGTTGATTTTGCGTTTTATCAAAACATTGGATCTCAAAAGAAAACTTACCTGATTTGTATAACTTATGATGACAGATTAGCTTGTATAGAAGTAATACTTGTCATGAGGTTAATAAAAACACGTCTCAATCTTATCTGTTTTTACTATCAACATTATCAAGAAATTTGTTTACACAGGTTCCAAGAAACTCACAGACAATAAAACTAATTCACATTCAAACTTTACCAAGTCACTTTACTGCTATTTATCCTTCATCTTTAACAACTTAGGCATTATAACGAACGCTGAAGATATTTATACCATCGTATTTTACGAGTTATGCCTTCGATGACAAGAAAAAGTATAACGAACAAGTTGGTAATTTCAGAAGTTAAAGTAAGTCACTTTTTTTAACTTCTCTTTACATACTGCTTTACTTACAAAATTGCTTACTTAAAATTTTATCGATAGGTTCGGCAATATTTATGCATGTTTTTTGTTGGAATGGTATTTATAACCTGTAAAAAGAACAAACCTGTAACCTTGCAAACTTTTCTTTGAGGAGTAAATTACTCTTAATATTTTTTCATGCTTATTGGTTTCACGTTGTAAGTTTGAGCTTATTATCGTCATGTTACAGTTTGATTGCGGCATTTAGCTTTTAAGTATTAGACATTTTTTAAGTTGATATTTATTTTGGATGTGAAAACATAATATTTAAGCTTTCAAGATCTTTAATACACAGCGACAATTTATCGAACTTGACCACATTTTTTTTATGAAATTCCAGTTATCTTCTTGATGGTATTAAAGTATGGATAAATTGGCTAATCGAAATCTCGTTTTTATTATATAAATAAAAGTATTATTTTTAATGACTTCAAATCTGTCTATCGTAAGACTATACCATACATATATTTGAGATTCCTACATCATTGCCTTTTATTTGTTATGTCACACGAGACAGTTATAAAAACTTCTATAAATTTTAATTGTTTACGTTATATATTAATTTTTGGTAACTACTATATTTAGCCATTATAATTATTACTCGATATCGAAAAAATGTGTTCAATACTTGGTTGTCTATATGGGCGCAAATTAATATATAATGATTATATTGTTACGAAAATGTTAATAATATTTAAGATTGATATTTAAATAACTATTTTTAAACACAGAACTGAGAACTTCACTACTTTACAATATTAGACACTGTATTGGCTGCTTAACTGTTTTATAAAGATTGGGTATTTAATTTATCGCTTAGTTATTAAGATAACTCCAGGAACTTTCAAAGTAAAATCAATAAGTATTAAATAACATTATTGTGACACTTTATGTTTACAGTAATAAATAACACGTGCCTATATTTGCATCCTGTTGATAGCGCCATCTGTTGACAATGTTGTAAAGCAGCGTTTGATTATTAAAATAAATGTTATTTGTATAAAATAAATCATATGGTGTTGCGCAATATTCATAACAATATTAATGTTGATTTTTGATAATTAATTGTACAGTAATTTCAATTATATATTGAAAAGGAAGTGGCAGTTCTTAAACATTAAGTGTAATGACGGTTAGTTTATAAAAAGGACTGTAGGTCACATTTTAATTCAATTCTGTGCTAGAAATTGTCTGAAAATAAACCAAGTAATATTACGTGAGTGTTTTTATTGAATGGAGTCTGGACACGATAACCCTGGCGTATCGCCGACAGCAGCGGTTGGGATAAACGCCCCCTAAGAGACTTCGGGATCTACGGTTGGCGCGAGAGTGACGTGAGTGTCTCTTGGCTTAGCCGCCATTACCAATGATGACCTGAAGACTGATGCGACAAGCGCTTGGAAGCCGTGTTTGGCGCTAGTCAACCCTGATCGGAGACCGCACGGTGTGTCGGAGTTATGGCGAGCACGTTTACACTTCACGTGAGGCCAACAGCGAGCGAGAGCGACAGAGCGACTACGATGGGGTGCACGCACCGGGGTGTGCTGTGGCGTGAACGCTGTTCTGCTCTGAGTTCTACCAGAGGTTGCAGATGCGGGTTGTTGATGCACTGACCAGAGGTATTTATCCAGAGCTTATTATATTTTATAAATTATGGTGCTTACACGATTACCTACTGTCCCCGTAAGGATTACCAGATAAACATTATATAGTCAAAATTACGAACGTTACACCCCAAATAGAACTTATAGCTAACTGTTGTTTATCCACGTTTGGTACATAGCAGTGCTACTGTGCTTATAGTCATGTTATGCCGTCGGCTGGAGCTCTTGTCTGTTTATTAATCGTTAGGCCATGTCGGAAACTTTCTGTAAAACTTACTTATCTACACAAGATAGAGAAAATAGCATTGTTGTTATGTGGTTCTACTAATATAATTAGTAGTAAAGAACGGTATAACTGTCCTTTTCAAGTTGAAGCTCTGATATAGATGCATTGTATAAATTACCTGATTTGCTTTCAGTTTAAATAAGCTACTGAATATGAATTCAATTGGTAGTCAATAGGTTATCTCAATAGTAAAACATTAAAGGAATCAAAAAATTATTTATAGCCCTTGTTTACATATTACATAAGGCTAACTAACTGCATTACTTATGGCTAGTGCCCACGGCGCGATTATATGAAGCCTCTCTTGATAAATGACTATCTACCACAAAAATAATTAATTGCATAAAACCAGTAGTTTCACGGATAAGTGCATTCAACAAAACAAACTTCAGTTTTACGATATTAGTACAGATATATATTCAGAAGGTAGATATAAAAATAAATTTGTGATACACAAAGCTATTTGTAAAGCTACAAAATAGGTTTTATTATATATTTTTGGACTCTGTAGGTGATTTCATTTTAACATTATGTTGAAATTGTTACTGTCAACTTGCAGCTCAAGTATCTTAATATTTGTCGTTTAATTTTATACCTGTATAGAATGATTTGATCCGACCATGATAAGTCCTTGCTTAACCCAAACTACTGAAGCTAGAAACATGAGATCTGGACAGTAGATTTCTTTATGGACATATGCACTCACTTAGGTTCTATAATAGTCCACCTCTAAGCATTTTAGGTTGAAAGTCTTAAGGCAGGTGACTGCTAATCTTTTATAAATACCAAGCCTTAGTGTTATACTTGGTAAATACAATTTATTTTATTTGTGAGTTCATTTGCAAAGTAAGTTGCATCTATATTCAAGATGACAACCAGTGATAAACCAATAAAATTTAGTGCCAACCTCATTGCTTAGCTCTTGTGGAATACAAGACAGTTAGAAATATGATTATTAGGATAATGATAAGTGGGTTTAAAGAACATGATGTGAAAATCCATATTATCTCTTTTCCCATTTAGCAGTATTTATTCTTGGCAAATAAAATTAAATGTACGGACTACTCATCCTTTATTTCTAAGTCAGTTGTGATTAGTCAGTTTAAATTTATTTATTCAGATAAACAATTATTAATTGTGTATGAATAAATAAGAATTACATTAGCACCACATGTTAACAGTTTAAAAAAAATATAAACTTTATTTAGAAAATTACCTTAAATATAAAGTCAAATAAAACTATTGATTTAAACTCACCACCATATTAACTATACAAACTGAGTGGAATCATTTTTAGAAATAAGACTGCACTACTCTTGCTTTGACGGAGTCTGGTAATGTGCCCGGTATCTACGGCAATAGGCTCGCCCCCTATTACGTGGGACTAAAATAAATCTGGCGAAAAGTGGGTGTATCAATACACCTCTGCCTACCTGTTCGGGGATATAGGCGTGAGACTATGTATGTATGTATGTACTCTTGCTTTGTAATATCGGTAGCTTGTAAATTTCTCTTTTATGGCTCAGTTGGCAAACAATTCAACAATTTCACAGCTTGCACTATGCCTAAAAATATTAAATATTGGATTAAACATGTTCTTACATGAGTAATAATTATAGCACTAGTATTTTCGAAATCCTTGGATATGCATGGTTTGAAATCATTTCATATTTATCACCAACAGTCTAACTGTTCACGGCTGAACAATAGGCCTCTCTTTGTTCTTTCCATTTTGTTTGCCTGTTTGATGTGGATAAAACTTATTTTGAATATATTAAGTCTTTAACTGTTTTATCAAGACTGCAAAATATGGGTATCCTGATAACTTGTGTCTTTTGTATTTTACCTTATGCGTAAAATATGGGCTCCAACACTATTGTAGCTAAGATAACTATGCTATACTAGCTAATATAACAATGCACAGGTTGAACATGCCTGATATATAGATATAGCTTAATAGACCGGACCACTTTGTAAGAGTAAAATTTTATTTCATCCACAGTAACGAAGGTTCATGGAACTAATATTTGGGTGGGAAATGTTGCCCACCACCTGTCTTTTGAGTGTTGCAGGTTGATGATGACATCCTGGCAGATGACCTGACCTTGGTGTGAAGAGAGGATGGACGAGCGGTCCTTTACTGATTGGTATGTATGGATGACGGTGGCCCGCCCTTTTGACGTCGGTGGTTTTGTGTGTGGAGTGCTTGCACACGTGCCGCATGGGTGCTGTACTGAGCTGGAGTCAAGCATTGTTTGCTAACCCTTGTTGCTGATCAACATCAACAACTGTATGAGCAGCTTGACCGTATGGGCGGAGGATTCGTTAGATACCGATTTACGTGGGGGGTCCTCTACCTCCTCCACTGTCGTTGTTGGACCTAAGTAATTGCATTGTATTTATATAACTGATCATAACTAGCGATGATGATTATTTTATGTATATGCATTGATGTGTTTATGAGGCAAATTATGCATTTATGTGTTTGAGTAAAATTTTATTTTTCCTATCCAACATCCTGCCCAAAACGCTGGCTGGCCAACATGCGTATCCTTGATCCTGGTCTTGTTGGCTAGATCCCGTGATGGGTGATGCCGTGTGTTGGCTAGATCCCGTGATGGGTGATGCCGTGTGTTGGCTAGATCCCGTGTTGGGTGATGCCGTGTGTTGGCTAGATCCCGTGATGGGTGATGCCGCGTGGGCTAAATCGACCCTATGTGGGTGATGCCGTTTGTGGACTAGATCCCTATGTGGATGATGCCTGTGTGCGCTAGATCCCCATGTTGGTGATGCCACGAGTTGGCTTAGCCATGGGTGATGCCACGAGTTGGCTAAGATCCCTATGTCGGTGATGCCAGGAATTGGCTTAGCCATGGGTGAAGCCTTGTTTGTTAGATCCCGTGATGGGTGACGCATGCCTCAGGCTAAGATCCTATTACTAGGTGAAGCCTTGTAAATAACTTTTAGTTTATTATGTATGATAAACGCTTATTTATGTAATTTTTATATTTATATTCATTCTTTTTGTTTGTTATGCTGTTTATTCTGTAACCGTTAAATAATTAGCGCGAGGAGCGCGCTGGATCAGCATGGCCGTATGTGCGCAAATTAATATATAATAAAGACATAAAGAGACATAAAGACATATTTATTTCTGCATTTTGGTTGTTTACAACACTTATACATGTCAAAACCCTATTCTAGATGAAGCCGGCTTTTCCTAGCTAAATGACTTCTTGAGAAGAAAGGCCAAAACAAACTCAGAGTCATTGTTTTTTTTTGTCACTTCAATTTCTTTAGTCTTTTCTTCATCTTTTAAAGTTCAGACAAAAATGGGTTTAGTATGCAAGTACAATGCAGGAAATTATCTGACGCTTTTGACTGACTCGGCCCACTGATGGCCCGCATTCAACAGCAAATGTACGGCTCATATACGGCATAAGCATGTCAGCCTAAGCCATCAGACAGGTTGCCACAACTATTTGTTTATATGTTTAATAATGCCCACATCGTACTCACAACTTAACATGCTAATACACAGTAAAATACATGTTGCAAACAATAAGTAAAAATAATAAAAATTTAAACAATAAAATGTCATATATTTAAAATGTCAGAAAATATTATTAAATGTCAGAAAATATTATTGAATGTCAATTTATGAATAATAATATATTACTTAAGTAATTTTAAATGTCAAAAGAAAATAAATAAAATAACAATGTCAAATCAAACAATGTCAAAACAAAATAAATAAAATTACAAATGTCAAATTAAAAATGTCAAAATGTAAAAATATAAGTATTACAAATGTAAATAAAAATATCATGTCACTAATTTCAAAATGTCAAAATTCATAATTTTTTAACTCAATTCCAGGTTAGAAGCCACCCACGGTGAAGCTAAGCGGGATCCCGGGACGCTCCACGTGGGCATGGTAGAGGCCTGCGTAGGATGCGTCCCATGGTGCGAGTGCGGGGGACAGTTCTGTCTGTCACTCGCAGTCGGGTGCGGTCGCGGGAGGAGAGGCGTGTGGGTGTTGCGTTGCCCCGCGCCCTATCTCCCGCGACCAAATGGAGGCGCACCATCGTTGCGTCGCGGTGGGGCCGCAGAGGAAGAGGAGATGCGGTGTTGCGTTGCCGTCCTCCCTATCCTCTGCGGCCGCTGGGTGTTTTGGCGGCGGAGCCCAACACCTTCATCCGCCGCCAAGGGGGTTTCGTTCGGGGCCCGCCTGACCATCTGGCGGGCCAATACCCGTCGGGGGGTAGCGAGGAATGCTTTGGTGAAACCCTACCCTCCGACACATGGGTACATGAGGAGCACGGGTTGGTTTTTAGTCAGTAAGAGTCTGACAGTCCCCTTCGTCCTTCCCCCCCGGGGCGGAGGGACTCCATGAGGATTTTCCAACCCGATACCAAAAAAAAAAAGGCATTTTTGTCTGCTAAATAATCTTTAACTGTGTAATAAGCTTTTGAACACAAGCTCTGTTTAATAAATACTTTGAATTTATTAATACTTAGTTCCTGAATATTGCCTGGAATTTTGTTGTAAAAAAGTATGCTTTGACACTTGTATGAGTTACTTATTTTGTGTAGTCTAGTTGAAGGTAGAACAAGTTTGTTTTTATTTCGTGTCTTTAATTTATGAATGTCGCTGAATTTAGAAAACATATTTATATTTTTCCTGACATATAACAAGTTCTCATAAATGTATTGAGATGCGACAGTCATTATCTTAATTTCTTTAAATTTTTCCCTCAGTGAATGCCTTGAACCAAGACTGTAGATTGCACGAATAGCTCGCTTCTGCAGTACAAACACAGTTTGAATGTCAGCTGCGTTGCCCCATAATAAAATGCCATATGAGATTATGCTGTGGAAATAACTAAAATATACTAATCTGGCCGTATCTATATCAGTTAACTGACGAATTTTGTAAACCGCGTATGCTGCAGAGCTAAGTCTATTCGACAACTGACCTATATGTGGGCCCCACTGTAGCTTAGAATCTAAGGTTATACCTAAGAATACGGTGTTATCTATAAGATCCAACTTTTCTCCATTCAAACATATGTTAGGTTTAACTTGTTTCACATTCGGTCTTGAAAATCGTATACATTTTGTTTTTCTTTCATTTAACAGTAAATTGTTAGCTGTAAACCATTTAACTACTTTAGAGAGAGCGTTATTTACATCGTCATTATTTGATTGTTGTCGTCTTAGTTTAAAAATAAGTGATGTATCATCAGCAAGTAACACTATCTCTTCATTATTTTGCATAATGTATGGCAAATCATTAATATATACAAGGAAAAGGAATGGACCAAGAATTGAACCTTGCGGCACTCCCATTGTGACCACTGAACCCATAGAAACTTTTCCATTTACCTCAACTCTCTGTATCCTATTACTCAAATATGATGTTAGGAGATCCAAAGCAGTGTTCTTAACTCCATAGTAATGTAATTTCC
The DNA here is from genome assembly GCA_944739405.2 of Euclidia mi. Taxonomy (NCBI): domain Eukaryota; kingdom Metazoa; phylum Arthropoda; class Insecta; order Lepidoptera; family Erebidae; genus Euclidia; species Euclidia mi. The sequence goes on from OX123184.2 coordinate 21,357,164, forward strand.
TGATCAATGTTTCATGAAACACGCAATCAAAAGCCTAAGATAAGTCACAAAAGACTCCCAGAGCATCATGCGACTCCTCCCAGGCATCAAAAATACTATCTAAAAGCTCAACTCCAGCATCGGTAGTTGAGCGACCCCTAGTAAAACCAAATTGTTTTTCATGTAACAGCTTATCTATATATTAAAAGAATTTGTGTTTTATAATACGAGTCGGCCAGCCCGTTCTACCTAACCGATTCGCAGGATTTTTTTTTAAATGAAAGCTCTTGCTGCATAGATTTTTCATCAAGCATTAGAAATTACCTAACTTGCACATTCATCAAGTTATATGCAAAAACAGTTTTCTCCCATACATTTTTTACGTTTTCGTAGCCGTAGTCAATGATTTTCTGCTTCTATATATCTGGTTCTCATTGAGGTAGGCGTTTCGTTATAGGCCTAAAACACGCGCTGAAAAGAGTTCTTTCATTTGATGGTATGCTCATTTAAATTGGGTAAGATTGAAGGAAGATAGGCGTGGACATTCAACTTATTTTTCAATTTCTCTTAATATATAAAATCCTTGCGTTACTGACTGACTGACAGACACGCTGCAGCCGAAACTATTGGGCACAGGAAGCTGAAATTTGGCATGCATGTTTCTTGGGGACCGTATGGGTGCACTAAGAAGGGATTTCCCGAAATTCCCACGGAATCAGCCAAAACGGGTAAATTAAAAAAAAAATGCAGGCGTAGCTGCTGGCGTCGTCTAGTTTTCCTATAAATTTCTTAAGATTCCATTGCTTTCTCTCTACATGGACGGTTCTTAATTCAAAAATATTTTTATGGCATCTAATAAGATCCTTGCGGTAACTGCTAGGAAAATAAACGTTATGCCTCCTTAAGGTGACCTTGCCTTACTTTCATACGGGTGTGAGTGTGGTGGTGTGTAAAATATACGCGATGTTGGTCAAATTATCACTATAGTGAATTTTCGCTGATGGCAGGTAATATTCCCCGAATGTTACCAGTTAACCCTTAATGTTGGGTGAATTGATCTCTGATGTTGAGGAATTTCCCTTACGTTTTATGTTAGGAATATTTTTGTGTTTTTAAATTACAGACTTTCTTCGGGCATCTTAATTTTTAGGGTTCCGTGCCACGAAAGGAAAAAACGGAACCCTTATACGATCACTTTGTTGTCCGTCCGTCTGTCAAGACCCTTTTTTTATGTGTAACATATTACAGCCGTTCTATTGTCATACATATCATAGTACTATTGTCATATATTCTTCATCAGCCTTAAAGTCATATATTATAATTATATTATTACAAGTGGTAGTTATGGTAGAAATTGTAGCTTTGGTAAGAATAGTAGTTTTGAGAGAAAAGGTAGGTACTTTTGACAGCACCGGCGGCTTTGGTAGAAATGGTAGTTATGATTTGGTAGAAATGGTAGTTTGACGACCGGTTAGCGAAGCGGGAGTGTAAGCGACAGCTACGCCGAGGGTCGCGGGTTCGATTCCCGCTCAAGTCAAACATTTGTGTGCATGAAGATGGATGTTTGTCTTGGTCTGGGTGTTTCTATGTATAATATGTATGTATTTACAAAAAAAAAATATATATGTATGTTTATCCATTGTCTAGTACCCATAGTACAAGCTCTGCTTAGTTTGGGACTAGATGGTGTTGTGTGAATGTGGTAGAATATATATATAAATTCCTACCAAAAGTACAATTTTGACCAAAACTTTAAACGTCATTATTACATTTCTAAATTATGATGGATTAATCACACCCATACACGAAACAAAATAAATCGTGCTTCTCAAAGAAATATTTAGCTGGATAACAGAAATAAAACCTATTTTCTTACTTATAAAAAAGTTATTAATCTATATTTTTAATTTTGATAATAAAATATTGACGGATAAAGAAAAAGGGAAGTTAGCGTAAGTTAGTTACTTAAGTTTTTGATTTAATAACGTATTTTTTGTGAGTAGTTGTGTTTTCAATTATAATGATGATTCTTGGAAGGAAATTGAAAAATGCTCAGAGAAAGTTTGAACAAAGAATCTTGGTCAATGACGGCCCTGTTGGAGATTTGGTACCGGATGGTCCTCCTACTGCTAAAAAAATACGGGTGGAAACGGGTTCAGATTTGATTAATTCTACCATCGACAATTTTCAAGTGATTTCCGTTCTTGGTGACGGTAATTGCTTATTCCGCGCAATTTCTTATTGTTTACATGGAAGTGAGAATAAACATTATGAAATTCGTTTGGCCACTGTTGATAACATTGTCAATAAGTGGGATGTATATAGTAACTTCACTGTTGGGGACGAAGCATAATTATGGCCAGACCATTACAAATGCAACAGATTACAAACGTGTGATGGGTGCCAATAAACAGTACGCAGGGCGTGCTGAACTTCAGTGTTAGTGAGCTATATCCCGAGTGTCAATTCAGAGTTCACCTGGAAAACAGTAATACGATTACTGACTATGGTACTGGCGAAATTGTTCATAACTTGCTATTTTCTGGGCACCTGGACGAAGGGCATTACAGTGTCCTAATGGAAAGAATGGTAGGGCAGCACAGTCATATTGAAGAACTTTCTTTCGATAATGTTTAGTTATACATATTATATATATCCCTATTGCGCGGCAAACCATTCAGTAATGCTAAGGTGGAAATTTCACGATACCTAAGGTGCAACGCAAAGCCAATGTTGTGAGAAAAGAAGTTTTGTGATATATTATATTTTTGGTAAGAATATCATCTTTTTACTTATTATATAAGGCTACAATGTACTCATCATACCTATATGTAAGAGCTTTTTTATAATATTAAAATATGCTGTGGAGCAGCACGGGTCCTCTAGTTGTTATTAAAATGAATTTGAAGCTGACCTAGAATTAATTTTTCAAAAATTTTACTAAACGTGGGTAGCACAGATATTGGCCTATAATTAGTGGGGTCAAATGTGCTACCTGATTTAAATAACGGAATTACTTTACTACTTTTCATTTGATCAGGAAACACACCACAGTCAATGCATCTATTGAAAATCATTGCCAGTTCCGGTGCTACTGTGTTGATTATAGATTTCATAATCACAACAGAATTGCCCCAAAGATCACTAGTCTTTTTCAAATTAAGGGTATTAAAAGTTTTTACAATATCTCTGTCAGTGACATAACTAAAACTAAATTCAATGTTACACCTATTGACATTTTGTTTCAATAGAGATTCGGCGTCATTAGGGGTCGAGTTGAGAGATTTAGTGGTTGAGACTGGAATGTCTGTGAAGAAATTTTCAAATGCTGTGGCAACCTCAAAATCTGACTTTAATATCTTTTTATTTAATTGAAGAGTGTAATCGTTACTTTTAATCTTGACCCTTCCAGTCTCATTGTTTATAATATCCCACGTTGCTTTTATTTTATTGTCACTGTTTTTAATTTTTGATTTTAAATAAAGTGTCTTAGCTTCACGACAAATCTTTTTAAATAACTTGGAATAATTTCTTACATATTGACAAAATTGTTCATCATTTTTATTAATTACTTTCTGTTCATATAATTCGTAAAGCTTATTTCTACTTTTATAAATTCCAGTGGTTGCCCATTCACTGAAGGATATAGTACCAGCAACTGAGATCCTCTTAGGGACAAAGATAGAATTGAATATAGTACAGTACATGTCAAAGAAAGAATTGTACAACTTATTAGGATCGTTATTATAGCATAAGTATGGCAATGTACTTGTGAGTTTATCCTTAAGTCCCTTCAGACGACGCAAAGTTTTTGCCACCACACTCAATTCCTTTCTACCTACTTTTTTAGACTGCATAGCAAATGTTATAGATTGTCCACAATGATCTGATGTTAATTTGTTAATTATTTGCTTTCTAACTGGTACAATATCTGTAAATATATTGTCTATACAAGTAGATGTCGTGGAAGTTATCCTGGTGGGTTCCAAAAATAGGCATGCAAGATTATATGACTTGAACAAATTCTTAATTTTGTGGCAATTCAGGGAATCTTCTAGTAAATTAATATTAAAATCGCCACCTACTATTATAGATTTATTTTGTTGGCATAGCTTCCGTAACACATCATCCATGATACTTTCAAAGTTGTCATTGCAGGATGATGGTGGCCTATACACACTCAAAACAAGAAGTTGATCCAACTCCACACAGGCTATTTCAACTGTCCGTTCAACAGAGAAACTAACAATGTCACTACGATTCTCAAATTTAAGCAGCTTGTTAACTAAAATCAACGATCCACCATGTATTGCATTTTGTCTGCTGAACGAACTACCAACTAGATGGTTATTAAAATTGCACATGAACTGGTGATCTTTAAGCCAATATTGTGTTATACACAAAATATCGACGCATTCACCATTCATGAACAACTCCACTTCTAAATTTTTATTTGACATACCTTGTATATTTTGATGTACCAGTTTTAATACTTGTGAATTTCTAAATGAATTATTAGTTGGATTGGGCTTATTCGTACATACCAGCCCATTATTAATGAAAGTGTCATTGCAAGAGGTATTCTCTATTGTCGAATTATTTAATTTAAATTAATAGAAATGTCAGACTGTGTAGCCAAAATACTGGCTGAATCATTATAAATGTCATTTTGTTGCTGTATAGGGGCAACACGTTTATTAGCCAAATTCTTGGCTGAAATGTCAATACAAAATGCTAGCGACTCAGCTAGTTGTCTTTTATAATAAGAATTCAGATAACAAGTATCTTGCGTCAAATGTAAAGCTTTACTATTATAATTGTTAGAGTCAAAAACATGAAATTGATTGTTATTGTATGACCAACTACACAAATTTATATTAAGACTATGTCTAATATTATTTTCTTTCTGTGGCAATCCTTTACTGAAAGGTAAAGTGAAAATGATTTTATTGTTACGAAAATGTTAATAATATTTAAGATTAAGAATAGAATAAGAATAAGAATAATTTATTTTGTAAGAATATGAGTACAAAATACAGATGGTAATGTTACAAAATAATATTTCCGTCATATTCGACGAGAGTCTGGTGTACAAAATTTAAAAACATTTTATTATCAAAGAATACGTACAGGATTCAAAATAATTAAATAAATTTATGCATGTCAACGTATTGCTAGTTACATAATTAAATATGGTCAGTCAAAATAAAATTAAATAATAAGTGTACATTAATAATAATAAAACTAAAATGTCAAATTGTTACAAAATTAAGGATAGATGTCAAAACATAAATTTCAAGTTTAAATAGTGTCATTCAAAAAATCCTTTATACTATAGTATGCTTTATTATATAATATTTCCTTAAGTTTCAGTTTAAATTGGCTTGTATTTAACCTTTTACATGTTCTTGGAATTTTGTTATAAAGTTTTGGTGCCATACAAAATATGCTATTACCCATATGAGCAGTCTTGGCGCTATGCATACAGAGTCTATCATTATCTCGCCTGTTACGCTTAACAGTATCAGAAAGGCGAGGAAAACATTGAGGATTCATTCTAACGAAATTACAAACTTCCATGATATAAACATGGTAACATTAAAATTTTATATTTGATGAAAAATGGCTGGCAACTATCTGTAACTTTCAGTCCAAACATAGCACGTATACAGCGTTTTTGCAATTTGAACACAATCTCTTTATCACTTGCATTGCCCCAGAAGATTATGCCGTATCTCAAGGTAGATGCTACTAATCCATGATACGCAGTAAGTAAAGTATGAGTATCGATCGTTGGTGCAAGCTTATAAAGAGCGTAGGAGTGTCTGCTAAGTTTTTTAATCTATATGGCTTTTCCAATTAAGTTTTTTGTCAATATAGATACCGAGAAATTCCGTATTATCTACTTGTTCTATTAATTTGTTACTATATACAATGTCAATTTGTGAGGGGGTTTCAATTCGTTGACTAAAATGCATAATATTTGTTTTAGTCAGATTAATTTTCAAATTATTATTTTCTAGCTAGGATATTAAAGCAGTCAAAGAATTATTTATGTCATTTTTATAAGAATTAAGATTAGAATTTTTACACGCGATTGTCAGGGTGCTGTCGTCAGCAAAAAGAGTCAGAGGTTGAGATGTCGAATTTGGCATGTCATTTATATATAAAATAAATAAAAAAAGGTCCTAACACACTCCCCTGTGGGACACCAAATTTAATTAAGCGCTCATTTGATGTGTAGGTTAATTCTGTTTTTGTATTCATGTCCAATTTTTTAATAGCTTTTATTTGTTTGCGGTTTGAAAGATAGGATTCTAGAAGTTTTTGTATGTTGCCTCTTATGCCATAACATCCTAATTTGTCTTTCAAGATAGCATGGTCAACTGATTGACTGACAAATGATTGATATTTAAATAACTACTTGTGAACACAGAACTGAGAACTTCACTACTTTACAATATTATACACTGTATTGGCTGCTTAACTGTTTTATAAAGATTGGGTATTTAATTTATCGCTTAGTTATTAAGATAACTCCAGGACCTTTCAAAGTAAAATCAATTAGTATTAAATAACATTATTCTGACACTTTATGTTTACGGTAATAAATAACATGCACCTATATTTGCATGCTGTTGATAGCGCCATCTGTTGACAATGTTATAAAGCAGCGTTTGATTATTAAAACAAATGTTATTCGTAAAAAATAAATCATATGGTGTTGCGCAAAATTCATAACAATATTAATGTTGATTTTTGATAATTAATTGTACAGTAATTTAAATTATATGTTGAAAAGGAAGAGGCAGTTCTTAAACATTAAGTGTAATGACGGTTAATTTATAAAAAGGACTGTAGGTCACATTTTAATTCAATTCTGTGCTAGAAATCGTCTGAAAATAAACCAAGTAATATTACGTGAGTGTTTTTATTATAATGGAGTCTGGACACGATAACCCTGGCGTATCGTCGACATCTATGACCACCCTTGTACCACACTAGTTTTAAGTTCTATTTGCTAACTGCGTTCTTGTATTTTCTTCAGGTGTACAAAAAATAAATTTCTATCTATTTACCTTTGTCTCTGGGTGTGCCATATTTCACCATTTGGCCCTAGTGTTTCAGCGCAAGCTTAATGTAGTGATGGAACAGAAAGACTCGCGAGTGATCTCCTAAAAAAACTTACATACTTACCAGGTAACATGGTTAGACTTTGTGAAGGTAAATTTGAAAGACGAGCGCATAAAAAAAATGAAATCCTAACCTTCTTGCTAAACCATTGTGACAGTTTCAGGAAAAGCAATTTCAAGATAGGTACCTACTAACATTTCACCAGTTACAGGCCGTTCCACGATTGCCAGTTACACTTCTGTGAATTCAATATTATATTCCATTTTATTCTTTTGAGAACAGAGTGAATCGAAAGTACTTTACTTCTTGACGAGTAATTTCTATACAAACGCCGGTTCTTATAACTATTTGCCTCTGATTCGACAGCGTACTAGCGGCTAAGCTGCAATACTCGTACTGTTAAATAGTCGAAATTTCACTAAGCACTGGCTATTGGCTGTCGAGTTTCTGAAACAATGCCGTTCTAGTTTCGAGTATACGCTTCGTGTTTGGACAGCTCTTGTGCCTTTTTACCGTGTTTGAACCTGACCTCACATAAACATTGTTCAGAATTTATATTAGGACATGCCAAAGTACTGTGGTGACGGATTAAAAAAACAAAGTCTCATCACTGCCCATTTTATTATGTGAGTATCGTAAGAGACGAATAATGCCCGGTTTCTGAAGTCCCCAGATATACTCTCAACAGTTATTGATTCATTTAAGTTATGGAAAGGATAAACGTTGATTAACTGACACTGCGTTTCTGAATGCCCATTGGAGCGTTCCATAACTATTGAACCAATATGTAGTTCTTTTTCTGCCATTAGATGGATCTGTTATAAAAAACGTGTTGAAAATTTATTTAACTATGTTAATTTATCCGTTAAACTAGATTTTTAATCGTATATATTTTTTTCAGGAGTGAATAACTAGTTGCTCGTTATTTTACTAAAATAATATCATAATGTGCCTCCATTTGGTCGCGGGCGATAGGGCGCGCGGCAACGCAACACCGACACGCCTCTCCTCCTGCGACCGCACCCGACTGCGAGGGACAGAAGAACTGTCCCTCGCACCCGCCCCTTTGGACGCATCCTGCGCAGGCCTCCGTCAAGGCCACGCGGAGCATCCCCTCCTGGATCCCTCTTAGCTTCACCGCGGGTGACCAATCCACGGTTACTAAGCCCCCTCACCACGACAAGGTGGAGAACCCACGGGGGGGGGGGTCATTCGTAATGGCTGTATACCTGCTAACTTAACAGCGTCAAAAAAGTCAAATCAGGCCGTGTTGTCAGAAGTCCAGATGTTAAGATAATTGTTTATTTTTGTTTTGTTCCGTGTTGTGCGTGTTATTTTAATTTCGTAAACGATAATAGTTCTTGTTGTGTTGTTTCGTAAAAATATACTAAATTGTAAAACGCAGTAGGTAAAAACGTTATTGAAAGGGAAAAGATGCTTCTTGTCAAGTAGCCCAAGATTACTTATCTATGATAAATTATAGAAATAATATATTGATAATAAATTCTCAGGAACTGATTAAGTACTACAGCAATAAACTCCAGGACTTCAAAATCAAACTCCGACGAACTGCTCGAATACGATATTTTTTATCACTTATGTAAAAGTTGTACCTAAATACAAACCTATCATAACCCTAAAATAAAACGTTTGACAAAAGTCAAACTTCAAATAAAGTTATAGAACCGATAAATGGCGAACAGTGGTCAGTTATGTTAAACTATGGATAACTGGAGTTAAATACACTGCAGTTATCCGTTTCGTCGTTTCTGAACATCGCATCACAACATAATAATTATGTTGTGGTGTGATGTTCAGAAACGCACTTTCTTGAGTTATCGAACCAATAACGCTAACGGATAGATAAACCACCGATAAAAGTACTTCAAAAACCGGGCATAAGGAAAATAGACGAAACATATCATATCATGTTTGGAAAGAGACGAAAAACTTGACACTAAACCCTTTACCAACCCGTCAGGCCAGCGTGGTAGAGTAGGCCAAAGTCTTTTATTAACTATTTTCAGCAGTGTACTGCGAAAGTATTTTATGAAAATATTTTTCTTTTCTTCGCCGAGTACACTCATAGCCGAGTGGCGAGTGGTCTTTAGTCAGTGTATTTTATGGTTGGTAGCACGATTAACGATTCTCCACTATTTAATTCCTCTTCTACTTTGACTTTGACTCAGTTCACCAGTAGTTGGCCATTAATTGCAGACCAGATATGATGACATTCGCCAGGTCAATTCAGCGCAACACAATTTGGATCCTTAGGTATAATTTTGACTTTAATAGTAACTGAAAACAATGTATATATATATATTAATAATGTTTGTTTGTTCCAAATATCTGTTTGATATAGGTATATACTTACATATTACTTAGTATCTAGGTAGATACTTACATCATGTTGAGAAAGAATAGTAACTTAGACGGGAAAAACTATATCAAATCTCCAAACATCGCTCAAGAAGTACAGAAAACAAAATAAAGCAACTCCCAATGTCTTCTACAAATTGTCTCTCAAAGTTGACAGCAAGGAGAGAAAAAAAGGATTTTTCCAAAACAAAAACATGTAGTAGGTAGTGGCGGATGAGTCGGCGTGATCTCAAGTTTGTCATTCGTAGCTGATGAGTTAGCTACGCAATGATCCATGTGATTATCGGGCTTGTGACGGACTTGGTGTCGGGCATAAGAAACTAGACGTTAGCCCTGAATTTAGGCCAGTTTTTAATAAAGAATTTAGGGATTTATAAATCATGGTTGCTTGTTTGAAAAGACACCCCTAAGCATTTCAGAATGGATCCTCATCCATCTAGGGAATGGATAAAAAAATAAGGTCGCGCTTGTAACTAGGTCGTGTATGCGAGATTCTGTAAATACTTTAAGCAGCAGAGGGTAGACCGCACGTAAAAAAAATGTTAATGCAGTGATATGTTGTGTTAATATAGACATTTAATACAAAGCATGCTCATTCAGTATAAGTGAAAGCGCTTAAGCGCTTTTCAAAAGCTCGACTTCGCATTCCAAAGTTTCGCCACGCACAGATTTAATGAGGTACCTAACAACCAACTCTTACTAATTACAGTTTTACCACAACTGAGGCTGTTTGAGGATTGTAGACATCTTTCTTCTTAAAGAGAGATGACGACCCGGTGATGTAACGGGAGCGACTGCTACGCCGAAGGGGACCTTCGGTGTGGCAGTCGCCTGCGGCGTTCGATTCCCGTTCAAGTCAAAGTTTTGTGTATGGTAGCACAGCGTGATTGCGAACCGTAGCGCTACTGTCAATAATTATTGAAGGTACTAGGATTTATTGATGATCAATAACACGCACAATCTGTACTGTGGTTTGACTTCCAAATTTATAGTGATGACATCATTATTTTATATTTGTTTTCTGTCAGTCTCTTTCCAATTTGTTTCTTCTCTCCCCCTTGTAAGATTATCTGTATAAGAAATAAGAAATTAACTCCAATTATAACGACTTGTTGACAGAAAACTTTTCTTGTTAGTGTTGCTAGGTAAGATCCAAGGGTATCGAATAGGTACCAATAATAATCTTCACGTTCGCTATAATTTGTTTTTTTTGTTAGATGAAACCTTAGATTCCCAATAATTTCTCAAAGGAAGTATATTGATAGTATCCAATTTCAGTCAAAAATAATGATTTTGCGATTGATTTTCGTGATTGTATCAGTTTTCTTTTTAAGGGGAAATATAATATACATGACAATAGATGTTGTTTATTATGAATGAGGGCTTTTATGGCAGATTTTGTCACCGAAATTACGACCGTAGTGATTTTATCAGCAGCACCCGTGAAAAGTGTTTTGTTTTTAAACCACTCACTCACTTGGGTTTATGCGTATAAAGTGGCCCGGTTTTTTTATATTCAATGAATATCTAGATTGTTGTCATATGTAGGGGCATCTAATCACAAATCTTATTATAAAGGTACGTATAACGTGGCACAACACAGCAAGTCCTGATCCAGTGGACGTGCCGTAGAAACGTGACTCTATTGGATTCAAAATGCTGTTGCCTCTTCTATTACGTTACAGTCCAGCAAAGAAATAACTTTTGGCATGCGATCTACATAAGTTATCAATCGACAATGAATGCCAAAGTTGATATTTTATAAAGTGTAGTAGGTACTTTGGTTTGTTTTGTGACAGAAATGCCCGCTTTTACATTGCTAGGCGGCAATTTAGCCTTTATTTAATTTGAGACGCTACAAAATAAAGAACACATTACTCCTGCAACGCAATTTCATGATTGTAACATGCCGTAGAATAATAGTGCAGTGCTATTTCAACTCCTCCGATATACTTCTGATTAAATTTGTTGCGGATTTCCAAAAGTTCATCTTTCAATGAGAATTCACGAAAGCTGATGCTACATTCATGGCCCCTGGTACTGAACGGTTATACACATACAAATCAAGTGGTTTCTGTAACGCAATGTATATAACATTGATAATTATAATTTTATTATTTCTTAGCAGAGATGTGGGTGCAAACCTAGAGTAAGAATGATCACATTTCTCATCATGCTCGTAAGAAGAAATCGACGCCTCCAAGCAATAACCCGGCAATCGAAATATCAAAATTTTACAGGAGAAAAGATTTACTGATTTTATCAAATATCTTTTCAGAGAGTTGGACTATTGAAGTCATTGATGTATTAAATGAAAGCTAATTTTTTGCCAAATATAACTGTGTCATTATTATGAAAATCTATTTATTAAAAACCTAGTAACTTACGAAAATAAATAATACCAAAAATGTTATACCTACAATTTTACAGCAATAGTACTTGCGGGATTTTTGCAGTAAATTTATCAAATAAAATATGTTATATTGAAGGGCTGATACGTAACGTGTTTTTGCGGACTTATTGCGGTAATATAAAATAATTTACAACACGGTATTAATCAATGGCGTTATTATTACGAGGAACATTAGAACAAATATGTTATTGTTACCACTCGATACCAATTAAAAACAAATATATGTGTAATATTAGAAGGTAATAAACGGAAAATATATCGATTATAAGTAATATTCAGAATGAAATTTGAACATCTGTATATATAAAATCCTTGCGTTACTGACTGACTGACAGACAAGCTACAGCCGAAACTACACGGCGCAAGAAGCTGAAATTTAGCATGTATGTTCCTTGGGAACCGTAGGGGCGCACTAAGAAGGGATTTCCCGAAATTCCCACGGGATCGGGTAAAACGGGAAATTCGAAAATATGTGCGTGCAAAGCCGCTGGCGTCGACTAGTTTATTAATAAAAACAATCCAATAAATCAAATCATGAAATCAACTTTGAACTACACAATCTCTTCAATTTAGTTCTTCATCTGAAATATTTTTGATTCCCGCTTCAGAAAGTAATTAAACTTAATATAACATTTTACTTACAAAACTAACTGGCTAATCGTCACAAATACTGCCTCGGTAGAGGTTATGAACGTATGTTTTGTTAGCATTCCAAGGTTAATCAGTGCTAGGAAATTTTTTGACAAGATGTCGAATGAAATATACGCAGTAAAAGAATAAAAAGGATGGTTCAAAGTTGAAAGTATGTTCTGTAAATTTCATGTTTCAACAAAAATAACTTAATTAGTCAATGTCAACTTTACAAAAAGTTGATAATATTTACCATACAGTCATCATTCTCTTAGCGTTATCCCAGTTTTCAATCTGGGGCCGCTTTCTCCGCAACCCGAAGGGATAGCGATATTCCATGGCTGTCTGCTAGTGTCAGTTTATTAAGAAGGTACTGATTTACCATACAGTTTATAGTTTGTCCGTGTGGTGACGGATTAAGAATACGAATTGTCACCACCCCATATCATCCCATGGGTGTCGTAAGAGCCGACAGAAGGAGCATATTATGCAGAGAGCAGCACTGTAAGAGAAGGAAAACTTGATACAAACCCTATACCAACCCGCTTGGCCAGCGTGGTATAGTAGGCCAATTCCTCCTTTCAAAGGAGAGGCCTAGTCTAGCAGTAGACTATTAAAGGCTGATGAGAAGAAGATAAAAAATAAAAATATTATATCAATTTAATTGATAGTGAATTCTACAAATTCATATATAATTAATCTATTTTCGCAGTCATCTCTGCTATAAAATCTGACAATGTCTGTTGAGCCATATTATAATGAAATGCATGTCACCAATTAAATGGGTCTTTGGTCTCCTTTGTCTTAACCCAGGCGAATGTAATAAATATGCAGTCATTATCTAAAACAAATAAAACAACAATTAATGATAATGATGCTATTTTCTTGGGTTTAAAAGAATGATACACATTGAAATTTAACTACAGTTTACGGATTTTATCACGTTATATTGGTTTCAGGCGGTAATAACTAGTGAAACCAATAATAATTATTAAGTCCTACTGCAAGTTCTTTTTTAAAAAAAATACTTATAAGGTTAGTATGTACTTTAAACGGGTATATTCTGTCTATAATGGAGCCACAATAAAGTAATTGCCGCTTTCATCAAATTATTGGTATGTTTGACGTAAAACACTTCCTTCCTTAATAATTCATTTAATACTTTAATACTCAAAGAGGTGGACGTCACAAACTGCTCAAACAATGGTCTTAATTCCTCATAAGACATTCTGATGGTCTGCCTTTAGGTATGTACTTTAGAGATGCGAAATCTTTTGATGAATTCTGCTTTGTCCAATGTAATGTAAGGATCCAACTGATTTCTAGTTTGGCGCCTTTGTTTTCAACTTGGAGTGCTAGTTTTATTATCAAATTAGACGTCGCCAGCGGCATCGCCCGCGTCAATGATACATATCTTTTGAATCAATGTATCTATTAAAAAATGCACTAAAATGCGTTGCGTAGTTTTTGAGATTTAAGCATACATAGGGACAGATAGATAGATGACAGACTTTGTATTGTACTCCCCCCCGTGGGATCTCCACCTTGTCGTGGTGGAGGGGCTCAGTAACCGTGGATTGGTTACCCGCGGTGAAGCTAAGAGGGATCCAGGAGGGTACGCTCCGCGTGGGCTTGACGGGGCCTGCGCAGGATGCGTCCAACGGTGCGGCTGCGGGGGAGAGGCGTGTTGATGTTGCGTTGCCGCGCGCCCTATCTCCCGCGAGCAAATGGGGGCGCACCATTCGATGCGTCGCGGTGGGGCCGCAGAGGAAGAGGAGATGCGGTGTTCCGTTGCCGTCCTCCCTATCCTCTGCGGCCGCTGAGTGTTTTGGTGGTGGAGCCCAACACCTTAATCCGCCGCCAAAGGACTTTTGTTCGGGGCCTGCCTGACCATCTGGCGGGCAAATACCCGTCGGGGGTAGTGACGAAGGCTTATGCGAATCCCTACCCTCCGACACACGGGTACATGAGGAACACGGGTTGGTTTTTAGTCAGTAAGAGTCTGACAGTCCCCTTCGTCCTTCTCCCGGGGCGGAGGGACTCCATGAGGATTTTCCAACCCAACACCAAAAAAAAAAGACTTTGTATTGTACTATGTAGTAATAACTATAACATAAACCGAATAAAATTACACAGAGTCCTTGGCTTTTCTATGAACAAGTTTCACAATAGGAGTATTAGAAATATGTTAGATTTCGTACACTATTATAAAAGGTTTGACCATAAAATCCAAAGAATCAACCTATAAATAACTCAAAATGCTTAAAATGCATATACAACATCTAAAAACCCAATTGTAATTCTAACTATTCAGTTTATACATTACAAATTGTAACTTACATTGAATCGCTAAATTTTATAGTCAAGTGGTTCAGTTTAAGCTGACGAAGCATGTCATGGTACGGTCTATTTTGACAAATGAATAAATGGCTTAAGATTTCGGTTCAAACGCTATTCAACTCACAGCTGCGTCACATTAAAAAAACACCATAACTGAGTGGTCATAATGAGGTCATTGTACGATATTGCGGTTCTATTCAGTTTAGGTCGTAAACTGAATCGCTATATGAGGTCATGGCGGCTTTGCGTTTTGGTTTACGTTAGTGGTATGCCCGTTGCAACTGCACATTATCCATATCATATACAGCTGCATCTTGAAAATTAGAACGCGTTCGTCCTCTTTGTCTAGCTTAGGTATAATCATATATTAGGAGCTAATATCGAGCGTGGCGCAAATATCTGAGTGCAAGTCCAGCGCTCTGAATTCAACTGTGTGCGATGTGTAAACAATGACGTGAAACAGATGGCCAATGACACTTGTTGGGGGCATGGCATATATTAATATGTATTAATATCTATCAGCTACAAAATGAAATAGACAACTGCACTTTGAAATTGGCCGAAATTGACCGTATTGAAGTATTACGTACATTAATGAGCCAATTCCAATCTTAAATAACATTGTTTGCGCATATTACGTAATACGTATTTTAAAATTATTTCAACACTAAACCCCATAAACACGTTTACCAAAGACCTAATAAAAAATATTTATGCCAATAACCCGGTAATCGCAACTTACCAAAATAAAATATAAGTTGATTTTTCGTAAAGATATATAATAAGTTTCTTGCTGAAATATTATTGTGTCTAAATTCCCCGCAATAAATATGTTTGTACAACAGGGGCTAAATTGCTGTCCATACAACAGGGGCTAAATTTTTTAAGCCCCAGAAAAGCCAGAGAACCAAAAAGATCTCGGATCCGACCCTCGAGCTGTTAGAGGAAAGGCGCAAGATGGTTCTGCTATCCTCCGACGACATGCCGAAATATCGGCACCTCAACAGACAGATCTCTAAGTCTCTGACTCGCGATCTCCGCCAATACAACACAAAATGTGTTCGTGAGGCGATCGAGCGGAATAAGGGATCCAAAGTGTTCCAAAGGGATCTGTCTGTTGGGCAGAGTCAGCTGACAAAGCTGAAGACGGAGAATGGCAGAATCGTATCGTCCAAGCCTGAGCTCTTGGAGGAGATCGAAAGGTTCTATGGACAGCTATACACGACAACGCAACAACCCGCAAGCACTCCAGCGTCAGACCCTAGAGCTGGATTGACCCGACACTATACCGAAGATATCCCGGACGTCAGCATGCACGAGATTAGTGTGGCTCTCAAACAGCTTAAAAACAACAAGGCGCCGGGTGATGACGGAATTACGAGTGAGCTTCTGAAGGCCGGCGGTGCACCCGCTAGAGAAGCCCTCCGGAAGCTATTTAATTCCGTCATTCTCGAGGGTAAAACGCCACAGGCGTGGCACAGAGGTGTGGTGGTGCTTTTCTTTAAGAAAGGGGATAAAATCCTCTTGAAGAACTACAGACCCATCACACTTCTGAGCCACGTTTACAAGCTGTTTTCGAGGGTCATCACGAATCGTCTCGAGAGCAAGCTAGACGACTTCCAGCCTCCCGAACAAGCCGGTTTCCGTAAAGGTACCATAGACCACATACATACGCTGCGGCAGGTTATACAGAAGTCCGAGGAGTATAACCAGCCCCTATGCTTGGCGTTTGTGGACTATGAGAAAGCCTTCGATTCGATCGAAACCTGGGCGGTGCTACAGTCTCTCCAACGGTGCCGGATTGAATACCGATATATCGAAGTGCTGAAGTGTTTGTATGAAAACGCCACTATGTCAGTCCGCCTCCAGGACCAGAGTTCGAAACCTATTCAACTCCAGCGAGGGGTGAGACAGGGGGATGTCATATCCCCGAAACTGTTTACCACTGCGCTGGAGGATGTTTTCAAGCTTCTGGACTGGAATGGACTCGGCATCAACATCAACGGCGAGTACATCACTCACCTTCGATTCGCAGACGATATCGTAGTCATGGCTAAGACCATGGAAGACCTAGGCACAATGCTCGATGGCCTCTGTAGAGTCTCCCAACAAGTAGGTCTTAAGATGAACATGGACAAGACGAAAATCATGTCGAACGTCCATGTTGTACCTGCTCCTATTCAGGTTGGGAACTCTACGCTCGAAGTTGTCGACAAGTATATCTACCTGGGACAAGTAGTCCTATTAGGTAGGTCCAACTTCGAGAAGGAGGTCAATCGTCGAATCCAACTCGGTTGGGCAGCGTTCGGGAAGCTACGACATATCTTCTCGTCCGATATCCCGCAGTGTCTCAAGACGAAAGTCTTTGACCAGTGTGTGTTGCCAGTGATGACTTACGGATCAGAGACGTGGTCGCTCACTATGGGCCTTATCAGAAGGCTCAAGGTCACTCAGAGGGCGATGGAGAGAGCTATGCTTGGAGTTTCCCTGCGAGATCGAATCAGAAATGAGGAGATCCGCAGTAGAACCAAAGTCGCCGACATAGCTCTCCGGATAGCCAAGCTGAAGTGGCAGTGGGCAGGGCACATAGCTCGAAGAACCGATGGCCGTTGGGGCAGAAAGGTTCTGGAGTGGCGGCCACGTACCGGACGACACAGCAGAGGTAGGCCCCCCGCAAGGTGGACCGACGATCTTGTCAAGATCGCGGGAGGAGGTTGGATGCGGGCGGCTCAAGACCGGTCTGTGTGGAGAACCTTGGGGGAGGCCTATGTCCAGCAGTGGACGTCGTTTGGCTGATATGATGAATATGTTTGTCATGATTTCTTTGTAAATACCATTAGGAAAAATCTGATAAAAATTGCCAAGGTGTATTCTAGTCCATAGATGCCGAATTTGACATAACAGCATAAAACCCATAATAGCACATTACCGAGTTCTTGGTTGGGGGCATTGAAATAATTTATATCAGCGATCTAGAAGGAGTCACCTACATATTATATCTTCCAAGAGACGCTTATGGTAGGTTGCTTGCTTGCTTTTTGTGTGAGTGTCTGGCCAACTCTGTTGTTGGAGTTTTCAGTCCTGAACCGGGACCGACAGCTTTACGTGCCCTCTGAAGCGTGCTTCGGTAGCGCTCAGATGTAAATGCCACACACGGTCACCCATGCAAGTGGTGAGCTGTGCGAACATTGCTTGACTTTGCCGATCTGTTACGAATGGCAAGCAAAGTCACGCTATGAGCGCTACAACTTATGATAGGTATAGTGGCAACACCATTAACACACGTTCCCGCTCATTACACCTTCGGTTCTTAAACGACCTGTTGCAGCTATTATTTTACTTTTAAGTATTTATAGTGCAAGTTTACTTCTATAAATAGATTTTAAGTTTCTTTTGCATCATCACGCCTGCATCACCGAAGGGTTAGACAGAGAAGTAATATTACATTTCGCCTTGGGAATTTTAAGTTCCACGTAATAGGGGACGAGCCTATTACCAGACGCCTTGCTGCTACTGAGAATTCGGAAATACTCAGTGAAACATTTTGCTCAATCCGGGAATCAAACCCGGGACTTCCTGATCATAAAATGCATACGCTATCCACTAGACAATGGAGGTAGTCGAGATATTGTACATGTATTATGCCAATATATTATATACAATTATTTTGGAAAATAATAACAACAACAAAAATCAACAAACAGAATAATATCAAAAGAAAAAGCAAAACAAATCCCTAATGGATTCTGCATAAGGTCAGAATGGTTGGAATAAGATTTATGTGGATTATGATGAATGGATATGGTAAAATGAATAAAGGAAAAATAATATTAGCTAAATCTAAAAGGAAGAGTATAATATACGATGACTATAGAACATGAGTATTGAATAAGGGCTCAATCAGACAGAGAGCGGTCACGCGGTCAAGCGTTCAAGCGGTCAGTTTTGCGTTCGTTGTGTTATATTACGTTACATAGACCGCGTGACCGCTCTCTGTCTGATAGGCCCTATGTAACGTAATAGAACACAAAGAACGCAAAACTGACCGCTTGAACGTTAGACCGCGTGACCGCTCTCTGTCTGATTGAGGCCTAAGCCTCTACCATTGAAAGGTTTATTTCGACCTAATTGAAATACGTGTACGTGTGACTAAATTTAATGGTATTAGTATTATTTATAGTTATCCTTTGAGGATCAAGAGTATTATTCTTACACATTGTGTTGAGTACTTCAGGTACACTAGTATTGATTTCAATGGTATTGTTTTGTGTCGGATCCGTTCATTTTGTTGTGGTTGTGGTTCTGTTGACCTCATGGCCGGTAACTGTTATTGCTTTCACTGATTTTTTTAACTCTGCTTCCAGACAAACCGTAAATTTCTTCAACATTGCAACAGAAAGCAGTAGAGCGCAATTTATACTTAGACAATGAGAATGATGATATGTTCAATGATTAAAATTAATTATTATTGTGCTCTCATCCATCATTTGTATATGTTTAAGTATGTAACGTCATATAGCGTTACCCCGGTTGCATCAAGACTAACACGCGTTGGCACTCGGGGCCGGCTTACTGGTCCAACCAAATATGACAGAACATCAGCTTTTGCACAGAGCAACAGCTGCTGTCTGACCTCTTAAGGGGATAACGGATTTTCAATATGATTAATTTGGTTCATCATCATAATCAGCTAGTTATAGTCCACTGCTGAATATAGGCCTCTCCAATGGCACACCACTGAACTCAATATCATAACTTAGTAAATAACTTATGGACTCTTTTGTTACAGGAGAATTTTGTACTTTTGTTCTTTTGATAAACTAGTTTATTAGTTCTTGGAATAAAGGTTAATAAGAATTTGTCTAAGTATTATATAAATGAAAAGTTTGTATTTAATCAATTTGCTGCGTAATAAAACAGTTTTAATAATGCTCGTATAGTACAGATACAGAGCGGCGCTCACTAAATATTAAACGGACTTTTCTTAGAAAACTTTATTGATGTTCAAATACTAGCAAGATGAAAATTTGTTCAGTGTAAAATTACTTAGTTTAATCAAATCTGTATATATAAAATCCTTGCATTACTGACTGACTGACAGACAAGCTACAGCCGAAACTACTCGGCGCAAGAAGCTGAAATTTAGCATGTATGTTCCTTGGGGGCCGTAGGAGTGCACTAAGACGGGATTTCCCGAAATTCCCACGGGATCGGGAAAACGGGAAATTCGAAAATATGTGCGTGCGAAGCCGCTGGCGTCGACTAGTATACTATAGATTCCAATTTACTTGTATTTATTTTGATTTATTTATTTAGATTATGCTACAAGTAATATTACTTTCTCAGTAATATAACGATATAAAAGTTAATATTACGGTACGCACTAATGTCGCATACAACATTTCAGCTACTACATTGGCAGTAATATAATTTTTGTAATTTAGAGTTCACTGACAAGGAAATATGCACTTAAATGTCCAAGAAATAAAAATATACTAGACTAGATGAAATTAATGCAGCTGGCAACAATGGAATACCTCCTGTTTTCTTTATGGTGAACGCACACTTATCCGAGCCGAACGCGTCGAACGCGTCGAACGAAACGAATTTTAGAATTCTTTATATGAAATCTCATGAAACCTCGCACACTTGTCCGCGTCGAATCGTCCGAATCTGGAAGAACCTCAGAAATCCTAGAAGAATTCGAATGACGTCATCAGATTCGGCGCGGTTAGTGCGGTCGATTCGTCCGATGCGCTCGCATTCTATCAGTTGGGTATGACAGAGCAACGCGCGAGTACTATTTCCATATTGTTTCTTCATCTTCCATTAATAAAGCACTGACAAATAAAAACCTCGTCAAGATCCATCACAATTCACATGTAATAACAGTGCGACAGGCGTAAAGGAAATGGAAACCATTTGTTCGATGCGCTCGATTCTTTCGGCGCGGTCGATTCTTTCGGCGCGGTCGATTCTTGCTAATGTGCGAGGCCTCCTTGACTTTGATTCGTTCGACGCGTTCGGCTCGGATAGGTGTGCGTCCACCTTTAAGCGCTAAAGCTCTAGTAAAGTTTCCAGTCGTTTTTAGGGTTTCGTACCTAAAAGGTAAAAAACGGAACCTATTACTAAGCCTCCGCTGTCTGTCTGTCTGTCCGTCTGTCTGTCTGTCACCAGGCTGTATCTCATAAACCGTGATAGCTATAAAGCTGAAATTTTCACAAATTATGTATTTCGGTTACTAAAAATAAAAAATATTAAGGTGGGGTCCCATAAAAAAAACGTGTTTATTTCGTATTTTTTGCTCAAAATTACTAACTGTAACAGGAAGATGCTTTAAATTTTCACAGAATATGTAGTTGTATATTACCTTTCAAAAAAAAAATGTAAATAATAAAGGGGTGCTTCCATACAGCAAACGTAATTGTTAAGCAATTTGTTACTCGATCTTAATAAACAGGTAGAAACTTAAAAATATTAGTAATAGTATACATACAACGACCGTGATTTTGTTTTAAAGATGATGGTACGGAACCCTTCGTGCGCAAGTCCGACTCGCACTTGCCCAATTTTTTAATAAATCTGTTTATGGAAAGATCTCTTTTGAGTAAATACAAAGATAATCTAGCGGAAAAAGTTAATATTCAATAATATTTATATTCGGTAAAATGCAACTTGTGAATTGAAATATTAATACGTTTAAAAAAGTAATTGAAATTGTTATTTAAGAGGTCTCCCTCAATAGAAATTAAAGCTTTTTAAGACAACTACCATAACGATTCTTGCGTCGCGTGGACTTTATAATTATTCAAAAAACTGTCAGAAAGAACACCCAGACTCGTTAAATGGTGTAACAACCCCTTAAACGACTTCGCTCTTCTTACAGTCTAGTCAGTTATTGGTAAACAACGAATATGAGAAAAATATAAAAGAACATATTACTCCACTAATATATTATGAGTAGAGTGGGTGTTTCACAAAATTAACCTTGATGAAATACCTAAATCTACATAGGTACATTATAATGAAACAAGAACAAGATTTGAAAACAATTTGATCCACCATCATTTTTTTCCCAGTTGCTCTATGGCATACACTCGAATTCAATTTTCTGATATTACGTAATGTAATTTGTTTGATTGTGTCTCAATGCAGGTAGGGTTTCCCTAAAAATATTGCAAGAATTTCAAATCAGCATCGACTAAAGTAAAAATTTACAAGTGCACTCGTATGCCAGAAAGTTGTGCATGACCATAAGGCATCCTCGTTATTAAGTATACCCTACATATTATAGAGAACATTTAGGAAAACAAATTGCGAATCACAGAGGACGGTCGACGCATAATAAATTAAAAACTTTAACAAGCCGCGAAATGAAACTTGATTCTATATTTCAGTGTACTAGTATTTTTTGAAATAAAAATACTAGTACATTGTTAAACCCCCCCGTGGGATCTCCACCTTGTCGTGGTGGGGGGGTTCAGTAACCGTGGGTTTGAGGTACACCCACGGTGAAGCTAAGCGGGATCCCGGGAGGGGACGCTCCACGTGGGCTTGAGTGAAGCCTGCGTAGGATGCGTCCAAAGTGCGGGTGCGGGGGACAGTTCTGTCTGTCCCTCGCAGCTGGGTGCGGTCGCGGGAGGAGAGGCGTGTCGGTGTTGCGTTGCCGCGCGCCCTATCTAACCGCCGCACAAGCCTCTAAAGACATTTATTGGTTCTATCTAAGTGATACATCGTCTGGGCCCGTATCTGTGTACCTCGTGGATTCTCATCGTAATAACTTGGCTTATCTGATCACTTAATCTGATGCATGTTGTCCCACGACCCCTCTACCCTTTTTAATTTTTATGAACCGACTATTTTCAGAATCGACTCGTGCTCAGACGAGAGTAGATTTGTATTCGACCTTTTAAAATACTTATTAGCAAGTGTCACTTAAAATTTATCCCAAACACTCACGTAATATAGAGTATATTAGTTTAGTAATAAAGATTGCAGTTACTCTTTTTTGCCTGCGTACTGGAATAGTTAGTGCGGCTCCGCCTCTGTGAGGGGATAGGACAGTTGCGATTTTTTGGCTCGCTCACATGCACGACGTTATAGCCAGTTGTGACCAACCCGGTCCGCAATGAATCCAACTTGCAGAAAATGTAACGACAAAGTAAACGACTGTGCCCTTTGCTCGAAGTGTCAGATCGTGTACCATTATTATTGTGTTGCACTATCTGAAGATGGCTGGAGAAGACTGGGCTTAGAGAGACAAGCAACCTGGCTGTGCCCCGAGTGTTAGTCCAACGTACAGTTGAATTTGCCCAGAAACCCTGCTTATACCAAATCAACCGAGGACTCTGACACCGAGCTAACACAGCTTAAAAAAATCGCGAACCTGCCTGATTTATAGAATAGAAGAATAGAATAGAAAAGCATTTATTTCCACAACATACAAGAACATACATTCATTTTATACATAGTAATATGGCACAGGTTACATATCGCTTTGTAAACATATTAACAAAGTACCAGTTCGCATGTTGTGAAAATGAGGTCACCACTCAGGCTTATTGTTGATTTGAGATGTAGCCTCAAATCAACCCTGATTTTATTTGGTGACCCCAAGTGACGATACAGATATCACATTAGGTATCTAATTTATAAAACACAGAGAAAAAAAAAACAAAAAGAAAGAAAACCTTATCCTAATAACTATATATAGGTGCCTGCAATGAATTATACGTAATAAAATATAATATACCTACATACGATTTAATTATATAAACAAATATAAACTATAAAGATAAGTACATTAATAAGTATACCTACATATAATTATATAAAAAACAATATTTTATACACGAGTAACACATATAACTTCGCATCATCTTACATATTTATGTAAACATCAACAAAAATATAGTCGAGAAACTACGCAATGAAGTTAGTGACCTAAACTCCAGATTCAGCACTCAAGAAATAGAAGAGCTAAACTCACGATTGCAGGTTATAGAATCCAAATTAACCACTGTAGACTTGTTAAAAAAGGAACAGGACAAGTTGAGCAATAAGCTCAAGTTCGAAGAAGACCGTTATGCAAAACTAGAACAAAAGATGATGCAGCAGAAAGAGCTTATTGTGGACATTCAACGGAAATCTAAGATGCTGGAAATAGAATACAACAAGTCTCAACAACAAAACCGATTCCTGAATATAGAATTGGTTGGAGTTCCTGAAAAACCGGACGAAAATTTACTGCAACTATTATTTCAAACTGCAACAATGGTGGACGCAAACATAACAGCTGACGACATCGACTTTATCACACGCGTACAATCCCAGCAATCTCATCCTGTTCGCCCGAGACAAATAGTGGCCAAACTGAAGAACCGGAGAACAAAAGATATTCTAATCGCAAATTTTAAGAAATTAAACAAGTCCAAGGGCATCACATCTAAGGATTTAGGCTTCGAAGGTAACTCGAACAAGATATTTATAACACTCCACAAAACTATCCAAACTTTCAGTCACTCAAAAATAGTGATTTGCACAAAGTGAACACAAGGAATAAGCATAAACTGGTGGGAACTAACTACCGTCTACATAAAGTTCAGAACTCATTTGCGGGGATTGGTATACGATTTTTCAACAAATTGCCTCTTGAAATAATGAATTTACCCATGCACAAATACAAACGGACAATTAGGAACTTTCTTTTACAAAGGGGTTATTACACTATTAAGGAATTTTTAAATGATAAGACACCGTGGCGATAGGCTTAGGCTTGTTTAACTCACGATTATTTTATTTAAATGTTAAGTGGAGGTGCCTCGTGAACACATGATTTTTGCAGGATTTGGATATTTTTATGATTTGTTGAATGTAGTTTAACATTATTTAACCCTGATCATATCATTGTTCACTTGTCACCTTCACAAAATTCTTTCTACATTTGCATTCCTTCACGCGTTCCACTAATTTATGTTAATAATAACGATCTTGAAAATGGAGGTAATTGGCGATCTATTGGTATACTGACTATGACGGTCAGTATACCAATAGATTGTTTCTTACTGCTGGTTCGTATACCGTTGTCGTCATGCTCACAGTGTCATTTCTTGTGGTGGCGTCGTGTGTCGGGTCGTCCCTGTCCCTCTAATATGGCGAGAGGGATGATGGCTGGCACATGCGTCATACTCGTGAACGGGTGGTACTTGCGATGACTAGTCGATGACGGTCTTTCGGGCTGGTATTAGATTTTCTGGGGGCACGGGAGTGCCCCTGCCAAGTCGAGCTAAAAAGCGGCACGGCCGTACCATCCTTTTCTCGAAGCAATTCAGGCCATTTTCGACCCCTTATAACTTCGTTGTGGATAAAACTAGAAGCCTGTTGTTTTTGTAATCAAGCAGGCATTGTGTAAATATGGTATATTTCAAATTTCATTTAATTTGAACCAGTAGTTTAAGAATTATAACAAGTCAATTTTCGTGATTTTGTCACTCACTGACCGATCATCAAAAGTCTAAGGCACTTCTAGCAGACGTAGAAGCTTCAAATTTAGAATACAATTAGTGTTTAGTGTATGAATCAAGGAAAAACTAAATTATTTTGCAATTTCGGTCCAGTTTTCGACATATATCAACTGCATAAATAACTTTGTAATCCCATATAAATATAATAAGATTACAAAATTACGTTTGCAGTTTAGGGCTTTAATTAATAAAATTCGTTGTTGGTGTACAAGAAGTAGAAGGTACCGGAAAGGAGAAAAGTAGGATTTTCTACAAAAAGAAATGAGATCGCATAAAAACAATACTTGTCAAAAAACCAAGTCTCGCTTCTGTAAAAAGTTGTGAGATCCATGTAATACCAAGTCGGTTCATTAAAAATCTTTAATGTTTTAATATAAATTGATTGACTTGGCCAGGACTGGCTTTACAACTTTAATTAAATTTTATTACAGTTTTCTCTGTTGTGGATTCAGTGGAGAGGCATGAGTGTACCCTTATATTTTTAACCGATTATGCTGTGACAACACACGTCACATGACATGACACGCTGTGACATGACACGTCTACAAGCTGTTTTCGAGGGTCATCACGAATCGTCTCGAGAGCAAGCTAGACGACTTCCAGCCTCCCGAACAAGCCGGTTTCCGTAAAGGCTATAGTACCATAGACCACATACATACGCTGAGCAGGTTATACAGAAGTCCGAGGAGTATAACCAGCCCCTCTGCTTGGCGTTTGTGGACTATGAGAAAGCCTTCGATTCGATCGAAACCTGGGCGGTGCTACAGTCTCTCCAACGGTTCCGGATTGACTACCGATATATCGAAGTGCTGAAGTGTTTGTATGAAAACGCCACTATGTCAGTCCGCCTCCAGGACCAGAGTTCGAAACCTATTCAACTCCAGCGAGGGGTGAGACAGGGGGATGTCATATCCCCGAAACTGTTTACCACTGCGCTGGAGGATGTTTTCAAGCTTCTGGACTGGAATGGACTCGGCATCAACATCAACGGCGAGTACATCACTCACCTTCGATTCGCAGACGATATCGTAGTTATGGCTCAGACCATGGAAGACCTAGGCACAATGCTCGATGGCCTCTGTAGAGTCTCCCAACAAGTAGGTCTTAAGATGAACATGGACAAGACGAAAATCATGTCGAACGTCCATGTTGTACCTGCTCCTATTCAGGTTGAGAACTCTACGCTCGAAGTTGTCGACAAGTATATCTACCTGGGACAAGTAGTCCAATTAGGTAGGTCCAACTTCGAGAAGGAGGTCAATCGTCGAATCCAACGATCGCTACGACATATCTTCTCGTCCGATATCCCGCAGTGTCTCAAGACGAAAGTCTTTGACCAGTGTGTGTTGCCAGTGATGACTTACGGATCAGAGACGTGGTCGCTCACTAGGGGCCTTATCAGAAGGCTCAAAGTCACTCATAAGGCGATGGAGAGAGCTATGCTTGGAGTTTCCCTGCGAGATCGAATCAGAAATGAGGAGATCCGCAGTAGAACCAAAGTCGCCGACATAGCTCTCCGGATAGCCAAGCTGAAGTGGCAGTGGGCAGGGCACATAGCTCGAAGAACCGATGGCCGTTGGGGCAGAGAGGTTCTGGAGTGGCGGCCACGTACCGAACGACGCAGCAGAGGTAGGCCCCCCGCAAGGTGGACCGACGATCTTGTCAAGATCGCGGGAGGAGGTTGGATGCGGGCGGCTCAAGACCGGTTAGTGTGGAGAACCTTGGGGGAGGCCTATGTCCAGCAGTGGACGTCGTTTGGCTGATATGATGATGCTGTGACAATCCAGATGCCACTATATTGCAGTTAACTGATTACTTTATGATTCACTTGTGGATTAAAATTTGCGTGACAAGGAATATCATAGGAAGTGCGGTATATTGCACCAGCAGCAAAACATGCCATTGCTTGATTGAAGTCTTCAAAAATATTTGCAGAACATTTTGTAACATCGCAATCCAAATTAATTTACTTTGCATAAAATTACTTCTTCATAATTTCTTGCAAATAGATTAACAAATTAATAATTATATTACTAACCTTCGTGCCACTCAAAACAAAATTAACAACCGTCAACTGGAGTTTTAAATGTTAAGCAGCGGAATTACTTATAAGAGATATTTTACAGTATATTTAAAGTTCATCACAAACTGGGTAGCCGCAGTTTTAAATCCGTGCTCGTTACACATTACGTCGACAAAATCCGCATTGCATTTATATTCACAAAGTCGAAATTATTTCTCATCAGTATTGGAATATGGCTGGAAATATACGATTGTTTTGCTACAGTTTCATTATTAATTCCGAACAGAACACGGAATAATTCGGAGTTTAAACATACGATTGGAAAATAACAATAGTTCGTGTGTAAGTTTCCAATGTTGGTATCAAAGCTGCAGTTGCGGGCAAACAAGAATATTCGATGTTTGCCGGTTCGAATAGAATTCTCTTTTCGTTTACGTTATTCTTTTGACTGTTATTTATTTATTTATTTATACTTTATGCACTAAAAGTGTACATGGGTGGACTTAATGCCATTAGGCATTCTCTAACAGTCGACCTTTAGGTGGTGCAGAAATAGGAGTGGTAGGTGCATTGGAAGTAGTGTAAACAATCGATAACTGAAAAAAAAGAAATATATAAACTATATACCTTATTAATTAGGTAATACATATTTATATTTATACCTATAGTAGACAGATAAATACTGCAACATATGAGTATATATAATAAATAAATATTATAGATATCTAAATAAATACACATATAAAAAATACAAAATTATATAACATATATACACACAAATATATATATTATAACTGATGCGAAGGATGTGCTGATTCCCTCAGTCTATTAAATAGGAGCTCTCGGACTTTCATTTTGAATGCGTAACGATTGGTGGACATTCTGACTTCAGGAGGGAGCCTATTCCAAAGCAGTACAGCTTGAACTATGAAAGAGGAATTGACAAAACCAGAAGTGTGTGTAGGACAAGCAAGAAGTAAATTATGAGACGAACGAAGTTCCCTTTCATGAGTAGAAGAGAGATATTGAAAGCATGTTTTTAGGTAATCAGGAGGAGAAGGGGCAGTAAGAATAGAAAAGAGAGTAGTAAGAGCACGCAAACTCCGGCGTTGACGTATGGGTAACCACTTGAGTTCGGAACGGAAAGCAGATACGTGATCATACTTACGAAGATTATAAATGAATCGAATGCAGTTATTTAGAAGTCGGTCATATTTGTTGAGATGTTCTGCATTCAGGTCATAATAGCACACATCACCATAGTCGATTAAGGGAAAGATTAAGGTCTGCACAAGCATTGTCTTGGTTTTGGGAGGCAGAAAATTCTTGAGGCGATATAATGCGCGGAGAGTACCGATTACTCTCTGACTAACACTAGTTACCTGGGCTTGCCAGTCGAGAGTGGAATCAATGTGCAATCCTAGGTCTTTGACTACAGGACTAAACGGAATTATTAGCCCATTAAACGTAACCGGAGGCAGGGTTGTTAAGTCTAGTCTACGTATCATGTATTGACTGCCTACGATTATGGCTTGACATTTGGCAGGATTGACATCAAGGCCGAAATCTTTGGACCATGCCAAAATCGTATCCAAATCTCTGTTTACCTCTGCTATCGCCAAAGCCACGTTATCCACTCTCGACAAAATGGCTCAAGGACTGAATGCGGAGTGCTTTTTGTAAAGGTTCTGTGTCGATTGGTTCTCCTTGATGTTTTGTGGAGCTTTTTGCGTAAAAATCTTTTTTCATCCCAAAAGTAAATTAATGGAGCTAATTTAATACATGTTATGATTGATTTAATATTCATTGATTCTGAAATTTCTACGATTCTTAATAAAAATTCAAAACATACGGCAATAATATGATATTATTATGTATTATAGATTAAAGTAACTTTAGAAATGTACTTTATTTTGGTATACTTACAATAAAAAATATTATATATCTATCTATAATTTACCTTTTCAACTAAATGTATAGTTTAGATTACAGATATAGTTAAGACTCTAGTGTTGGGCTGATGCCTTTTGTGTAATATGTAGGAAGCTATTTCGTGCTGCTGGCTAATGGCTAAAAAACGAAATATATTCAACTGTAGACAAACCGGCATACACACATCAAACTTTGATATCAATAATTTTAATATTTTAAATCATGTTTGATTAGGTAAGCATAATATTTTATATACATATCTGTCAAATAATATGTTAAGCGCCCAAAATATATTCATATGAGAAGGAAAATTAAATTTAAAGTAGACTTAATTCTAATACAAAGTTAGGAAGAAAAGCCATATTTATAATGCATCACTTTCAACTTTCGAACATTTAAAATCAGTTTGAAAATCCTCTTTTTTATTTCCAGCCGGCTTTGTGTCTGTATAGAAGACAGTATTTAAGCTCTAAGCTGTTGGAGGTATTCAGTTGTTAAACAAACATGTCGGATGGAGTTTGGTAAGTAGACTTAGTAATAGCAGGCATGTGGTTTTGCTGCAACGCATGCAGCCTCTATATCAGCAAACATAATGTTTTTTCCCGTTATTGTTTTCAATATTACCACGATATCCGTTTGAATTTGGTAATTAATGATCTTTTATATATTGGTCTCATTTAGGGCTCTTTGACAAGTTGCTGTTAAAATAATTTATGTAATATAATTCTGGCACAATTTTAAATTTATCTGTAAGATCCAAAGGTAACGAAACCGGGCCTTAGCCTGGGCAGGTTAATAGTTCCTGTGGCAAATCCTAATTATAAAAGATCGCATTATCTTTGCAATATTTTTATCTACCTGGTCTTAATTTTATTGTATTAAATGGCTCTGAATGCTAAGTCAGAGTGTGTTGTGGCTTTGATTCCCACTCAGTACAAATCTTTGTGTGATGAGGACGTATTTTTTTCTTTGCCGGTGTATAATATATTTATTTAAACTAGCTTTTGCCCGCCGCTTCGCGCGCGTTAAATTCGGGGTAACACGAATCTAAAGACAATATTCTAAAGACTTCAGAAACTCTATAGGGTACAAAGTAACTCGGTCAGTAAAAATAAACATTATCTACCGTTATCTAACGAAAGGTACTTTAACATCACCTTGCATACAGTCAAATGTCAAAGCCATGTTCTTATACATGTTCAATATACATATCTCTATAAATATTATCGCATTTTTAATATTAGTAGGGAAAATCGTTTATTAATTTGCCCATGAATATGATATTATTTAATTTGATAATCGAATTAATTTTATATCCGTATTTTTTCAACCTTAACTATAATGACATGTTCTAATAATTCGATGTTAAGTATATTATGTAAATCAGAAATTCGCGAATAAAATGTAGGCATCAAATTGAATGCGAAGCGGGCTGTACACAGGTACAGGAGACATTTAAAATTTAAAACATTGCCCATTATTCTTCACGTAATGGCATAACGATTTTAATATTCAGGTTGAACTTTATACTTCAAAAGTGAATGTAATGACAACGTGAATATCTATGGAGCACTTATTAAACTCCCATATTTCGGCCAGCGATAGCCTAGCCCACGAAAACACGGATGGTAGAGTTTTAGTTTCGTATGAGCTTGGTAGATTTGAGAAATTGATCAGAATGTCGTAGTTCATATCCAATCCATACTATAATATGATTAAAAGCTCTAACTGTTTATCAGTTTCTGACAGATTCAACCAATTTTTACATGATTTTGCAGGGAAATCATTGAAGACCTTGGATCAAACATAGGCTAAGTTTTTAAGAATCATCTCTTAAAGGGCTGGTACACACCCATTTGCTATCTAGTTTTACAAACAGTATACTTTTGATCAACATTAGTCAGAGGGTGCTTCTGTCTTTTGGTCGGTCCGATCATTAGACAGGGCTTCGGGTACGCGCTCCCGGCTCTCCAAGCTACTTTAGTAACTACCCTATATCCTTTCAGTGACTACAGTATCCCCACCTACAAACCCCTTCTTCCTCGTCATACACCCTATCCATTTACCCCGTTTCTCCTACCACCACCTCCTTTATGACAATAACATTCCCAAGGAGGGTTGGCGTCAGGCAGGCGGCCGGCGGCCGGCTAGTTAAATACATGTCAAAACCTATGTGCAGTATGGTCACGTATGTAAATGAGTGCGATAGGATAAGAGTGTTCTTCACAGGCGATGCCGGTGCCGGGTGCTGACCCTGGTCAGCACCCGGCACCGGCGAGAAGTATGCAAGGGTTGTTGCACTACTCCGTGCGAGTGCAAAGTAAGAAGCGAGCCTGTGTCGTAAAGGTTGAGGTATGCAAGTGTAATACAATACTGAATAAAAAGTGGATAGATTAGGAAAAAAATGATAAAATATAATATAATAGTTAATAAAAATTGACAAATATTTATAATCATTGATTTATCGATAGTTCATCAACTATTTATGTCGCGTTTTCGACCAGAGGCACCGGTTGACCTGAAGTGATGCTGTGACCGCGCGCTCTCCGCCCTCTATCTCGAAAACGGTTCACCGTATGAAAAATCTTTTTGAACAAATTTGTAGAGAATGTTGTATTCTACAATATTGATAATAAATACGATAACAAAAAACCCATAGGAAATGAGATATTTACAAAAAATGCGCGAAAAACCGATTTTTGTGACCTTTAACCTTGAAATTTAATGGTTGCGTACACCCTACCATATGTAGGTTTTGAGACAACTTTTAGGGCGCAATATACAAGTATTTACAGACTTACAGCTGGGTATCTCGAATTTCGAGATTCTTACCTAATTTAAGCTTAAATTACTGGACTAGAAAGGAAAACGTATGAAAGATAAGGATACGTGGTGGGGACAGAGGAAGTACAGAGTGCGCTCAAGTAAAAGAAAACAAGGTTTAAAGAATGGCAGCTGATGTAAGAAGGTAATGACTCGTTGAAAGAGATTAAGAAAAAGGAAAAGAGCTAAAAAAGCCGTTGCCTTAGTCAGAGCTAAAGCCCTTAACGACTTGTACGGATTACTTGTAAAATCCAAGGGCCAACATTATTTATACCGACTGTCTAAGACTAGAGAGAGAAAGACGAGGGATGTATCCCATATCAAGTACACGAAAGACGAAACAGGAGTGGTTCTTACGGATGATGATAGGATTAAAGAAAGATGGAGGACATATTTCGAAAAGTTAATGAATAAAGAGAATGATTGGGACATAAACCTTGCGAACAAGGCAAAGAATATTGGACTAGTGAATGTAATAAGTAAGGGTGATGTAAGGCGGGCAGTGAGTGATATAAAGAATGGGAAAGCATTAGGACCAGATGGAATACCAGTAGAAGCATGAAAGGCGTTAGGGGAGGATGGATGGGTGTGGCTGACTTTATTCTTCAATAAGTTGTTGCATGAGGCATGAGGAGACAATACCCAAGGAATGGTGCAGCAGTTACCTAGTGCCAATTTTTTTAAATCAGGGACACGTCCAAGAATGCAACAATTATCGTGGAATAAAGTTAATGCCGAATAGTATGAAAGTATGGGAGAGATTAATTGAGCGACGTTTGCGAGCAGAGTGAGATTTCACGTAACCGATTCGGTTTTATGCCTGGTCAAGGTACGGCGGATGCCATTTTTGCACTTCGCTAAATTTGTGAAAAATACAGGGAGGCGCATAAAAAATTGCATTTGGTATTCGTCGACCTCGAAAAGGCATATGGCCGGGTACTGCGTAAAATCTTTTGTGGGCCCTCAAGAAGAAAGGAGTGACTGAAAGATACCTGAAGTTGATTGCCACAATGTATGCTGAATGCCCCACACGCAAGTCCGGTTCACAGCTAGTATCGCAGCAAGATTTGTTGTGGCTGTAGGCTTGCATCAAAGGTCGGTTCTTAGTCCTTACCTTTTCCTGTTGATTATGGATCCCATACCATCGGACATACAGGAAGAGGCACACTGGTGCATGCTATTTGCCAACGACATCGGAGGACGATGTCGTCCTGGTAGCAGAGAGTGGACAGGAGGTGCAGAGCAAGCTGGAGGAGTGGCAGCAGAGACTGGAGAACGTAGGCCTTAGGATAAGCAGAACCAAAACGGAATACATGTTCTGTGACTTTGGAGGGTTCTCTAGTCCAATACCGGTTACACTCGGCGGTATACCTCTACCAGTATGCTTCAACTTTCACTACCTCGGTTCACTCCTGCAACACGACGATGAAATTGATCTGGATGTTCGACAAAGGATCAACTCAGGATGGATGAAATGGCGACAGGTGTCGGGTACAATATGCGATCCCAAAATGCCTTTGAAATTCAAGGGACGCATATATATGGCGGTTATAAGGCCTGTCGTATTTTATGGAGCTGAGTGTTAGGCTGTTAAGAAGATGGATCAAAAACGATAACATGTGCCGGAGCTGAGAATGTTGCGTTGGGTGTGTGGAGTTACGAGAATGGATAAGATTAGGAATGAAAACGTGAGAGGTAGTCTGAAAGTGGCGCCTATAGAGGAGAAAGTGAAAAGAAGTCGTTTGGCTTGGTATGGGCATATTATTAGGCGCAGAGATAATATGTATGTAGGTAAGCAAATCATAAATATGAAAGTAGAGGGATAGAAAGGTGGAGGCCAAGGAAAAGATTTTCTTTTGATGATGGATGGACTGTGTAAGGATATGAAAGAGAAAGGGGTAAATGTTCAGATGACGTGCAACAAAGAAGCATGGAAGCGAAGGACGTAAATCAAAATCAAAATCAAAATCATTTATTCATCTAGGCCACAAAGTGACGCTTATGAACGTCAAAATTTAAGTTAATTACTTAATGATTCTACATTTACATTTACTGCCACGTTCGCAATGCAATAGGTAGAATCACGAGAAAGAACGGGCAATAAAACTCATGGCCACTCTTTTCAAACAAATATAATGGTGGTACATTTTATTTTTGTAAGGAGCTGCAACTGTTTCACATTGTAGACATCTACTAGTAAAATTTTTAGTAGCTATTGATATCATACTCAAGTATTTTTCAACCTTAACTATAATAACATGTGCAAATAATTCGATGTAATGTATATGTAAATCAGAAATTCACGAGCGGGACAAAATGTAATCATCAAATTGAATGCGAAGCGGGCTGTACGCCCATTATTATTCACATAATGGCATAACGATTTTAATATTCAGGTTCAACTTTATACTTCAAATGTGAATGTAATGGCAGCCTGAATACCTATGGAGCATTAATTAAACTCCCATAATTGGGCCAGCGATAGCCTAGCCAACGAAAAGACGGAAGGTAGAGTTTTAGTTTCGTATGAACTTGGTAGATTTGAGAAATTGATCAGAATGTCGTAATTCATATCCAATCCATCCATCGTAAAATATCAAACCTATTTGCAGTATGGTCACGTATGTAAATGAGTGCGATAAGATTAGGATTTTCTTCACAGGCGAAGCGCAGGGGCAGCACCCGGCACCAGCGAGAAGTATGCAAGGGTTGTTGCACTACTCTGTGCGAGTGCAACGTAAGAAGCGAGCCTGTGTCGAAAGGATGAGGTATGCAAGTGTGAATGTAGGTACGATGACTGGAAGAGCTAGAGAGTCAGCTGAAGTTTTGAAAAGTATACGAATAAATGTGGCATGCCTGCAGGAAACACGATGGAAAGGTACGAAAGCTAGTGAGATACTTACATACATACATACATAGACTAACGCCTGTTTCCCGGAGGGGTAGGCAGAGACTACGGAACGCTATTTGCAACGATCCTGACATATCTCTATGGAAGTGATGGGAAAAGAAATGGTGTGGGAATTGTGCTAGACGAAAATCTGAAAGATGGTGTGACATGTGTATAAAGAATTAATGACAGATTGATTGCTGTGAAACTGATGTGGCAAGATATTATTCTCAATGTGATAAGTGTGTATGCCCCTCAGGTTGGATGTGATGATTGTGGGAAGGGAAGTTTTGGATGGATTTCGATAGCATGATGACTGATATACCGAAAGAAGCAATATTCCAAGCTGCTGCCACTTTGATCTTGTAGTAGCTAATACTTGGTTCCAAAAAAAAAGAGCAATTCCTGATTACCAACAACAGTGGCCACCATATGACTCAAATTGATAATTTTTTGCTTAGGCGTAAACGTATCAACTGGGTCAAAGACTGTAAGGTGGTACCGGGAGAAGACCTAGTCTCAAAGCACAGACTCCTGGTGGTCGAATTAAAAATTCAGCTGAGCTCAAAAAGAACCAAAGAGCAACTGCCCCCAAAAGTAAAATGGCATATGTTAGAGAAGAATGAATGTGCAGTAGAGTTCAGAGATAGAGTGGCTGATAAAATGATTGAAATGAGCGATATGAAGGACTACAGGGTGAATGAGTGCGTAGTGCACGTAAGTGTATGTAGTGCTTGGCAAAAGATGTTTTAGGAGAAAGGAAAATTTATGAAAGATAAGGATACGTGGTGGTAGACAGAGGAAGTACAGAGTGCGTTCAAGGAAAAGAAAGCAAGGTTTAAAGAATGGCAGCTGATGAAAGAAGGTAATGACTCGTTGAAAGAGAGAAAGAAAAAGGAGTATAATGAATATAAGTAAAATATATAATCATGTACTTAAAGAATAAACGCAGCTATGGCCATGATGAAATTCCACCAATACTTGTGAAAGCCTGCTCAGATGAACTAATAATACCTCTAACTGTTTTAATTAACCAATCTCTTGAAGAAGGTATAGTACCAGATTTATTAAAGGCATCAATAATAAAACCAATTTTTAAAAAGGGTGATAAATCTGATACTGGCAACTATAGACCAATAGCGCTACTGCCCACCTTCTCCAAAATATTTGAAACAGTAGTATCCAAACGCCTATATAACTTTTGCGAAAAGTATAAAATATTTAATGATAGTCAAAACGGGTTTAGAAGAAACAAGTCAACAACATTAGCCGTGTACAAATACATACAGGAAGCACTTAATATATTAAATAAAAAGGAATATGCTATTGGTATCTTATTAGATATGAGTAAAGCCTACGATCGAGTGTCTTACGAAATACTACTGGCCAAACTATACTCAATAGGCGTACGAGGAATAGCGCATGATTGGTTCACTTCCTATCTTAAAAATCGCATTCAGTACGTAGAAATAGAACACCATACGCAGTCTGGCCAGATTACTCATGTTAGGTCACAGAAAGCAGACATCACTATGTCCATACCCCAAGGTAGTGTATTGGGTTGTGTATTGTTTCTCATTTACATTAATGATCTGCCTAAAGAAATTGATACACAAGCAGTTCTTTTCGCTGATGACATATCAGTAATATTTCCATGTAAGGACATAACTCAATTAAATATAATTTTAGACAAATATCTTTCACAAATAGTAAACTGGATGACTAATCACAACTTGGAACTTAATTTTAAAAAAACCAAATTAATGCAGCACAGACCCTATCAAAAACAAGAAATTAAAATAAACTATTCGTATAAAAATACAAAAATACAATGTGTCGAAGAGTTTTCGCTACTAGGATTGACTGTGGATACTTTTATGAATTGGAAAGCTCATGTACAAAACATTGCAAACAAACTGTCTAGATTCACATATGCATTGTACGAGCTTAAAAAAGCAACAGATTTGAAGACAGCTATGACAGCATATTATGCTTACGCCTACTCTTGGCTAAATTACGGTATCATACTGTGGGGCAATAGTGTCGACGCACAAAAACTATTTATTTTGCAAAAGAAATGCATAAGAATAATATCAAATGTAGATAACATAGAAAGCACAAAGCCTCATTTCATTAAATTAAAAGTTCTAACATTAACTAATATGTACATAATGGAAGTGTGCAAGTTTGTAAGAAAACACCCAACATTATTCCCACTAGCAAGTGACCAACGCCCCCAGCAACGCAACCTACGCTATAAAAATAAACTTGCCATACCTAGCTCCACATTATCTAAATTCCACTCTGGGCCATTTGCAATGTGCGTTAAAA
Source organism: Euclidia mi (assembly GCA_944739405.2). Taxonomy (NCBI): domain Eukaryota; kingdom Metazoa; phylum Arthropoda; class Insecta; order Lepidoptera; family Erebidae; genus Euclidia; species Euclidia mi. The sequence goes on from OX123184.2 coordinate 21,394,561, forward strand.
TATATAATAGAATCCCTAACGACATTAGAAATATAGAGTATGAAAATAAATTTAAGAATGCGCTCCAACAGTACCTCATAAATAAATGTTTTTATAGTATTAATGAATTTTTAGCCGATAAATGAAAATGGTACTAAATATCCAATAATTAACATAATTTAGAAAGTGGAACTAAGTTGCATAAAATTATTAGTTTTGCCTCATTTGTTTTTATTTTATATAGGTATATTTTCGTCTTTAAGTACCTAGATATTTTTTCTTCTCAATAATTTTATTTGTATACTTAAATAATATTCCAAAAATTTTTGTTTTGTAAATCCAAAGTTCTAACATGTATGCGATTTGTATTTTTTTTTTTAGCAATAAGTAAAACTTGCTATGCCCAAACGGGGTCCATAATGTACGTACTCATAAGTCCATAACACCTGTAAAAACATTGTGGAATTGCAATTAAATACTGAATACTGAATACTGAATAAGAAAAGAGCTAAAAAAGCCGTTGCCTTAGTTAGAGCTAAAGCGCTTAGCGATTTATACGGATTACTTGAAAAGCCCGAGGGCAAAAAGTATTTATACCGACTGGCTAAGGCTAGGGAGAGTAAGGCGCGGGAAGTATCCCATATCAAGTGTACGAAAGACGAAACAGGAGTGGTGTTTATGGATGATGATAGGATAAAAGAAAGATGGAGGACATATTTTGAAAAGGTAATGAATGAAAAGAATGATTGGGGCAAAAACCTTGAGAAAAAGGCGAAGAATATTAGACTAGTGAATGTAATAAGTAAGGATGAGATAAAACGGGCTGTCAGTGGAATGACATTCTTCATTCCACTGACAGCCCGTTTCACCTCATCCTTAAAGGCGTTAGGACTGATCCTAACGCCTTTAAGGATGAGGTAAAACGGGAGAGAAGCATGAAAGGCGTAAGGGGAGGATGGATGGGTGTGGCTGACTTTATTCTTCAATAAGCTGTTGCATGAGGAGACTATACCCAAAGAATGGTGCAGTAGTTGCCTATTACCCATGTTTTTAAATAAGGGACACATCCAAGAATGCAACAATTATCGGGGAATAAAGTTAATGCCGCATAATATAAAAGTATGAGACGGAGTAATTGAGCGACGTTTGTGAGCAGAGAGTGAGGTTTCACGTAACCAATTCGGTTTTATACCTGGCCGAGGTACGGTGAATGCCATTTTTGCACTTCGCCAAATTCGTGAAAAATACAGGGAGGCGCATAAAAATTTGCATATGGTATTCGTCAATCTCGAAAAGGCATATGACCGGGTACCGCGTGAAGTCTTGTGGTGGGCCCTCAAGAAGAAAGGAGTGCCTGAAAAGTACCTGAAGTTGATTGCCACAATGTATGCTGAATGCCACACGCAAGTCCGGTCCACTGCTGGAATCACAGCCAGATTCGTTGTGGCTGTAGGCTTGCACCAAGGGTCGGTTCTTAGTCCTTACCTCTTCCTGTTGATTATGGATGCCATATCATCGGACATACAAGAAGAGGCACACTGGTGCATGTTATTTGCCGATGACATCGTCCTGGTAGCAGAGAGTGGACAGGAGGTGCAGGGCAAGCTGGAGGAGTGGCAGCAGAGACTGGAGAACGTAGACGTTAGGATAAGTAGAACCAAAACTGAATACATGTTCTGTGACTTTGGCGGCCTCTCTAGTCTAATACCCCTACCAGTATGCTCCGACTTTTGCTACCTCGGTTCACTCCTGCAACACGACGGCGAAATTGATCTGGATGTTCGGCAAATGATCAACTCAGGATGGATAAAATAGCGAAAGGTCTCGGGTACAATATGCGATCCTAAAATGCCTGTGAAATTCAAGGGATGCATATATAAGGCGTGTATAAGGCCTGTCGTATTGTATGGAACTGAGTGTTGGGCTGCTAAGAAGATGGATGAAAAACGATTACATGTGCCGGAGATAAGAATGTTGCAATGGATGTGTGGAGTTACGAGAATGGATAATATTAGGAATGAATACGTGAGAGGTAGTCTGAAAGTGGCGCCTATAGAGGAGAAAGTGAAAGGAAGTCGTTTGGCTTTGTATGGGCATATTATCATGCGCAGAGATAATATGTATGTAGGTTAGCAAATCATGAATATGAAAGTAGAGGGATGGAAAGCTGGAGGCCAAGGAAAAAATGGATGGACTATGTGAGGATCGATATGAAAGAAAAAAAGGGTAAATTATAAGATGACGGGCAACAGAGAAGCATGGAAGCGAAGGACGTACTGCACCGACCCTAAATAAATTGGTACTAGGGCAAGAAGATGATTATACTTTTGATCAACATACCACGAGCGAAGCTGCGTGTGTAGAGTAGTAGTTCGCCTGTAAGGAACAATCATGATGTCATAAGGACATCCTCATAATTCATTCTCATCTTCGTTAATCCATCATTAATTAATGTTAACGACATACTCCAAATGCAATCAAGTATAACAAATGCAGTCTAATTCAATAGATATAACGTACCATTTATTTGATAATTGAACTCAAAATCGAATGAAAAGCAATTTGCTTAATTCGTAGAGTACATATGATTAAACAGATCACAGTAATTAATCAAATAGAGCCTTCAACTAGAACCGATGGAAAACTAATGAGTCTCTATTGAAGTTCTAGAGAATTTTGTAATATAATGATTTTCATTGTTTTTAGCCAGTTTTAAAGGCAATTTTGTCAAATTCTAAGGTTTGAGCTTGACTAAGATTAAAGGCATTGATTCATGACAGATAGAAGATGACATTCTAGCGGAGATACTGACAAACTGAGACGTAGTGGGTCTCACGTTTGAATCCACGGTCCAGTGACTTTTCAAAGTTTTGTACGAATTAAGTTGATTGCTTGTTAAACGGTGAAGGTAAACATTGAGAGGAAACTGTATGTCTGATAGTTCTATACAGCTTTCAATATAAACGATTATCATACTTTATAAATTATTAAAATATATAAGTATTGTGCCAAGACATTAGCGACAAGCCCTTGAAAGTTCAATTAATCAATCAAACATTTTCTTGGCCGTGACGAGACGAGACTTACCTAGACGTCTTTTTGTCGATGTGATGATGTTGTGAAATTAACATTTTTAGCTGCGCAGTATTGACGTGCACTTTGACATTATTGCAATATTTTCCAACGGAATTCAATTTCCTAATTATAATTGTGTTACCAATTTCCTATAAAATAAAGAGAGCGGTCACAATTTCATTTTGCGCCCTATAAAATGAGTTACTAAACACTCACTATTATATTGCCCAAATTGGCTTAAAAAATTTTAAGTTATTTTTCATTTTGGGCCAATATTCAGTCGCACTTCTCAAGATTACCTGGCATTGTGTTACGATACTATTCACGGAACATATTAAGCAGTTTTCCCGAAGGCAGTACCCAGAAATTATCGGAATAAACATAGCATTAACGAGTACGGGCGTCAACGACAATACGGCGACAAAAGAGCGGGTAACAAAGGCGCTTTTGTTCCGTGCTATTGTCGCTAGGAACATGTTCCGAGCATGTTTTCACCGTTACGAGTAACTTTTTTAAAAGGTAGATATTGAAACATAGTCACCTGGGGCCGATTGTTACTAGAGTTATTAGTAAAGTACTTTGTTGCTCGTCTGTGAGCCAGGAAAACGGCATAACTGCCTTTTTGTAGTGGATATATAGGAGATTCTATTGAAACACGTGGAACTACAGTTAAAAGTAATCAATGCCGTTAAAAGTAATTATAGGCCTATTTCTCTCGCGACTATAATCGCCAAGGTGTTTGACGGTTTGCTTGTGAAACAGTTAGACAAATATGTAAATTTGCATGATAATCAGTTTGGTTTTCGACCCAAACTGCCTACTGAAAGTGCAATACTGAGTCTCAAGCATGCCGTAAAATACTACACAGATCGTAATACTCCCGTTTACGCGTGCTTCCTTGACCTGTCAAAAGCCTTTGACCTGGTTCATTATGACACCTTATGGAGTAAAATTGACAGCAGTAACTTACCCAAAGAGCTGGCCAACATTTTTAAATACTGGTACTCACACCAGGTCAACAGTATCAAATGGGCGAATGCAATGTCGGAGCCGTATAAACTTGAGTGTGGTGTAAGACAGGGTGGGTTAACGTCACCCACATTGTTCAATTTGTATGTGAACGCACTCATTGTCTCTCTCAGCAATAGCCATGTCGGCTGCCACATTGATAATACTTATGTTAACAATATAAGTTATGCAGATGACATGGCGTTGTTGGGAGCGTCAGTGTGTGATATGTGAGGAGTACGCACGGGTACATGGCTAATTATACAATGCCACAAAAAGTAAATATATGGTCTTTCGGACCGGGCCTCAGTGCCCACAAATTGTTCCACCTGTACGCCTTAACGGGTTAAACCTAGACAGGGCATATAAATTTAAGTACCTAGGGCACTGGATCGTGGACGATCTGACTGACGTTATTGATATTGAACGTGAAAGGAGAGCATTGTCAAAAAGAGCTAATATGATAGCACGCCGATTTGCACGATGCTCAATACCATTAAAACTAACGCTTTTCAAAGCATACTGCACATCTCTATACACGTGTAGTCTGTGGGCTGATTATACGCGTAGTTGCTATAACTCTATCCGAGTTCAATACAATAACGCGTTCAGAGCGGTGGTGGGGCTGCCCCGCTTCTGCAGCGCCTCGGGCATGTTTGCGTGGGCGCGCACCGACTGTTTTCACACCACCATGCGCAAGCGGTGCGCGTCCCTGGTGCGCAGGGTGTGGGCCAGCTCCAACACCGTACTGGCCATGATTGCAAGCAGACTTGATTGTTTCTATATAAGACGCTGTGTGAACCGGCATTTAGAACACTGAACAAGTCTCATAGAACCTACTTACTTGAATAAAATTATAATATTTTTTTGTTTAAATAAATTAAGTAAGCATGTATACAATCTGCTCAGGGACACCTTGTTGACACAAGTTAAATTAGAAACACCCAAAATTTATAACTTTATTTGGCAATGTTACAGACACCCTTCTAAATTAATATAATAAAGAAAATCTTTTGGAATCCGCTGTTGGCTGTCAACAAGGTGACCCTCTTGGACCACTAATTTTCAGTTTAGCTATTCATCCAATCATCAACCAGTTAAATTCCAAATTTAATGTCTGGTACCTGGACGATGGGACCCTCGCGGGGCGGGTTGAGACAGTTTATGAAGATCTAGCACTCCTGAAATCAAAGTGCTTGTCAATCGGTTTAGAACTCAACCCAAGCAAATGTGAAATTTTTATTAACAACAGTTTAGACCAATCTGCCATTCTGTCAAAATTCCAAAATCTGGCGCCGAATATTACCCACATCGAAAAAAGTTCTCTTCGCCTCCTTGGGTCCCCAATTTTAGACGAAGGTTTTGATTCTTTGTTACATGAAAAAATTCAAAATTTTAGTGAAATTTCAGATAGATTACTCAAAATTAATATTCACTCGGCTTTCACTATTATTAGATACTAGCTTTTGCCCGCCGCTTCGCGCGCGTTAAATTCGGGGTAACACAAATCTACTTTCAGTCTCAAGATGTGTGAAGACACTCCTGATTATTCTAAAGACTTCAGAAACTCTATGAGGTACAAAGTAACTCGGTCAGTAGCTACCGTTATCTACTGAAAGGTATAGGTATAATAACATCACCTTGCATACAGTCAAATATCAAAGCCATGTTCTAATACATATTCAATATATCTCTATAAACATTTTCGCATTTTTAATATTCGTAGGGAAAATCGTTTCAGCCGTTTAAGCTTATTATATAATTATATAGTTTATATCTGCGAACAATTTTATGTAATAGGTCGGGGCAAAAGTATTTTAGTATTTCGAATGTATTATTAGTAATCAAACCTCTTTGGCTGTTCTGAATGTAACTGGCTGGTTTTTCAACGTGCACAATATGACATTATGTATGACGTGACAGTACTGACAGATAAGTTAGCACATGCGCAACACTCAATTATTAGCGCATGCGTTCTTACTTCCAAGAGGTAAATTTGTGCCGTACAAACTTCTATCCTCCCTACAATCCCTCCCAGTTTAATTTTTGCAACTTATGGTAGCCTATGTCCGTCTCCATGGTCTAATATATCTCTATATTAGATTTCAACAAAATCGGTTCAGCCGTTTTAGCGTGAAAACGGAACATACATACATACACACTTTCAAATTTATAATATTAGTAAGGATTGTCTTGTTGTGCCTAAATTTACACATGCTATTCGATCTTCACCATTTTGGAAAAACCCATCATCACTCTTTCAAATTGACAATATTATAAAAAATACCTTAAGCAAAATTCTAAATGTGGCCTTGAACGTGTGGCTGCAGGCGTCCTTACGTGTACGCCTGGGCGGCCTCGGCGTTTGCAAAATTTCCGATGTGAGCTTACCAGCATTCCTGTCCTCGGTCCACGGCACTGCAGAATTGACCAGGAAAATCTTAGCACCTACACTGGTCGATTCTGAGGTGCCGTGTGTGATCGATGCCGTGAATGCTTGGAGAATGGCTTGTCCAAACACCGAGTTACCCCGAGACTTATCCTCTCAGAGGCAGTGGGATGGGCTGCTTTGCAGCGCAGTACGAGAAAATCTCCTTAGTACATCGTCTAATGCTGCAGAGCGTGCCCGTTTGCTGGCTGTGGGAGAATGGGAATCGGGTCTCTGGCTTCAGGCACTGCCATCGTCCAACATAGGTACCATGTTGGACGATACCACTTTCCGCATCGCCGCTTGCCTCCTTTTGGGTGCGTCATGTGTTTCTCCGCATCGCTGTCACTGTGGGGAGGCTGTCGACAGCCTTGGTCACCATGGCTTATCATGCAGCAGGAGCGCAGGTCGAATATCACGACACGGCAATCTCAATGACATACTTCGCCGGGCTCTTGTCACCGCTGGCGTTCCAGCCCAACTTGAACCGCAGGGGCTGGCACGTGACGGTGGCAAAAGACCGGATGGTATGTCTTTACTGCCATGGAAGTTGGGTAGGCCTTTGGTGTGGGACGCAACGTGTGTCGATACCCTCGCGCCATCTCATCTTCCTGGCACAGCGGGTTGTGCGGGCGCTGCTGCTGCTACAGCGGAGACCTTCAAACGGCGCAAATACGCAAACCTAGTAGGGGATTACGTATTTGAGCCGTTTGGGGTCGAAACGTTGGGGCCATGGGGTCCAAGTGCAAGATCTCTTTTTAAAGATCTCGCAAAGAGACTGGTCGACACCTCGTGTGACCAGAAGGCTGGGTTGTACTTGGCCCAAAAATTTAGCATTGCCATACAACGTGGCAATGCTGCCAGCGTTCTGGGCACGCTCCCAGTCGACGGCGATGTGGAGGACTTTTATGACGCCCTCTAACTTATTTTCTGTTTTCGTTTTATTTGTTTTGTATATACATATTTCGTTGGATAATATTTTAACATTTATGTTTAATTAAATAGGTATATAGTGGTATCATAATTAGTGTTTATGCAATAAATCAGAATAAAATTTATCTGCACAGTACACAATATAAAATGAAAATTGATTATTATTAATTGTTATAATTTATTATGGAATTAATAGTTTTACTATAATAATAATAATTTGAAATGTTTAATTTATTTATTGTGTTTAATACTACGACATATGAATTTAATCAATTTTGTGTACTAATTTTGTAATCAATTTAATGTGATAAATTATTTTTTCTAATTAATATAATTTTTAATATAATTTTAATTATAATTTTTTTTTCTTTGTAAAAATTTAATAATTTATTGTTATAATTAATGAGCATTTTTAACTTTTATGGACTTTGGAATTTATTTTATTTTATTTATTTATATTTAATGTGTCATTATTTTAACAATTTAGGCTGTCAAGCTTATTGGAAATGTACGCTGGAATGAGACTGTCAATGAATACGTCTTTTATCTAACATAGTTGTTAGAGTCAAATGCCACAGCACATTTTTGTTATAGGGAACTACAGGAAAAAAGTAAATAAACACAATTCGGTTTTATCCGAGTAGCACATACGATGATAGGCTATTTTTGGTTAATTTTCACATTTGCCCTAGTGTTATCCTTGTTGCGATAGAAAACCAGGAATATAAACAAACATAAAGAGGGATTTATTATCGTTGGATGTGTTCAACTTTTGAGCCACATTCTTATACAACATTTAGAAAACTTGAGAACAATTGATCATCTACTGTTGAACAATATTCAGCCATAGGAATTTAATCTATGAGTTACTTGTAATTTGAAACTTGAAACTCATGATGGACACAGCCTCATTATTTCATCATTTGAACAAAAGCTTTCCATCTCAACGACTTATATAAGAAGAAAGTACTTAGATCTTTTGAGATTAATACGAAATACTCGAACAAAGTTAAGCTCCGCAAAAATATTCGGATATCTACTTAAAACCAAGGACATAGAAGACATTACAAACGACTGGGGCACTAACAGTTTTTGCCAAACTCGAAAGAAACACTGCTATTAGTTAGTTCATTAATCTTTCCTTACATATTTATGAGGCTTCTTTAATTTTAATTCCGTTAGTGGAATTTGTGTTGAAAGTTTTGGAGTGGAAAGGTTTCTCTCGATGTATCCAGCCGTGCATACTGTGATCAAATTTCAATCTTATTAATACAACATAAGATATATTTTTCAAGGAACGGTAAGTCTTAAAAGTCTTATAAAGGAATTTGCATGGCTTAAAATCGAAAAATTGGTGCTGGAGAATCTGATTTCGAAAATCTAGAAAATGTTTTTAATTGTTCAATTTGCATATAGATGTGTCTTTAAGGTCAATAAATGTTATTTTCAGTGAACAGAAAGTGAACAGATAAGAATCTGTTAGCACTTTGACAAGATTGAACAAAAACTTCTTCTTTTTGTTACTTAAAAGTTATTAGATTGGATTATTAACTCAAACCACTTAGTATAATGTTACAGCGATAGCTAAGTGGAGAGACCAACAGTCTGCTACGCAGAAGATCTCGGGTTGGAATTGAAGGCGCGCACCGATGACTTTTCAGAGTTGCGTATGTATTAAATAGTTAATAATCGCTTGCCAAACTGTGAAAAATAACATCTTGAGGAAACCTGCATATTTGAGACTTCTCAATAATATTCTCAAAAGACCTCTGAAGTCTGCCAACCCGCACTTGCCCAGTATGGTGGACAATCACCTTATCTTTCACGTAATGAGAAGAGGTCCGTACCCAGCAGTGTGACAGTTTATATAGTAGGCTAATGATGATGAACTTAGTACATGGTCTTAATTAGCGCGTCCAACCCAGCAAACAAACAAACTCTTCAGCTTACCAACATTAGTATAGAAGTACAATTAACAGAAGAGCATGCATGAGAAACTTGATGAGAGTGAATGAAGCAAGAGAGATACGTCAGAATCGTAGTCTCTGCCTACCCCTTCGGGAAACAGGATGGTCTTTGTATGAATATACGTATACTGTTGAAAAGGAGAGCTTAAATGATAAAATATTAACATCGGACAAAATATAACACAACTCAATGAAATAAAGCGCCGTCTGAAATATACTCGCTCAGAGTCTGTAAATATTGTTACTCTTTTTATTGAAGCACACAACTCTGACGATGGACTGTAAAATTGAATCTAGGATTACAAGTATTATAATAAATTATCACATACTTCCGATATTTATTTTTATTATGAAAATTAATTGCATTGGTGATAAAATGAAAGGACTTCCAACTAATAACTACCATAGCTATGTTGGCTGTATTTTTTAGTTCATGACTACACGTAGGTATGGCAACAACGCTGGGTATCGGCTTCATACTAACTAACATATTTGTATAAATAGCAAATGTTTCAATTAATGAATGCCACCCGCGTCTAATTATGCTTATTTCTCAGCATAGTTTAAGCCATATTTCTCTAAAATTTTCAAAAATCCGTTAACATTAAATAAGGTAAAGTTACACAGAAAAAATCACACTTTAGCATTTATAAAATAAGTATAGATTGTTTTTTCAGACTTTCATATTATTCCATGAAAAGTCACTCTAAATATAACGAGTAATACCCAAATAATCTGTAATGCGTAGGCAAACAAACTAAGCAGCTTTGATTTTCTTGTCTACTTTTCGACTACAAAGGGGGATACAAAATAAACGACTGAAATATTGTATCGTAGATAAATATCTTATATGATTTATACTTATTTTACAGTACCGATTTCATATTATTCAAAGCCTTATCAAGATGGCACAATTGTGCTCAAAGAAGCCATTTAAAATTACCTCAAAGGCCGTAAAACTATTTGGAACAGATCTTGATAAGCCTTTACAAATAATTTGAATCGGTCGTAAGGTAATACCTCCGAATAACCCTGACGTATCTGATCTTTTAACTAATTACTATTTATTCGCAGTCAGGGGACAAGTTTGTGAGAATGTGTTATTAAGTTACTATTAATTACTTGAGTGGAGCTAGAACATCCAGATTGGGAAGATAGCTCGTGATTAAACTGTTCGGTACTTACTTCTAACCCTGGGAGAGTTTAGTGCTGCGACTATTATATTATCGTTGTAATATACTCCTGATTTCTGTTGTAATATAGTCTTGGCACAAGTTAATAAAATGTGAAAGAATCGTGGAGGAGGATGTCTATATCAATTGCGCGACTTAGATTTTGGGTTCTAATAGAAATATTTATGAGGCGGATTATATCAATTGCATTCCCGAAATTTCTTTTTTTTATACCTATTATCTTTGTAAATTTATCGACGTACTTCGGTAAGTAAAACAATAGGCACTGTCATATATATCACCTACATAATCCCTAAAACAGTTTTAAACTGATTAAGTTAAGTATATCGCTAGTAAACTTGATAACCATAAAAGCGAAGCACTTTCAAACATAGCCGTTATTTTGCCCGAATATTTAATTTATTTTATTCCTCACAGCATCTACATGTTTCTTGACAATTTGTTATAACTATAAAACTGTTTCACAGCTAGAAATGCCGGCTTAAACGAGAAAAAATTAAGACAAATCATATCTCGTATTTTTTTCAGTTAATAGAACACCTGTCAGCATAACGAAGTAAAAATACGTAAGGAAGGAATAGAAGGATTCATTCTGCCACTGCACAAAACCACTCAGGTAGTTAAACAAAGAATATATCTTAAGAATACTGAAACATTTCTCTCAAAGAAGAAATAATATTAATCTAATATAAAAGGAGATTCAGTTTATGTTAAGATAATGTTGCTTGTGTAAGATTATGTTGGCTAGCAACCACTAAGTAATGGACGACGGAATATTGGATGGACGGATTTGATACGAGATACGATTTATTCATTAGGGGATTTGTGAAAAGTAGTTATCAAATTGTTATTGTTGGTGAGAGGTATTGGGGTGTTTTAACGTGTTTGGGCATATGACTAGATGTTTGATGATAGTTAGTTGTTTTTATGATTCTTGTGTTCTATGTGAGTTGGTGATTTACCATCTGACCACAATCCATGTATAATTGTGGCCAGATGGTGAAGTATCATCCACAGAAGTACTTCTCTAGGGATGATCAGATGCTGGAAATTAAATTCTTATAGTATGCTGATAATAGCCAAATAAATAACTATTATCAGCATACATTTTTACCTGCTCTATTGGTCTGTTGGTAGAGATAACATATGCCTGAATTTTGCGGTCCCTATTATTTGCAAGTGGATTGCGTTTCTAGACACGATTTAACGAAGTGCTCTTGGCGATCGATTACATACCGAGTAAAGTTGTTTCGAAGTGTTACTAACGATAGGCCTTGTGCCCTGAAAGCACAAACGTTGCACCAAACAAGATTCTTGAGTTGTGTTGCATTGTTAGTAACACGTTTGTGTCTCAAAGCGTCTAAATATTTGTCAGGCAACGGTCTACTCTTATTTTAAATACTAGGTATAACAAAATGCATTGCTGTGACTCAAGTTTCTTTAACAACGAGAATGATTTCTTCGTGTAAATAATAAAAATCATAAATAATTATAGAATTTCATTAACATTTTTGATTTTTACTCATATTAATATATATTTATTTACCCCGATGTTTACGCATAGGATACGATGTCAATATAAAACAATGAATCTTTATTTTTAAGTTGTTTTAGTACCATTGTATTATATGCCTCTCATTTAATAAAAACTTTGCCCTAACGTTAATCCTTATTTGTATTCTATTGTTTTCTTCCTTGTTTTACACTAAGCCTTATCGATTCTCACCGAGTCTGGAATATGAGTTGATCCGATTACTCAAATTTATTATCATACAATAGATGGCAACTTGTATTTCCATACGTGTTATATAACACGTCTTTGTATAACACAGACATACACAATTTGTGTAAATATCTACCTAAAAGATTTTGGAAGAACAAACAGAAGCTATTATGGATTGTTGATTAATATTTATTACTAGTTAGGTATATTTATTACAAAGGACTTGATAAATATTGAGATAATAGCTTAAGCAAATAATTAAACGCAAACATATTTGAATATCACCCAGTTACAGTGTTATTGTTTATATCTATTATATTAATATCACTGAGTTTCAGTATTTATTGAAACTAACTTATCTATTTCCATGCCAGAAAAAAAATGTTTGTAGTAAAATATGTTAAAACAACTCAATACTCTGGTGCGAGTGCCAATGTATATACCAGTTCTAGAGAGCATCTCTATGACTAAACAGACATACAGATGCACTCTTAATCTCGCATACAAATTAAAGCAGCAATAAAATGGTGCAGCTTCACAAATTTATTGAAATGCTTCTACAAAATCGTATTTACAATTCTTGTAACTCATACTAGAAAGCTGTTTTAAGTATCAGTCATATACACTAAAAAGGAAAAGGCAATTCCGACCCTAAGAATCCGTATCGCAAGGGATTTCACAAACAAATGGAAACAGAATGCACGCACTCAGATTCAAAACAACTATTTATGTGTTACACAAAGGGATTTCTCATGTGGGAATCGAATCTGTAACACTCGCAGTGTGAAGGAGTGATTCGAGCACTATAATTATATGCAGTCGAGGTTGTAGTACTACAAAGTTAATTTTAACGTATTGCCGATTAGTTACATTGAAACAATGAAATTCTGTTCTGCAAAATAATAGCTAATCATTTTAACACAAAATTGTTTCTTTTGTTTGACAGAAGCAATTATTGACTAACATTTGGCATTCGGTTTGAATAAAGTCAAAATATTAGGCATTTAAGCGTTATTAGCTTCCGAGAAAGGACTTCAATTTCAGCAGTAAGATTTGAAAATGTTGTTACTGGTACCATAAATTTAAAGTATTTACTGAACAATTAAATAAGATAAGGAGAGAGATTATAGAAAAGCGAAAAGTATAATATAGAAAACTAGACCATCCCCGCAGCTGCCGTCCCAAATTTAATTCTGAATTTACCGTTTCTACCCGATCTCTAGAATATGTCGGGAAATCTTAGTGCACCCTTTAGGTCCTCAAAGAAAATTCATGTTGAATTTCAGTTCCTTGCGCCGAATAGCTTCAGCTGTGCGTTAGTAGTCAGTCAGTAACGCAAGAATTATATTTTGTGTTAACGTAAAGTTATGGAAAGTTATACCGGTAAACTAAAGCTAATTTTACGTTTGGTTTTAGTAATAGCACAAAGAGTCCGTCATATTTTTTTCCACGACAACTGTCAACACCAATCTCCATCTAATACAGCAGCTAGTTTCAAATGAATTAAAGCCGTACTTTAGGCAAATCTTAGGTATCTAAATATTGCCCAAAACAATCACTCATACTGAATAGATGATAATGTTATTTCAGAATGACAATTCGAAGTTTACATAGAATAATAAGAATAAATGGGCTTGGCACGCGTCCAGAACATATAACATACAACGTATGCCGTTGTGTATTTAACTCCCTATGCCAACACAAACAAAGCACAATTTATGGACACTATAATTGTGTTTCCTTTTTAAGCACTTCTCTGATAATATAATTTTATTTTATTTCGTAATGCTATTTTGATAAGGAATTGTCTGAGAAATAAAATGTTTATTTTAAAGACTAGTCCTGCCCTAAAAATAATTCCTATATTTCAAAATTTACGAACCGTAATAATGAATCTACAAATTCCAAACGGCAAACTTTGTCTTTCAAAAATTCCTACAACCTCAGGCTACAAGAGCTCCTCGTAGACCTTGGAGTTTACTACGGGAGTAAAGATAAGGAAAAAGGTAATACAATGTTGTATCCTACATCAAATATACAGCTTTTAACATTTGAATATCTTTCATAGGCCAACAGCTGAAGGTATGCCAAAACCTTACCTTAAGAATATTTCCTCCTATATACCAATGCCTAAGACTAAAGTAAACATACCAACTTAACGTAAACTTGGACAGCTAGCACTGTATAAATAAACATCATGATTCCTAAGACTTTATTTCGCTTTAAATTCTTGTTCCGCTTAGGAATGTCCGGCATATTTTTGCTGCAATCCTTTGCATAAAGTTGTGATAGCGCCATCTACCTTCCTATCTATAACGAATCGCATCAAGATCAATCGTTCCACGTCTAGTGCGAGCGATACCATATTTTCGTCCCGCTCTATCCCACTCCCTGGAAGAGGCACTGCCTTCGCCTGATTCGTCGACGCGATCGTGGACGCGAGTGACAGTCGACATTCCTCCCGCTGAGAACGCCGTCTCGATACCGTACCGCGCTGCACCGTTGTATGTGATTTATTACCGCTTCCACCAAGGAAAACCCGCTCGCGAATGGTGAATTGAAGTAAAAACAAGCAGCTGCATCACGAAACCACCAGGAGACTGCCCTACGGAAACGAAGAAGGTTGTATAAGGTAGGTGCCCTCCATCCTTGAAATATCCTATACCCACTCAATCACCCCTTAGCGTATCCATCTCCTCTTCCCTTATTCCTTTCTAGGCGACCCAGAACTCGCCCTAATACAGTCCATTTTCCTGCTCCAAGTCGCCTAGAACCCTACGGTTTCGGTGCCACGCCGAACCATTTTTCTGATCCATACGAGTCGGATTCATTTACGTTTTATACGTTATACCGCTATACCTAGGCAGTTATAGCACCTAGCTATACTCCTAATATATTCACATAACCGTCACATGGTTATTTCCGCCCGCATCAGTAGGTAAACTTTTATGTAGCTATCTACTTATTAAATTATTAATTCTGGAACTATCATAGTTGTCTTGTAAATCTCATATTTCGAGCAACTTTTATTTCCACAGCTCTAAAGTGTTGCCTACTTAGCCTACTTAGGTAAAATAATAGGTACATTAGACATTCTTATTTTGTTTCGGTCTCATTAGCTTATACTTACGTAAGCATGTCACAACAAAAGAAGTCACGCGTGTCGGAAGACAAAGAGATGGCAATCTTAGAAGCAAAACGCAATATTTTATTTGAGCGCATTCAAAATATCTATGAATGCTCAAAAACCGCATCTATGTCTGACAGTAATAGCGAAGCATTTCTCAGTTATTGTATAACAGTAGATAGTATTCGAACAGATGTTCATAAGTTGTTAGACGATTATAACGCAAGATTACTTTCTATCAATCCTGATGAAAAACCGAACTATCAGGCGTATACCTCATTCGAAGATCTTTATTGTATTATTAAGCGTATACAATCGCAATTGGAGGGTAAATGTTCGGCAGAGCCCGTTGCCCGCAAACCGAGATTACCGCCAATCGAGATTATGTCGTTTGACGGAGATATACGAAATTGGCCATTATTCTATGCGAGTTTTAAGTCTACAGTGCACGATAATGGTTCTCTGACGGATGCTGACAGGTTGTACTATTTAATAGGTAAACTGTCACCGAAGGCCCAGTCCGTATTTGCAGGTGTCACACCCAGTGCTGAGAATTATCAGGTCATATTTCAGTCACTGCTTGACAGATATCAGGACACGCGCGTTCTAGCGTCTACATACTTTGATCAAGCTTTAAATCTTAAATTGTCCAGCAACGCGTCTGTCTCGAATTTCCAGCTGTTTATTGATAACTTCGTAACCGCGGTTAATTCTCTTAGGAATTTAAAATTAGAAGATCTTTCCGACTTTATGTTGCTTCAACTCGCTTTAAAAAAGTTTGACACTGATACAATTCGCGCATTCGAGATGACGGAACGCAATAATAAAATACCTACACTAGATAGTTTTATTTCGTTCATCAAAGATCAGTGTCGAATATTTCATAATACGCAGTCTGGTTCACCTGGCCCGTCTAACACTAACAACAACAAACAAAGGTTGAATAAATCGCGAAATAGTAATAATAAATCAGTCCCTAATCCACAATCTTATTTTATTTATTTTATTTATTTATTTATTGTCGGGAAGCTTACAGACAAATAAGACATAATATGATAACAGTATACACAAATAAATGCTAACAACAAGCTTCCACAGAATTACAACGTAATATTTGCACTAGTTGCAACGCGCGCTTAATACATAAGTATATATATTACAACAATTATACTTAAAACACAAAAATGGCTTGAATGTCTACAATAATAATTATTTTCAATATCTGACAAAATCTCTAGACGAAATACCTTTTGTATTAGATTTATAACAACAAAATATTTACTACAATGTTTTAACTCTTAACAGACCCATAAAAAATTGTGCGAGTGTGCGGCGACACATGCAGCCGACTACACCATGCTACTACTGAAGCTGTGTTACGATACATGCGTGAATTCGATATCAGAGTCTCAGCTGGTTGTGTCAATTACAAAAAGAAGTCATTATTTATCAATTTCCTGAATGAGCTGGGTTTGGTATTAAATAAATCTATGTCAAGTTTAGAGGCCACTTTATTAAATGATCTAGCACTGCGTAGCAGGAAGGAATTCTGTCGATAGTTGGTGGTTGCGAAGTTAATATTTAATGGGGAACGCTGTCTGAGTCCTAACTGATTAGTGCGCAATTCTATTGCAGCTAGAAGCGTTGGACAGTCAATGGAGCTGGTCGCAATGTTCATCAAGTAACTAATATCGTTAACTGTGCGTCTGAGTTCAAGGGGCATGAAATGATACCGCTTGCATCGCTCGTTATAATCCATTGAGTATTGTTGCGCTTTAAAATCGAGATACCTCAGGAACCGCCTTTGTATACCCTCAATACGAGCTATATAAATTTGATATCGCGGATTCCATACTTGACAGGCATATTCTAGATGACTTCGTACATACGAACAATACAATATCTTCACACTTTTTAAAGAGCGAAAATCGGCCGAAGATCTTATAATAAAACCAAGTGCCTTGGATGCCCTATTAACGATATAGTCAATATGCCTGTCAAATAGGAGTTTGCTATCAAAGATAACCCCAAGATCCCTAATCACGTTACACTTGCAAATGCTTTGATCGTACAGCTTGTAACCTGATCCGATGGTCGATTTCTGGCGTGTATATGTTACATAGGAACACTTAGTTATATTAAGATGCAGGTTATTACGTGTACAGTAATCAGCGAATCGATTGAGATCACTCTGCAACAGCTCAGTATCAGAGACGTCACGAATAGTCTTAAGAACCTTCGTGTCGTCAGCATATAATAATACAGAAGAGTTTCTAAAACATGATGATATATCAGTGATGAACATGACGAACAACAAAGGTCCCAATAAAGATCCTTGGGGAACTCCGGATGGGATAGAACACCAAGACGATGTGTACCCGTTAAGTACCACCGCTTGGGAACGGTTATCAATATAAGAACAAAACCAGCGGTATAAATTTCCATGGATTCCTTCTGCAAGTATCTTCTCCAGGAGGACCTGATGGTCTATGCGATCAAAGCACTTGCTGTAGTCGGTGTAAATTACGTCTACCTGTATCCCTTGTTCCATACCTTTAGAGATGAAATCGTGAGTCAATATCAGGTTAGACGTGGTGGATCGCTTGCGAAGGAAGCCATGCTGTTCCTCACCAAAACTATGTTGAACGGCTGTGTAAACTTCGTTATAAACGATTCGTTCTAGAATTTTAGAAAATATGCACAGTTTTGATATCGGGCGATAATTTTCGACATTCGATTTGTCTCCTTTTTTTAGGACGGGAGTTATAAAAGCTGACTTCCACATTTGTGGAACTACACCTTCGGTTAGCGATCTCTTAAATAATATGCAAATTGGAACGACTAAATTATCCGCTAAGTTCACAATAAACAAAGGTAGAATTAGATCAGGGCCCCCAGACTTCGAGAGATCCAAACCTTTCATCAATTTAAGGACGCCATCTGGTGACACATCAATTGCACTAATAAAGTTAGTGTTACTACAACATTCGACAGACTGGCGTGTATGATAAGAGTTGCAATCGGGCTCTTGAAAAGTTGATTTAAAGTAATCGGCAAATAAATTACTGATGCCGTCACTAGTGTCAGCGCAGATTTCACCGTAATGCATGACGTTAGGCAGTGTAGAAGAGTTTTTTCTAGCTTTAATAAAAGACCAGAATGCCCTAGGATTATCTGTGATAGAAGATTCTATTTTTTCTATATAATTATCAAAACAGCTCTGTTCCAGCTGAACAGCCCTACTACGCAAAGAAGAAAAGGACAGATAGTCAGATAAATTCCCGTACAGTTTATATTTGCGATGATACTTTTGTTTCTCCTTTAAGACTTTTATTAATGCGGAGTTATACCAAGGGGGGTGCGATGAGTGTTTGACTGATTTTAATGGTATAAATGTGTCTCTAACCTCATACAGTTTGTCGTAGAAAAGGGTAACAGCTTGATCCAGGGTTGGAGTATCCAATAAAACCTGCCAGTTCACCTGATCAAGTGCATGTCGAATTCCTTCGTAATCGCCTTGGTTAAAAAGATATTTTGGGATAACATTTTCTTTCAATTTATGTAACTCCACAAACTCAACATTAATTATCAGCGGTTTGTGATGTAAATCAATGGGTACTGCCAACGGTTCTAAGCATTCTTTAACAGTTACGGTATCATTTGAGAAAACTAGGTCCAAGAGTCTATCGTTAGCGTTACGTATATTACTAAATTGGGATAATGAACAAGTAGATAATATGTCGAAGAATTCAGTTAGGTATTGACCAGAGTAGTTTGTAGGTGATAGGTCACTTCCACCGTCGTTGAACCTCCAAACCACCTGATTTCCAAAATTAAAGTCACCAAGAACGACAAACTTATCCGAGAGATGTGATAATATTAAATTATTGAGATTGGTGTAAAAATTTTGTAATTGAGTATTAAAAGGGTTACCTGTGTTTTCCTTGCAGAGGTAAAGAGCGCAGATATGCAAATTGTAACTCACTGATGGTCTAGACCTTTTTAACGTTAAACTAATCCAAATATCTTCAGCTGAACTTCGCCACTCAGGTTTCTCCACGGCAATTAGATCATTTTTCACTGCAATCAGGACCCCGCCTCCTCGCGTCTGCGAAGTACTAGTATAATCGCGATCACGTCGCCAAACTAAATAGCGACTATCAAATAACTCACTATTGTACACACTATCCACTAACCAAGTTTCCGTAAAGATAATTATATCGTATGAATTTAACCGTATGTTCCTAAATAAACTTTGAGTTTTTGTACGCAAACCACGGACGTTTTGGTAATAAATATTAAGATTCGACACTTTATGCACATATTACAACAGCATTACTAATTTCTACATTAAAATATAACTCAGTTATCAATAAGTAGCAAAAAATATAATTAAATACGAAATTTTTCCGTAAATAAATTGTGAGGTAACAGGTAGTTAGCAAAAATAAATGATATTTGAACTGACACAGTAAGGCACAGTGGTTATCAATACGCGGCATTCGAATATACCTTTCTAACGAGTTATGAATAGGCACAATGAAGTGGTCATTAGCGGGCGACGGACTATGAATAGTCTTAAAGGACAGCGTGAGGTGATAAGAAATGGGCCTTAAGTACATTATTTTAACTATTACTTTGCAAGAGCAAATGCAGGTAAATTTTAAAGTTTTGTTGAGCGACACAGAACAGAGACACAGAAATTGATGGAATACGCAAGCAGCACACTTAGACCAGCTGTTCTCAAAGTTCGACTTCACGCATGATATTGTTATCAGTACATTTAAAAAAATAACGATTTTTGATAAGACACGAGGTGATAGGCTTGCATTTACGCTATTTTGACGAGATCTTTTTCCGATCTTACAGTTATGATGTGTGATCCATCTGATTGCCTTGCGTGAATTTTGGCATGTTTCACCCAGACATATCGAAAATTTTTCGCTGCAGCAGCTTTCTTTGTTTTCATTAGCAGGGCTTTGTTCTGTACGGTGAGATGGTCATTGATATATATCCTGTGATTTCCCGGGAATCCCATAAATCCACTAGTAAGGGGATTGGTCTTAGACACAAGTCTCGCCGCTGCTATGAAGTCCTCCTTCACATATCTGTTACAAAAGCTAGCGATGATCGTTTTCGTACGTTCTTTCTCGCGAGTGGGAATACGCGTAACGAAGTTAATCTGCGCTTTCGTGATTGGGTATTGTATGTGGGACCCAATCTTTTGCAGTACCTCGATCAGGTTCTCGTTGTTAGCTTGGGGCACACCCTTTATCTCCACATTATTTAACCTGGCCCACTGCTCACCTGAATTCGATTCCTGTTCTAGTTGTTCCAACCTCGTTTGTATGAGGTCTACCTGACTCTAAGCTTTCTCAACTTGTACCAGTCGATTTTCAAGGTCCTTCATTCTAGAGTGAAATTCCTTTAACTCTTTGTTGGTGTCATTAAGAGAAGTTTTTATTTCCAGGAACTCAGCACGTAATGCAGTGATTTCATCCTTTAAGCAGTCCAACGGTACTAGTTTCTCGTTGATCGCTCTAATCTCCTTCAGAACGAGTGATTCGGGTTCAATTCTTGGCGAGGATGGTTGACTAGCTTGTTTGCACTTAGGACAACGCCACGTAAGCTTCCTATTGCCTAGCTTATTGTAACCAGCTTCGCTAATCCCAGCGCAATGAAAATGCAGTTCTTTATTGCATGCAGTGCAGCGGGCACCATCCGCTAGCGGTTCGCTGCAGGCTCCACACTTGTTTGTGTTCATAGTGGAATGAATATCGATTCTTATTGCGGGTAACACGAATACGGCTTGAGAAACGCTGACTTTGTTGACTAGCGCGATCAGTGCAGGTGTACAAAAGACCGGTCGGCACGCGGCTCAATCGGCGACTGATCTAACGTAACATGTTCGGAATCTAATAGTAATAATTCACAGAAGTGTCTGTGCAGTAATATAGTGCACGACCATTACTATAAGTGTCCCACCTTTAATGGTTTAAATCCAATTGCTCGTTTTAAAAGCGTAAAAGATAACAAAGCTTGCATTAATTGCTTAAGCATAAAACATAAAACGAGTAATTGTTCCAGTAGAACGAGATGTCGCTCGTGTAAACAAAAACATCATACACTGTTACATTTTGATAAAAATAACCGGTTGTCAAGTCAAGCCGCTAACCTTGACACACTCACGTAAGTGCAGAACACGGTAGCTGCGCCTTCCACGCCTCGCAATAATGAGATATCGTTGTGTACGACATCCATTGCGCGGGCGGCACGCACGCGCGGACGGCCTTCGCGCACTTGTAGTGATCAGAGCAGTGCTAGGCCGCCATGTATGGCGTCTAAGACTGTTCTGTTAGCGACAGCGCAAGTTATCATATATGATGTCAATGGGTCGCCGCACATGGTACGTTGTCTGCTAGATAGCGCATCTCAGACCAATTTAATAACGTTAGAATTGTTCAAACGCCTCGGATTATGGAATAACTTTAAAAATACGAACTCAATAATCCGAGGGATAGGCGGATCAGAAAAACATTGCAAAGGTTCCGTAGATATTAAAATACATTCGCGTTTTAATAGGGACATTAATTTTAACATTTCTTCGCTTATCGTGGAACGTATTACGGACACGTTGCCAAACGCTAATGTGGACGTGTCGCTCCTCACACATCTCGAGTCATTACCACTAGCGGATTCGGAGTTTGCGAATCCGGCAGACATTGATGTTTTGATCGGAGCCGCAATATTCCCACACTTGCTACTTACTAAAGTGGTACGTAGTGAGCAAAATAACTTACCGCCCGCTATTGAGACGGTATTCGGGTATGTGATTATGGGTACCGTACCTACATTACATACTTCTCAATACGTTACGTCTTGCTGTTGTTCTGTTCTTCAAGAAAACAATATTGACTCTCTTCTCAAGCGATTTTGGGAGCTTGAAGAGGTTACCGCACCGCCCTCGATGAGCCGTAAAGATCTCGAGTGTGAAGAGCATTTCCGCGCTACCACTGTTCGTGACGACAGTGGCAGATACGTTGTGGCGTTGCCATTCTGTGGTGACCCTTATTCGTTAGGCGACTCGTACGCTGCTGCGCTCAGACGTTTCCATTGTTTGGAACGTAAACTTGATGCATCACCTAAGTTACGCAGCGCCTATAATGACGTCATTCGTGACTACATAGATAAAGGTTTTTTGAGTGTAGTTGTAAACAACGAGGGCAACTCTCTGCCCTCATATTATATCCCGCATCACGGCGTAGTTCGCGAAGATAAAACCTCTACTAAACTTCGTGTGGTTTTAGACGCTTGTTGTAAGACTACATCGGGTCAGTCGATTAATGACATTTTGCATGCCGGCCCCAATCTACAGGGTGATTTATTTAACATCATAATAAAGTTTCGTCTTTTCCAAATCGCTCTGTCAGCTGATTGCCGCCAAATGTTCCTCAATATCGGCGTTCGCGAATCTGACCGTAGATTTCAACGGGTCTTTTATCGTTTTGACAAGAAAGAACCTTTATCTGTGTATCAGTTCAATCGTGTTTGCTTTGGACTCAAGTCTAGCCCATATCACGAGTTACGAGTTGTTCGCCAGTTGATCGCTGATGAAGGCGATCACTTTCCCGCCGCAGCGGCTGTTGCCACTTCCGCTTTGTACATGGATGACATTGCCTGTAGTGTCATATCCGCTCCGCTAGCAATTTCGCTTTGTGAAGAGCTTATTCAGCTTTTCAAGCGAGGCCAGTTTGATCTTGTCAAATGGACAAGCAACTCTAAGGAGGTTCTCGCACGCATACCAGATTCTCATAAGGCTTCTCCAGACATTGAGTTTGAGAAGTCTGTACCGCATAAGGTTCTCGGTTTACGCTGGGACAAATCCTGCGATAGTTTTCGGTTTGACGTCTCACCACCAGATGATAAGTGCACCAAACGCACTATGCTGTCCACAGTGGCTCGACTATGGGACATAATGGGTTTTGTGGCTCCCACAATTTTGCACGCCAAGCTCTTGATCAAAGAGCTTTGGCTATCAAAGTGTGAGTGGGATGAAACACCCCCTGACCATATTGTCGCCGCTTGGGGCCAGTTTTGTATTGAGCTTACCGCGCTCAATCAAGTTACTATTCCGCGTCATCTTGGGTTGGTAGATGGATGTACCATCAACTTGATAGGTTTCGCTGACGCCAGTGAGCGTGCTTACGGCGGAGTCGTATATCTGCAAGTCCGCATTGGTTCTAACTACTCGGTGCAGTTAGTTTGTGCCAAGTCTAAGGTCTCGCCTGTTAAAACCGTTTCAGTTGCGAGACTGGAGTTGTGCGCGGCCCTTCTGCTGTCTCAGTTGCTCCGCAAGGTTCAAGACACAGTTTTGCCCCACTACCCCATTAATAAATTATACGCATTTTCCGACTCCAAAGTAGTGCTCGCTTGGATTCATTCTTCTCCTCATCGCTGGCAGACTTTTGTCGCCAACCGCGTTAGCAAATTGATTGAACTGGTTCCTGCTACTTGTTTCAATCACGTCGCGGGTATTGAGAACCCCGCAGATTGCTTGTCTCGTGGTATCACTCCACTTAATCTTCTGCATCATCCATTGTGGCGTCGTGGACCTTCTTGGATCTCCCATGATCCGTCAGAATGGCCCATGCAACCCTTTGACCACAGTGCAGAAGACGAAGATGTACCCGAGCGGAAGTCTGTTTCTTATCCCGTGATTGCTGAGGTTGCGGAGTCTCCCATCTATGCACTCGCACTACGCATGTCATCGTGGTCTAAGTTACTCCGCGCCATCGTTTATGTCTATAGGTTTCTTAGGCACCTACCTAATGAGACTTTTGTATCAAGTACTGATCTCAAATTCGCAGAATGTAAGTTACTACGAGCTGTACAAGCTGTTCATTTTAGTAACGACATTCAAAATTTAAAGGACAATGTACCTTGTTCTCCCGCTATCCTTAGACTCAAGCCGTTTCTCGATGAACATGGCGTCATACGCGTTGGGGGTCGTCTGTCAAATTCGGATGAACCTTATAACTACAAACATCCTTGTATTCTGCCGCGACATGATCATGTTGTCGACCTTCTTGTTGATTTTTATCACAAGAAGCACCTCCATGCCGGTCCGGAGTTGCTTATGTCCTTACTTAGGCATAAGTATTGGATTTTAGCCGCTCGACGAATAATTCGTCACAGAATACATAAATGTAACGTCTGTTTCAAATTTCGTCCGCGTCCGACTTTCCCTCTCATGGCCGATCTCCCTAGCCAGCGCGTCAACTAGGTTGCTAAAGCGTTTACACACACCGGTTGTGATTACGCAGGACCACTGCAGTATACGCCAGTGCGTGGTCGAGGTGTTAAAAGCCGTAAAGACTGGCTATGTATTTTTACATGCTTAACGACGCGCGCTACGCATATTGAAGTTGCGACAGATTTAAGCACGGTGTAATTCCTGGCAGCCCTTAAACGATTTCTCTCACGGCGCGGCCCTATACAGTGTTTGTACACGGATAACGGCACTTGTTTTGTGGGCGCAAGCTCTTATTTACGCGACCTCTATAAGTTTCTCAGGGAAGAATATCGTACTCGTCTTCAGGAGGAACTTTCCATAAATCATATTGACTGGAAGTTTATTCCACCAGCATCACCGCATTTCGGTGGATGTTGGGAAAGCATGGTCAAAGTAATTAAAACGCATCTCTTCAAGGTTATAGGTCAACAGATCCTCTCTTACGAAGAGCTTTTAACTGTCCTTGCACAAGTCGAGGCACTGATCAACTCGCGTCCGCTCACGGCATTGAGTAGTGACCCTGCAGAACCATCCGCGTTAAGCCCTGCACATTTTCTGAACACAGTGCCATTATCGTCATTTCCGGCTCCTGAAGCAGACTCTTCAAGCTTGCTCCAGAGACATACTCTGCTGGATAAACTCGTGCAGTCGTTCTGGCGGCGCTGGCGTGGGGAATATCTACACCAGCTTCAGGCTAGATCCAAGTGGAATAGTCCTGCATCCCCTATACAGGAGGGTACGTTGGTCGTCATAATACATGATAATGCTCCGCCGCTTTCATGGCCGTTAGCCATCGTAGAGAAATTGCATACTTCCAAGGACGGTACAACTCGCGTTGTTACCGTGAAAACCGCCAAGGGGAGTTACGTGCGCCCTGTTGTACGTCTCTGTCCGCTTCCAACTCAGTGAGATCTAGCCTGAAGTTGGACTTACCTCTTAGTTTAAGTATTTAGTTAGTAGTTTTCGCTATTATTGCGTTTGTAGCTTTCGCTAAAGTTAATTTAGATTAATTTTATTGTCATATCGCTGTCTTAGCCTATTGATGGGTTATGCGGTAGTACACCCAACATAGCTAAGTTCAATTCCATTTTTTTTTAAAGGCAGGCAGGATATGGTAGCGCCATCTACCTTCCTATCTATAACGAATCGCATCAAGATCAATCGTTCCACGTCTAGTGCGAGCGATACCATATTTTCGTCCCGCTCTATCCCACTCCCTGGAAGAGGCACTGCCTTCGCCTGATTCGTCGACGCGATCGTGGACGCGAGTGACAGTCGACATTCCTCCCGCTGAGAACGCCGTCTCGATACCGTACCGCGCCGCACCGTTGTATGTGATTTATTACCGCTTCCACCAAGGAAAACCCGCTCGCGAATGGTGAATTGAAGTGAAAACAAGCAGCTGCATCACGAAACCACCAGAAGACTGCCCTACGGAAACGAAGAAGGTTGTATAAGGTAGGTGCCCTCCATCCTTGAAATATCCTATACCCACTCAATCACCCCTTAGCGTATCCATCTCCTCTTCCCTTATTCCTTTCTAGGCGACCCAGAACTCGCCCTAATACAGTCCATTTTCCTGCTCCAAGTCGCCTAGAACCCTACGGTTTCGGTGCCACGCCGAATCAAGTTGAGTTTGGTTTAGTTCCCTAAATTAAATGCGGCGGAAAGTAACTTGGAAACATATGAGCTTTTCATCGCATTAAATTAAATTTGGGCTGTCATTTTTCGGTTTGGGTTACGTCGGTGGTTTTGGGGTATAATCTGTGTTTATGTTGACTATTCATGAGGTTTTGGGTTTGATGCTCAGATGGAACAAAGTGTAAAAATTAAAATTTTGAGTTTTATATGCTTTTGAACATGATTTATAATTCTGACCTTTGTAACAGATAAATACGTAAGCTCAATTCTAAATAATTAGTTACTACTTCTTTAGGTAGTTCGTTGGCTCTGCCTACCCCGACGGGAAAAGGCGTGAGTGTATGTATGTATGTATGTACTTCTTTAAGTAAGATAAACGTATCTTATTTTGTATCCTACAATTTTATTCTCAAAATTATACTTAAAGAGAACAAAGAATTAACATAAATAATTTAATAAGTATACAATTATCTATGCATATTTTTTAATAGTAGGGGAGAATTCAACAAACAGTGCCAAACCTTCTTAAGTAATTATTTAAAATGTATTCATTAATGTGATGACATGTGATTTATTACTATTATTTGACATAGTACGTAGTATTATTTATCTGACAACACAGTTCTATTTGACATGATTGTATTACTCGACGTGATATTCATTTTATCATATTGTAATTTCTGACATAATTAATTAAATTGTATAGTGAATATGACTTAGGTATGTGATCACATGAAATTAACTATAATTATTTGACTTCGTAGTATTATTTGAGATGACTGTATAACTTGACATGAATTCGAATGCTATTGATTTTATTTTATCTAGTGTATTATTACCGTATTTAATTATTTTAAATGACTCTCAGCACGTGTTGGGCAACAAACCTGTAAGTGCCGAGAGTAACTGGATATAATAAATAAATAAATATGCATATAACCACAACAACTTAAATATAACGTTTCATAATGAGGTGCAACGATACACAGCTGAGCAATGCAATTCTATTCGAATATATTAAAAGTCCTTCAGATAATGAATCCACCGCTTGAATGAGAGGAGTACAATGAAAAACTTATAAAATGAACTGCCACTAATTTTTCTGTTATGGTATTCGAAAAATGCAAAATATTGCCATAGCTCTTATTATAATATCGTTGTGTATAACTTTAATGCGGTCTCATAAATGTCAGATGAGTCTATGATTTCTCTAGCCTATGGTATTCCAAGAATTAGCAATTAAGTAAAAACAAAGCCCGTTATTTATATGGAATATTAATTTAGTTAAATATTATTTATGCAAGCTCTTTTCGCTAATGGCATCGATTCATAATATATCAATAAGATTGAGTTGTATAATAGCTATGTTTTTTCAAGAGCATAAAGTTATACAATACCAATTCTTTAACCAGCTCCTTTTTTTAATATTGAATGTCGTTTGTCTTTCTGTTAGTCCGGAGTAATATTTGGAATGTGTAGCAGAAGCTGAGGATAGGCTGTTAAATAAGAGACGGATTCTATTTATAAATGTATTTTCGGGCAGAGCTTCCGCCTTTTACGAATATTTGTTACAGACTGGGCAATTATTTGACAATGCGCTTGCTTTTATACGGACAATTGCCGTTTACAAATATAAAACGGAAGTACGTACAAATCACTTATTTTTTAATAATTTCTTAATTTGATTTTACAAACTCTTATAATAATTTATTTTACACAGGTAAGTCTAATTTTTATTTATATATATTACTACATAATCAATTATTTATTATAAGCATTTTACAATATTAAATGGAGTCACTTCCGCTGGCGCCAGAATAAACTCATAACGGAAACACGACGTGACGTAGACTAAGCACGGTTGTCATAGTTGTCATTTGCTACCGCGCGGCTGTCATTTGTTAACAAATGACTGCACCATTATTAATAGAACTTTCACTCGACGAGTTATTGGTAGAGCTGTAATTTGACCCTGTAGGTGGCTTACTGGCAGAGATATACCGAAAATAAAGCGGGTGAAACCGCGGGGTCAATAGCTAGTTAAAAATAAAATTAATATATAACACACAGTAACAAGCTAAAAAATATTCAGTCACAATAAATCATCTTTATCGTATCGAACTCACGTTATTATTTTGCAAATAGAAGATATTTATTTCTTTTTAAACGTAAGTACATTACAGGGTCTTGAAAACAATTGTTATCCAGTACATCTTGTTCAGAAAATCTTACAATAATTAGTTTATCACAATATGAATTTGTACGATCAGCATGGTATATAGCTTTACTTAAGAGACTAGCAGCCAACCTCATGATTTTTTTAAAAAACCTTTGACGTCTAACTGCAGGGCAAAGGCCTCCCCACTCTTCTTCCATAAGTCCTTATCTTTTCCTTCCTACAACAATCCTTTTTGAAGGAGTCTAGCTCATCCCGCCATCTGCGTCTAGGCCTGCCGCGACGTCGCCTGCCGTTTAAGGGGGTACATTGTGTTGTTAATTTGGCCCATTTGTCATCTGACATGGGACAGATATGTCCGACCCAGCTCCATATAAGCGTGGCAGCTTTTTGAGTGACGAATGTTAGTTCATGAATATTACCTAATACTTGGTAAGTACTGTTCATGAAGTCGCAAGAGTGTCGCAAGAAATGACTAAGGAGAATACACGAAGCAAACAGTATTTATTTATTTATATTAAGCACATCAAGAGCATAATTACATTATTATCTTTGCGAAGAGACGGAAAACTCGACATGAAACGCTATACCAACTAACCCATTGGTCCAGCGTGGTATAGAGGGCTAAATCTTCACAGCGGTACTGTGAAATAAATAAGAATACGCTTAAGTCCAGCAGTTGACTGCAAAATGTTGTAAAGAAAATTAAAGATTCGCGGTAAGAGCCTCAAGAAGATAATACAACTCTAAGATCTCTTTTGGTTAGCTGATTTGTTTAACAGATATTTCAACCCACACTATACAACAATAATACTGATTAAGTTTAATGGGTTCTAATCTTCAAGAATGCGTTGATCGTGGTTTCAACAGGTTGAATACTTCACTGTATACCTAAGTGACACGTTTATTAGGTATAATAATAATTCAAAGTAGGTCTGACTACTGCAGACAGCGTTGAGTGTTGTAGGTTCGATTCCCACACTGAAAAAAACTTTGAGTTATTTGTAGAATCTGCTTAGTCAGTCACTAAAACCCGTTTATCTCATTATCAGCATTTAAATAAAACATTGTAAAGCTAAAAGCGCATAAACAAAGCTTCCATCTCAAAGCTTATTAACTCTAATTGTTTAAACGTTGTACATTTTTGTTTATAATTATACCATTAAATAAAAACTCGCTGCTCCACGTTGTTTTAAGATATAAATTCTTTAAGTAAGGGACAACATTGCCTGGAATACTCTTTCATCTTATTGCAATTATAAAATTTAGTTATTTCTTCGTGTTTTGCTGGATGGAAATGTAATGATTATTACTATTACTGTTTTTTTTATTATTTAAAAGGTCTTGAATATCGTAGCAGATGCTGTTTATAACTCTTTTAAGTTAATTTGTATTTTAGTACAAATTAGCTAAGTTAACTTAAAGTTTAGTTTAAGTCGTTACTTAAGACAAAGCCTATTTTATTGAAGCACGTAGCCAAAATTAAAGCAATGTATTGCTTTAACAGTTCCAATGTCTCATGTATCACATATGCATCATAGCAAATGCTTTACCGTTATCTCTCACTTGAAAGCAAATGGATTAAGTATCCATAACAGCCTGCCGATCGCGGTACGTATAGTATATGTCGGCGATATGCCAGGATTATCGTGTCCAGACTCCATTATAATAAAAACACTCACGTAATATTACTTGGTTTATTTTCAGACGATTTCTAGTACAGAATTGAATTAGTCCTTTTTATAAACTAACCGTCATTACACTTAATGTTTAACAACTGCCACTTCCTTTTAAACATATAATTGAAATTACTCTACAATTAATTATTAATTAAAAAATATAAATCAAAAATCAACATTAATATTGTAATGAATTTTGCACAACACCAAATGATTTATTTTACACGAATAACAAATGTATTTTAATAACCAAACGCTGCTTTACAACATTGTCAACAGATGGCGCTATCAACAGGATGGAAATATAAGCGCATGTTATTTACTACCGTAAACATAAAAATAAGTGTCAGAATAATGTTATTTAATACTAATTGATTTTACTTTTAAAGTTTCTGGAGTTATCTTAATAATTAAGGGATAAATTATAAATACCCAATCTTTATAAAACAGTGAAGCAGTTGATACAGTGTCTAATATTCTAAAGTAGTGAAGTTCTCAGTTCCGAGTTCACAAATAGTTATTTAAATATCAATCTTAAATATTATTAACATTTTCGTAACAATATAATCGTTATATATTAATTTGCGCCCATATATACTAGTCATATATACCAAAGAACTTGAGATTAAAATCTTAGTTATCACGTTTTTAACAAAAGCATTTGCATATGCCAATATAAAACATGCATAAGCCAACCATTTAATAAAAGCAAATAATACAGAGTCTTAATAAATGATTAAACTGAATTGTTATTTCAAGTATATTAGCACTATTATAAAAGAGATAAAAGACTTGTTATAAACATGGTTGGCAGTAACTCGCGTTCTAGTGCTAGCAACAAAATTAGCGTATTCTCAAGTAAAACGTTTAACCACATTTTACTACCTTGGAGGAGAAATATTAAAAACTCTTTTATGCTAACGGCGGGCTAAAGGCATAAAAGTAGCTCACTGGCGATATTTCTAGCTTCAGTAACTGTCAAGGTTCTACGCCATGCCACTCGGAACAAGTGATTTTATAAAAAAAGAAAACAGACAGAATAGAAAAAAATGGCTTAACCTTTACTAAGAGCAGCGTACACAGACTAACAAACAAAATTTCTTCTCACTCTTTACAGTATAAAACCGTAACAACCAGTGATTTTATATAGAAACAATGACATAAAGTCTAAGCAAAGTAGTTTTTACATTAGCAAGACAAGCGTGCACAGACAAACAAACAAATTCTTATCTCGCGCTTGATATTGTACCATCGTGACAGCAAGTGATTTTATATAAGGAAATGACAGAAAACCTAGAAAAAATATTATAAGCGTTACGAAGTCCAGCGTAGATAAACAAACAAATAAAATCTCTTTTTGCTCGTGATATTATACCACCGTAACAACGACAATTTATAAATTGAGTTCAAGAATATAATTTAAACTTTTAATATCATGTGATAACATTTCGATATGAAAAGCTCTGAGTCCTGGCGTCTGTATTACTTTAACGAGTCTACACGTTGGACCAGTGAGAGAATAACAGAGTGAAAATTATGAAATATGTTTGCGGTATGTGAGATTTCAGGCGCGTCTGCGACCCATTTGGAAAACCTTGACAAATGTTTTTCAAACCAAAAACCAATTATTAAAGCAGACGTAATGAAAACACTAGCCGCATACGAGACATACGCACTCACGCGTCATCAGCCTATCATTAATCGAGTACCTGAGGCACTATTTATATTATTATAACATCACGCTATGAGCCTTGGGTGCAGAGCGGTAAACTTAAAAACGTGGATATAACCGCGTGCTTAGCTAGTATAAAACAAATTGTAAATTAATAATGGTTGGATAATATAAGTAAAGTATTACTTTTTCTTCTTGTCCTTATCCTATAATAGAGGATGCCCGCGGTTAGACCCGCGTTATTTAAGGCTACTGCTCCGCTCCCGTCGCTCATAGCGCAATGTTATATAGCCTATAGCCTTCCTCGATAAATGTGCTATCTGTTGTCATTATCCTATACTAGAGGATGCCCGCGGTTAGATCCGCGTTATTTAAGGCTCCTGCTCCGCTCCCGTCGCTCATAGCGCAATGTTATATAGCCTTCCTCGATAAATGGGCTATCTAAAACTGAAAGAATTTTTCAATTCGGACCAGTAGATTAGCGTGTTCAACCAAACAAACAAACAAACTAAAAAGTTTGTTGCTTTATATATTAGTATAAGATTACTTGGGACTGGCGCAGAATGTATTTCTCTTCCATTTTTTCTATCCTACGTCTTTTTAACATTGATTACCTTTTGTTCACAAAATCTATCCATCTTGCCTCAAAACTACTTTTATTTTAATAAACAAGCAAAATTTATACACTGTGGTCGTTTTGTCTAATGTTAGACCAACGTGTATAAACGCATAATACTTCGGTAAAATAAAATTTTCTCTACGTCAACTATGAGAATTTATCGCACTTTTGTATGATGATTTATATGAAGCAGTTCCAAAAAGTAATTTAGAAACGTATTGTTGATTTTATGGCTGTTATTACGACTTTAATTAATTGTTGTTATTAACTCCTTTTGAAGCTTTGGAATTATATTTTTTCGTTGAGAAAGTAAACACATGGATTAATAATTATGATCAAGGTACGATATTATTTTCACAAGATACGTCTTATTACTGGATATTATATATACGTTGATAATAAACAGATATCTTTATGTGAAATATTGGCAAAAGCTTCTTCATTAAAGAAAAAAATTTTGTATGTAATATATCAACAATAATTACTGTACGCCCAAGGTTGTAATTTGACATGACGTACTACTAGAAAAGCTTGCTGCTTCACTCGCATAAATACGTGCTAATAGGAACTATTTAAAATAATTCAGCCTTTCTCGAGACTTCAGCTTACTTCAAATCTAATTTCATCAAATTAAGTCTAATATTGTAATCGACATCGTGTATTATTCAGACATGATCAAAGCAGATCGGATATCTTAATTCTATTACCTGAATACTAAACTGCGTAACTATAATATGTTCCAATTAGTTATTATGTGATTGGCTAATGTTTCAATCAATACTGCCTCAGTTTGTACCTATTCCATTTGTCTAATATTCATTATCATTATCATCTAAGTAACTGTTTGGAGATTTGGATCGCTTGAAGTTAAGGATACATTTTCTTACATGGCTTGGTCGTGAGCCCCATTTCTAAAAGTTGTAATTATGTGCTCTTTTAAACACCTATTTTGTACGTACATTTTGGTAAGTAAATCGTTTATAGATAAAAGTATGTTTTCGGAATTATTAACAAATAATGTTATTAATCTTTGTCTCCCGATATTAAGATGTTTGTGTCCCTTGAGAAGTCCAAGCGATAAATTAAAATATCTTATCAGTAAGCACAAATTTCATACTACGTAGGATATTGACTATTCTCCCGTATGTCTCGCATGTACGTTACACAACATTAAAAGCTTATTCAATATAAAAGTACCTACAGAGTTTTATTCGTCTCGTCCATTAGAAGTATATTGGTACTAGATATGAACGCCTTAAGAAGATTAACAGGCTGACCTGCAGCTATTACGTGGCCATACTGCAAAAAGGTTTTGGCTTGGATTTTACTAGCCGGCCGCCTGCCTGACGCCAACCCTCCTTGGGAAAAAAAAGTATGCTGAATGCCACACGCAAGTCCGGTCCGCAGCTGGAATCATAGCCAGATTCGATGTGGCTGTAGGCTTGCACCAAGGGTCGGCTCTTAGTCCTTACCTCTTCTTGTTGATTATGGATGCTATATCATCGGATATACAGGAAGAGGCACCCTGGTGCATGCTGTTTGCCGACGACATCGTCCTGGTAGCAGAAAGTGGACAGGAGGTACAGCAAACTGGAGGAGTGGCGGCAGAGACTGGAGAACGTAGACCTTAGGATAAGCAGAACCAAAACTGAATACATGTTCTGTGACTTTGGCGGCCTCTCTAGTCCAAGCCCGGTTACACTCGGTGGTATACCCCTACCAGTATGCTCCGACTTTCGCTACCTCGGTTCACTCCTGCAACACGACGGCAAAATTGACCGAGATGTTCGGCAAAGGATCAACTCAGGATGGATGAAATGGCGACAGGTCTCGGGCACAATATGCGATCCTAAAATGCCTTTGAAATTCAAGGGACGCATATATAAGGCGGTTATAAGGCCTGTCGTATTGTATGGAGCTGAGTGTTGGGCTACTAAGAAGATGGATGAAAAACGATTACATGTGGCAGAGATGAGAATGTTGCGATGGATGTGTGGAGTTACGAGAATGGATAAGATTAGGAATGAATACGTGAGAGGTAGTCTGAAAGTGGCGCCTATAGACGAGAAAGTGAAAGGAAGTCGTTTGGCTTGGTATGGACATATTATGCGAAGAGATGATATGAATGTAGGTAAGCAAGTGATGAATATGAAGGTAGAGGGATGAAAAGGGAGAGGGAGGCCAAGGAAAAGATGGATGGACTGTGTGAGGATGGATATGAAAGAGAAAGGGGTAAATGATCAGATGACGGGCGACAGAAAATAATGGAAGCGAAGGACGTACTGCGCCGACCCCAAATAGATTGGGACCAGGGCAAGAAGATGATGATATATCTAGCTATTCCTTTCATACATTCTAAAAGTCAAAATGTTTACATAAGACGTCTTTAATTTTTTTATCCAGAAAAAATAGCAATTTTCTTTAGAGCTTCAGCTTCATTAAGCCTCCAAACATGGGTATGTTTGAAGGCTTAATTAACGGGTCAAATACTAATATGTATTACATGAATATTAGACCCTATTTCATAAATGTTCGTTTGTGAAAAAATTGCGAACGTTTGTTCGACAAATATATTCAATGTCCCAAGATATCTTAGTTAGAAACAAACGAACATGCCAGTGGATTAGGGCCGTCATAAGGATAAAATGTAGATTAGTTTTGTAATAAATTATTTAGTATCAAAGACCCTGTTCATGAATATTTTCTTGGGTCGAATAATTATAATTAACGTTTAATTTCAAATTCCATTTAATGATCTTCATTTAGTAAAATGCTTTTAATAATCTTAATCTCTTTATTTTGATCATCAGTGTAGGAGTTATACTTGTAGCACATAGGGCAGCGATAGCCTAGTGGAGATACCAACAGACTGCCATGCAGAGGGTATCGGGTTCGAATCCACGGCGCGCACCAATGACTTTTCGGAGTTATGTGCGTATTGAATTGTTAATTATTGCTTGACCCGTGCCTCAGAGAGCACGTTAAGCCGTCGGTCCCGGTTGTCATGAAGATCTTTGACAGTCGTTACAGGGCGTCAGTACCTTCTAAATAAACTGGCACTAGTCTAAACCATGGAATATCGCTATCCCTTCGGGTTGCAGAGGTCAGACAGGCAGTCGCTCT
The DNA here is from genome assembly GCA_944739405.2 of Euclidia mi. Lineage (NCBI taxonomy): Eukaryota > Metazoa > Arthropoda > Insecta > Lepidoptera > Erebidae > Euclidia > Euclidia mi. Next base: position 21,430,196 of record OX123184.2, read on the forward strand.
GTGGAAAAGCTAATATTCAGCCAAATCCAGTAAGACTAGGAAGCGGACCCCAGGTTGAAACTGGGATAACGCTAAGAGAATGATGAGTGTAGGAGTTATACTTGTATATTATTTGAGTAATATAATCTGCTATAATAGTAACCAAGGTAAACTAACACAAAGACTCCAAAGTAGGCATAGCCTAGTTTGGAATAAACATAAAAAACACGAACACTATCATAATCAGACATGATTATGATAGTGTTCCTGTTTTTTTAGTAACCATATCTTACAATTTCTCTCAAACAAATTCAATATACGATTCAAAACATTTTCAGAATTTTCTTGTACAGTTTTGTCAACGTAATCACAATGTAAACCCTGCCAATTTCTTCTCTCTAGTGTTTATAAAGCCGCGGACGAACAGACAGGCGGACGGACTGTATAGCGAAACTATAAGGGTTCCTTGTAATTTACTACGGAACCTTAAAAAAGCATGGGCTCTACCTATCTATTTATTTCACCATTCGAAAACATGATAAATATATTCAAACAGTCATATACGATTTATTGTACATTTAGTAATAATTATCTAATGTTACTCAAAACTTATCTTAGCCATAAGTCGAACGATTATAACAATCTTCTCGACAGATCAGTTAAATAACACCGTGACTCAAAGTTCACCAATTCACATTAACTCATTGATTTACCCGCGAAGTTTCCTCGTCTTTTTAATATTACATCTCGAAAAGTTTTCTTATTTACCTCCACAGCCTTAAACATAGCTAACACCATTTAATTTGGGAAGTCTAATACATATTCAGTGCGGAAGCTGTGGAAATGTCTAATTTATTACTATACAACAAGGTGAGAGTTAGGAGATTTCCAGACAGATGCGTTTTTGGCGGAGAAGCGCTTTCGTCATAAGGTAGATGTTCGATCATAATTAAGTATAGTAGCCTCCTTCGGGGCCTTTGAATTTCTTTGCGCTGGAAATAAGATTTAAACGTTAGTTTTTAGTGGCTTAAGTAGGTAATATCTTATTTTTATATTGGTAGTTTGTTTATGCAATAAAATAAATGATGTTAATAAAATTCACTTGTCCTGATTGACATACTAGTATTTATCATCACAGAATCCTATTTGAAAATAAAGCTGGATTAATGAAATTTGAATAGTGCACTTATTTTATGACGAGCGTTCTTAGAAATGGTGTTTCTTTTTATTTACCCCTTACTACTTACTCCATACTATACCATACTATACCCCTTAATATAACCACATACAATTATGTACCTTCGCGGAGAGATAAGTAAGCAGAGGTAGATTCAACATCAATATTTTAAAGAATTTTTTTTATAAATGAAAATTCATCAAAGATTTTCTTGATTTTTTTATTGCTGATGATTACGGATGAGGCAGTGGCGTATCTTAATAGTAACTCCGGCTCATAGAATGGCTGTGAGCGTGAAACACAACCAAGCTGCCGACTATCTCGAGGATGGGTTTAAATGAGCAGTAATGGAGTTGAAGGAAGTAGAACGAGCCGCAGGATGAGATTGAAAGAAAGGGAATACTTTAATAATGATACATATGTCAATACTACGTGAAATCCTAATACGAACCTTTGAAAACACAGACTTACGCTCATATTTTAAACTCAATTTCTCAAACAAGTTGTTTTAATATTAAGGTACACGTGTATCATAATTTGTAACTCCTATTTAACTTTAAACTCTTTTAATAACTAAACCAAGAAACTTAACATAAAACCACATAGAACTTCATAAATCCATTGTTCTATATGAGGTCTATATTCGTAAAAGACTATCTTTCTAAGCCATCAACTATTCAGAAGCATGTATAAGTTAGCTCAAAGAAACTTAATTAAAATTTGAGAAGTTTAGCTAATATGTATCGGTGATTACAATGCGCAGTCATGTGCACTGACGAGTGAACTCATATAAATCTAGAAAGCACATATTACGAAAGCGGGTAATTAATAACTTAAGTAATATAGTTTCTACATTCGATATTTACTATCTAGTCCTAAGATATCAAAAACGGGGATACTAAGTATGTACTTCATTATGAAATTTGTTATTTATGTTCATAAACCAGTATCCTAGCAAGAATATTCATTCTAATAATGATAAAAATCAGCCGCGATAGCCTAGTGAAGAGACCGACAGACTGCTACGCAGAGGGTCCGGGTTCGAATCAACGGCGCGCACCGATGACTTTTCGGAATTATGTGCGTATTAAATTGTTAATTATCGCTTGCTTAACGGTGAAGAAAAACATCGTGAGGAAACCTGCATGTCTGAGAGTTCTCCATAATGTTCTCGAAAGACATGTGAAGTCTGCCAACCCGCACTTGGCCAGCGTGGTGGACTATGGCCTTACCCTTCTCATAATGGGAAGAGGCCCGTGGCCAGCAGTGGGATAGTAGGGGAAAGGAAGGTAAAACGGACCCTGTAGGCAAAACGGACCATGTTCATCGTTTCGAAACTTTTAACGACATCTATAATCACGTTCCGTGAAATTGTTGGCTGCCATGTTCCCGGTCTCGGTCAGTATACTCAACTCCACGTGCACAGTTTTAGCAAGGTAAGTTTATTTTTCAAAGTTTTGATGTAAAATTAATGATTTTAAATTAGCCTATAGTTAGGTTTGGTTTGTGTTAAGGGGTTCTAGTGTTAGCTATACACAAACTGACATTTGATTGATCATTTAATGAAGTATCTCGGCGATATCTGAATTCATAATCCTAAAATTTTTAGTTGTTGTTATTTATGCCTAAAAGGTAAAACGGACTGGGGTACCATTTTGCCATCATTTGAGTAATGTGGGTACCAATACAAATAAAATGAAAGTACTTACGATAAAATATGTAATTATTATTATTATATCTTTTTGTATTTGTTTAAGATGGTTAATAATTGCAAAAGAAAATCTAATCTAAATTCCTGGGATGAATCTAGTATGAAAAATGCGATTGAGAAAGTGTTCACCGGAATAATGGGGCTCTAAGGCTTCTCATCAATTCCTGGTACCAAAAACTACTTTGAAAAGAAAACTGGAGAAATATAAGAATATAGTATACAATATTTTTAAGTGAGAAATGTGTTAATTGATTTATTTTATGTAGGTAAGTTTTGCCTTCATGCGTGTTCCGTTTTGCCTCACTCATGAAGGTAAAACGGAACAAATGGAGTTATTAGAAATCGCCTAATATCTTCATAATCTGTAATTTTATCAAAGTCTGATTCCTACGTAACATAGAGTTAACAGTGTTCAATTCAATTCAATTTTCAATTTATTTAAATAAGTACATACACAATACATATAATTATTATATACGCATCACCATCTAGTCCCAAACAAAGCAGAGCTTGTGCTATGGGTAGTAGACAATGGGTTGACATACATATTTTATACTTACACATACCTTAGATACTACATACATTATACAATTTTTGTTAGTAAATATACTTATATACTATGTTAATATTGCTTTACTTATGGCCACAATATTGATGTGCGTTCTTGTGGCACTTGTCCGCGGAAGCGACGGAAAACCACACCTTTCGGCCAAAAGTCCTCCTTCATAATAACAGGCAGAAAGCACGTCGGGATCCGCACCACGAACGCCTTGAAGTTGACGTTGCGTCGCGACTCCAGCAGCTGTACTCTCGGCATATAATTCGACTTTTGGCGCACGTACTCCGCGATGTCCTCCGCCTTAGTGGTGTAGTGCAGGCGAAAGATGTACACGGTGTGTTCGGCGCGGCAGCGCGCAGGGTTGTACCTGGCTCCACAGGAGCCGTACCGAAACAGTTCTTGGCGGTCTTCTGACGACGCTTCCTACGCTGCACCGTCACAAAACCATCATCTGCTACGTCAGCCTGTTTTGTCGCCTTTTCCGGCTTGGACTTCGCAGCTACCGGGGTGCTCGCAGTTTCCTGCTGAGCCTTTATTGATGTAGGTCGCGCGGCGATACACGGAGAAGTCGCGGGGACGGGGGCAGGGCTGCGGGGCGCTTGTGTAATACACTCAGCAGTCACAATCTTACGCGGCGACAGAAGTGCGGACGCGAAGCTTGCGACCGATGTATTGACGCATGCACCTCGGCGCGTGTTGATGTTACTACGCGCCGGTGACCCACTTAAATCGACGACCTTGCGTAAGTCGTCTAATTCCGTGAGCAAGAGTGCGACGGTATCTTCAGATGTCTCCAACTTCTTGTATACATCCGCTAAAGGCTTGTAAAATCGACGTGGTCGATAGTGACAGGAGGTAACTTGTTTAAGTCTCTCGCCACAAACGTCGGCACGTCTTCAGGATCGGTCTCTTTGAGCAGCGTGATGATGTCTTGTAGGCTTTTCTTTGTCCCGTCACGCCTGCGGGACACCATCTGGTCACATTTATTTAGCGACCTGTATACAAGCAGCTTGGCAGCCGCAATGTCCTCCTCGCTGAAGTTCGTTGCACAGATCTGGATAGCCAACACTTCGTCCACGACATCCAGCTTCTGCTGCAGGAACGCCAGCAGTTCGTTCACCACAAGTTTATCACTCATGGCGATTAAAATTGCGAGCGTCGGCTGGCACCGCGCGAAGCAATAATATGAAATTAATTTACGCGACACACGTCCGCTTTAGAGCGCAGTCAGACTGACTATCCTATAGTAATAAAAGTGACTATATATAGTGTTGATTCGTTTTACACTTGAAGAACTTTAATAAAACGTTTAGTTTTTTTTCTATGCTTGCTTTTTCTTAAGTGGTCCGTTTTGCCTTCCTTTCCCCTATAAAGAGCTGATGATGATGATGATTAATAAAAATAGAACGTATCTCTAACCGTTTACTGGCCCAACCTAGCACAGGTCAGAGACGTTTGGAGGAGAGTAAGGAAGACCTTTACTCTGCAGTGGGACAGTATAGGTTAATATAGGATCTCTAACCGCCTTTTCAGCCACATCAATAATACAATTTAATTAAAAGTGTAAACACATTTTTGTTTTGATCTAAAGACGAATAAAATTTCAGTTAACATTGTTTTTATTTACCAAAATACTAAGTTGAATAAAAATTCTGTACTTGTTTTAAACAAATTGCTAAAATATTTTTTTTATTTCCTAGCACTCATTAGACCCAATATGATGACCTCGTGTTTGATGACCGATATTTGATACTGAGAGTTCTAAATATGCTGGTAGCATAGTGCACCGACTCATTTAAGGAAAAAAGCTAGTGATTATAAAATGCTCGACATGCCCGAATCGTTTTAAATTCTCCATAAACACCAATCAGAAGCGTGTACGGAAAAATAAATTTTATTATTAAGTGAATATTATTATTTTTCTATATTTTATTTATTAGGAATAACAAACAGCATTATATTAAATATTAGACACATTGCAGTTCAGAATAAAAGTAACAAATATACTACTCACGGCGTTATTCACAGATTACAATAAAAATAGCTAGCTGTTGATCAACTTCTCTTTTTAAATGTGAAAAATTAGTGCTTATATCTATATATTAATTAGTAAAAAGGTTCAAGGTCTATCTTAAACTAGATGTAATTTCTTTTTTAAATACATTCTTGGCAAGAAACACGATGTCAATTGAACAGAACTGTTTATTATATGTGTCAACAAGTCGGTGTAGTGGTGAGCGCTCACCAGAGTTGGTACGACAGAAATTGGTTGCAAATAAACATTTTGAGCATGTTTCACGACCACGTACAGTGCGAGGGACCAGATAACACAAATTGTTCACAAGTTCGACGCAGTTAAGCTGGTTACGAGGCGTAACTTACGACATATACTAAAGAGTGTCATCATCTCGAGAACAGTGCGTCTAGATTGTAGGGTAATGAGGTTATATTTTTGCATTAAAGATTCGTAGGAAAGTTTTTTGCGAAAGCATCTATAGTGTATGGCACGTAGATATTTTCGTTGCACCCTTTCTATGATTTCTTTATATTTATTATAGAATGGATTCCAAATAGCAACGGCGTATTCCAATTGCGGCCGGACTATGGATTGGTATAAATATAAGTAAGTAGAGGGACGGCGGCATTCCCTAGTTGCTCTCATTACAAAACCATACATTTGGTACGCTTTATTAACAATATTATCCACGTGAACATCAAGGTGTAGTTTTGAGTCCAACATTACACCATTTATTAATGAAGTTTTTAATAGTTAAAAATTAATTGGATGGGATTATAATAAAATGGAAGCAGCGGCTAATTATGCATGACTTAAATTTTATTATTAACTGGAGGATGCCCGCGGTTACACCCGCGTTATTTAAGGCTTACTGCTCCGGTCCCGTCGCTTATAGCGTGATGTTCATATTTAGATGAACTTTTTTTCAGGACTGTGTAGTGTGTATATAAGATATTAATTACACATAATTAACAAACCACTTCTTCAATTACAGCTCACTACAATTGCTAGGATAAAACAATAAAATTAGCCTAAATTTCTAGTAAATGCTGGCAAGAAGGCCCATCACTGTAATAGCTAATTATTATATAATATATACAAGAAAATAATGTAATAGCTGGCAAGCCTGCGTCAAACAAAACAAGAGTAATTTTGGAAAGACTGTACACCTAATTTGAGTTTCAATTACGTTGTTACAATTACTCGGAGTAATTTTAAGATGATGCTTTTTAATTTTCATAAGTACCTACGTTTTATTGTTTAGAAAATGTTGTTAATTGTCTTGTGACCTAGCTTTTGTGAGTGGTGTCTTTGAAGATTTAAATTTTCTTTGAGTAAATTATTAACTTGATTATATTTTTTTTATTACCACTAGGCACTATGAACATTTCGATTAAAGACTAAATATGTTTCAAAATCATACATACGTAACTGTTCTAAACTTGAAAAGGAGTTTTGGTATTAAGATTTATATTTATATAGCGGTTATAGCATGCCTTAATCGGCCGTTTGTAAGAAATCGGCAAAATTAAGAATCATTGGCAGAGGACATGACTTGGTTTGGTGACCATTCGTTCTGACATTTACATCAGAGCACTAACGTGCTTTGAAAGGCGCGTTAGACCTTGTCGTCGGTCTATAAACTCGAACATAAAAGTTTGCCATACACTCATTTGAATATTTATGTAGGTAAGATATGTATTTAATTTTACTAGTATAGGTGTTAATTACCGCGTAAACAAAGTAAACTTTATTAGGTAGATAATATATTAACGGTCAAAGTCTATTTAACTGCATATAAAATATTGAATAATTATGAAGTTATTGATTTGTAAATTTAAGCTCACACCTGTTATATTTTGAAATACATAAATATGTAAATGTGGGATCTAAATAATTATGGGAAATTGGACGAAAAAGAAAGTGAAGAGTTTAAAGGAAAATATCAACCGAAAACTTCCACTGCTTAAAATTTATCACGGTGTATATTGTAGTCTTAAATATTCTAAAATGTTCTCAAAACAACACCAAGCGTTTCTACATTAAAATTTTAGTTATACTCAATTAAATTCCACTGTTTATAGATGTTACTTGGTAAATCTCAAGTCTTGCAAAGTAAACAGACCCTAGCACAAAACAATATACTTAAATATAAGCTTCTAATCATTATATTTGGGTACGAAATAGTTTTAAAGATTTCTTGGAGTGTTTTATTTGATGCTCTAGTGATCTTAAAATAAATAACATGAGTATTCAGGTCAAAATAAAAAGCTGTTTTACATTAAATAAAACCGGTCAAGTGCGAGTCGGACTCGCGCACCGAGGGTTCCGAACAAACCTGTATATACATATATTTATTTTTAAAAATATGTGATGTAACTAGAAAAACGTTTTCGAAATTTTTCCTATGTGCTATAAAACGTTGCTTTATGCCAAACTTCAAGATTCTAGATCGACTAGAATAGATAGATATGAATTTCAATTTCATACCTCAACGGGTTCATGAGGAAATTATTAAAAATATTTTAATTATATAATGTTACTAAAAAATTTCAGTTTCCGCAATTTTTCCCTTTATCGGTGCTATACGACGTTGCTTCGTGGCAAATTTTTCGTGAGTTCACGGGAAGTACCCTGTATGTTTTGGTTCCCTTGCAAGTAGTTGCGAGTTTGAAAATATGCTTAAATTGCTGTTTCTGTTGATTGCGTTGACATAGAAGTTTGATTTTATTACAGCTTAACGGTGTTATAGACCTGAGTATTTGATATGAACTTCAATTTAATAACTCTATGCGTTCATAAGAAAGGGGTAGTAACTGTAAAATTTTATTTTTTCTAGAGGACGCCAGCATAGCTGCTGGCGTCCTCTAGAAAAAATAAAATTAAAAAGAAAAAAACGCCTGCATTTTTTTTAATTTATCCGTTTTGACCGATTCCGTGGGAATTTCGGGAAATCTCTTCTTAGTGCACCCCTACGGTCCTCAAGGAACATACATGCCAAATTTCAGCTTCCCGCGCCCAATAGGCTGTAGCGTGTCTGTCAATCAGTCTACGCAAGGATTTTATATAATTATATTAAGATTATATGATGTAAGAAATATTTACGGTTTTCGCAATTTTTCCTTTATCTGCGTTATAAGAGATTCCTTTGTAATAAATTACAAGATTCTGAGTTCACGGGAAGTACCCTGTAGGTTTTGATTCCCTTGCGAGTTTCGAAAATTTGCGTTTGATTTTTCACAGCTTTAAGGGAGACAGTAGATTTGACTGTTTGATATAAAGAAGAATGAGCAACGTACTATGGCACTTGGTTGCGCAACTTTTGACACAGTAAAGTAGTGAAAATTAACCACAAAAAAGGTTTAACGTGATTTTCCACCACAGTGGCGAGACGAGACTAGGCGAGAAGAGAATTGAAATCGCACTGACCCTTTTCCACTAAAAATTGCCATCGCGAGCTCGCGCGTGACCGCCGCGCCGCCCGTAGGCTTCATTAGATAAAGATATAGGTACAGTGCTGTTTGAGTTCGTCTTGCAATACACACGCCATTTCTATCGCGAGAAGCGTGTTTCTGTTGCAAAGTTAATTTATACTCTATGTCGGAAGCAATACGGTTCAGTTTTACACAAACAAATATTTCAATTCACGCCTCGTATATTCTCGCCAATCCACACTGTTTCCACCAAAGATGCGCTGGGAGAGAATTGAAAATTTGCCATACAAATTTCAATTCTCTCCTCGCCTCGCCTCGTCTCGCCACTCTGCTCTGGTGGAAAATCAGCATTAGTGTCATACTTTAAAACAAGGTTAAATTCAAAATTAAATAATGTGGGGTTTTTTAAAAAAAAAGTTGAGTACCTGTTGAGGTTATATTACATTTCAAAACGATTCGTTTTGAAACCAATATAGTTTCAAAACTGGCACATATTTTACATTATTTGGTACATAATAATTAAGTGTTACTTATGTACCTCTCAGAAAAACCACATTTCTAACAATTTATCTGTCATGTGTAAACTTACCCTTTAAAAAACACGTAAACAGAAAACACCATTTTGTAATGTTTGACAGTTCATCAATATTGTTGTGACCAAACAATAGATTACGGAGTCATAATCGTAACACTATAGATTATATTATTATCTTAATTGTTTTATTTTTGCCTAGAAATTGCTTTTTAACGAAAGAAATATGTAGTAACATAATCGAAGCATAATAATAATAATGACAGCTCTTAATACTTTTTAGTTGCGAACGTAGATTATTTTGTTGTTCCACGATTTATGTTAACGTTTAATCAATCGATTATAATTGAAAAAGGAGTCGCTTCACTATTATGCAACAAATGACGTATTTATTTTATTACATAATAATTAAAATTATAATAGAAACCCCACAAATGAATTCACTCAATTTCGGTAAAAAACATTAACTCCAATGGCTATACGCGTCAAAAAGTGAGACTATAAGTGCCCAACGTCCTTTCAATTTCATACGTCCACGCGTTTCTAACAAAGGGGATTGACAGACGGATCGAACTCGGCTTGAACAAAGTGATCCTATAAGGCTGGTTTCAGAGTCACGCCGTCGAGCGGCGCTGTCCAGACGCGCGCGTTTAGAATTACACTAGATTAGTAGTTGCGTTTCATAGTCCCGCAGTTCGGCCGCGCCACGAGTGAGACGCGCGCCGTCGGCGTCGTCGGCCGGCGCTGCCGCCGTAGCGCCTCTACTGGCAGTGACACGTTTCAGAGTGACACGGGCCGCACGCGCTGTTGCGTACACTTAAAAAGAGTAACGATTTTATGTTTCCTCGATACGAGGCGTCTGATCGACAAAGTTCGTATATGAAGATGTTTGTGGAATGCCTCAGATCAATTGTATAAGGACAGGGATGCTGAAAATAATAATAACTTTTAGAGTAATTCGTGAAAAGATCTGGTTGAAAGCCGAAAATTTTACGAAGGGCGGAGAACGATGTTACGAAGGCGCCTCTCACTGCTCTCAGTAACCTTAGTTATAGTTATAGTTGGTCGTGGACTTTCCGAACTTAGCCACTTATTTGGGCCATTGTGCGTAAGTGGCGACTTGATTGACGCTGACTACTCATACCACCTTAGCTCCTTCCAGAAAGACATTAGCTGGCTGGTGTCGTTCAAAGCCTCACAAATGGTTCTAGGTTTGTTCAGCAGCTTTGCCCGTTGATCACTCACACTTGTGCAGTGCAGAATGACGTGAGCGGGTGCTTTTTCGGTTTCCATGCAGCCCCTGCACAGTGGGCTGTCCGTAACGCCTATGTTGAATAGGTGCTTGTTGAGTGGACAGTGGCTCGTATTATGCCTGTCAGATGCTTAAGTGTTTTTCTATTAGAATGCAGTAGCTTGTGCGAGAGTCGCTTGTTCAAGCAGGGGATAGCATCTTTTGTTTGTCTGCATTGTGACGTCACGTCGCGCCCCTGCGCCGCGAGCCTCGCTACGAGTGACGCACAGCAGTGGGCCGTTCCCTCGCGCCCCACCACGCCGGCCCTATAAATACAGGGGACACACGAGGCTTGGCCTTTTGCTCCGGCCAGCACCACCGAGTTGAGTACACCATCTGAAGACCTGTGAAGTGCCAACAACGTCGCCCACGACCTGGATAATTGTCTCTTCTAATAATCTAATTATAACGCGAGTTTAAACTTTCCTGGTGATATTTTTATTTATTTCCCGTAAGTCAACCTAATTATCTCTCTTTATTTGCTCGGCGAGTGATCGATCCCGGCTACCCCGTGAAAATCAATCACTCGTGCGACATTGGCGCCCAATAGAATTTTTAATTATATTATATATATAATTTTTAAAACGTAAGTTGGCACTTTACAGGTGAGTGAAATAATTTCTTTTTCTCTTGTATATTTTTCTCCTGTGTGTGCATATATTCTGGTGTGGTGAATTGCGTACAGGTACAGTTTCTATCTATTTTGGTTGGCCATAAGCAATTTAACTGTGTAAATAACATAACGGTGATTTAATTAACGTCGGTCTAAAATCACGTTCCACCGCGGGCAGCGTGTCGAGCCGCCAACTGGTTCTAACCGCTTAGCCGTTGAACTAACGAGCCACGGGTTCGCGAAAGAATATTGTGATTCATGAAAGAATATTGAGTAACCTTTAAGAATTTTTTTCTTCCTTGACCAATCATCACACCATTGTATAATTTAGTGTACTTCAGCTTTTTTTAGCACGGTATTCGATTTTCTGGCGATATTTAATTTTTTTTTCTAGTGCCGGCGTAAATACTTAGATTTTTTATTATTGTTTTGTAATAATGGCTTACATTATAAATTTCTCATTATTAACTAAAGCGGAATTAGAATATGAGACCACAATACGCGGCGTTTCAAAGCCTGACGATCCCCGAAAACAAATCGCTAAACTTTCAGTTAAAACTCCCTCAGAGGATATATTATCTTCACCCTTCTCACCAGAGGAGGATGTGGCTGAAGTGGAAAGGTCGTTATTAAGATCAAATAAACATTTATCTATGTTGGAAGCAAACTATACTTCCGAGCTTCAACAGAAGGTCGAAACCGTGCTACACCATTGTTTTCATCGACTGAATAGGGTGGATACCGGCAGTCTTGATATTAAAAAAATTGAGTCTGTGTGGAATAAATTTAATGACTTATATGCGAAATTACAATTAATCACGAGCCGTAATTCGCGGTCGGATTGCTCAGTGGCAGAGGGAAACACTTCCTATAATTAGGACCGTAAGCTTTTTTCGGAATTAGGTAAATTCAAATTTAACGGTAAATCATGTGTAAGATCCTTTATTGAAAAAATTGATGAATTTATGTCCTGTAGATCTATTCCTCACGACAAGATGTTGTCTTTCGCTTTTGAAATATTTTCGGGTGACGCATTAGTTTGGTATCGTTCTGTTAAAAATAATGTAAAGACTTGGTTAGAACTTTGCGAACTTTTGAAACGAGATTTTAGTCCGCATAACTACGATTATCGGCTTATGACGGAGATTCGTCAGCGCTCACAGGGCGAAAACGAATCAATAACTATTTACGTGGCAAAAATGCACGGTCTGTTTTCGCGACTTAGTTCTCCTATCGCTGATTCGGAGAAGCTAGAAATTTTGCTAAATAATATTAGACCTTGTTACACTAATTGTCTGCTCACTGCAAAGGTTGTTGATGTTGATAGTCTGGTCGAAGTTTGTCGTCTTTTCGAAAATTACCAAAGTCGCAGTAAGCAATTTTCTGAACCCCCTAAAGTTTCAAAGAATACTGTAGCACCTGATCTAGCGTATAATTATCCGTTTTCTAATTTTTCTTCAAACAAAAATGTTTACAATCATAATCACTTCAATAAATATAACTCTGTCGCTGATACATCGAGATACAAGTCTGTACCACAAGTTAACGCCGTATCGAGTACTTCTAATATAAATAAATTTTTTTGCGTGCGTTGTAGATGCAATTCGCACTCATTACGTAATTGCCGGCAACCACACTACCTAATCTGTCTTAAGTGCGGTACAAAGGGTTTCAAGGTGTCAGACTGCCCTAATTGTAAATCTAAGTCGACCCCTACAGTTTCAAAAAACTAGTTAATAAGGATTGTGGAAAATCAAATTATACAACTAATTGTAATAAAACAGAGTGGAATAATTGGTTGGACTTTAAAAAAAAATTCTTTAGTAGCTATCATATTTCCTCAATCCGTAATTCTAAAGTAGAATATTTACCTTACGTTACTCTAAAATTAAACGGAATACCTACCACTGGTATTTTAGATTCTGGATCTTGCGTTACAATTTTAGGTAATAATTTGCATAACTTATTTTTGAAAGACAATGTTTTGGATAAATCGAAACCTTTAAGGTTAATAACAGCTGGCGGCGAACGATTTGAGTCTTTGGGATCGGTGTTTCTACCCTTTGAGTTTCAGGATAAATTGATTAACTTAGAAGTTCATGTTGTACCTGGGATTCAAAATTCCCTTATCCTTGGCATGGATTTTTGGCGAAGCTTCGGCCTATTTCCTAACAAATTAGAGTCTGTTTTGATTGTGAACAAGTCTGACGCTCAAGTAATGGAGTTGCAGGCAGTTCCCCCTACACATCTTGTTTCTTACGATCATCTTACAGTCGACCAGAGAGCTACCGCTGACAACATTATTTCTAAATTTACCGATATTTCATACGAGAAGCGGGGTCTCGGTTGCACAAATATTATTTCTCATTCAATTGATACAGGTGATTGCCCCCCTATTCGGCAAAGATTTTATCGCATGTCTCCCGATAAACAAAGAATTTTAATAAAGCATCTTGACGACATGCTCTCAGAGGATGTTGTTGAACGATCTGAAAGCCCGTGGTCAAACCCGGTCATTTTGACCCCTAAGAAGAATGGTGAACTGCGTTTCTGTTTGGACAGTCGTAAATTAAATTCCGTTACAAAAAAAGATGCTTATAGCTTGCCTTATATTTCGGCAATTTTAGATAATCTGAGAGATGCTAAATACTTGTCTAGTTTAGACTTGTCTAAATCTTTTTGGCAAACATTAATTAAAGAAGAGGACCGTTGCAAAACAGCCTTTTATATTCCTACGCGTGGCACATTTCAATTCAAAAGAATTCCCTTCGGTCTTACGAATGCGCCAGCTACTCAGCAACGATTAGTTGATATTTTATTTTATGGTCCAGAATTTGAAAATAAGGTTTTCTGTTTTATCGATGACATAATCTGTATCACGTCCAGTTACAACGAGCATATTACTCTTTTATTACGCATTCTTGATAAACTAAAAAGCGCTAATTTAACAATTAATCTCGAAAAATGTCAATTTTTTTGAGATAAACTAAAATATTTAGGCTATGTTGTCGACTCTAGTGGATTGCATCCCGATCCGGATAAAGTAAATTCAATGAAAAATTATCCCACTCCTTCTAATAGAAAAGAAGTACGTCGTTTTTTAGGCGCAGCCTCGTGGTACAGGCGTTTTATACCGAATTTTAGCTCTATTGCTGCACCCTTAAATAAGTTAACATCTCAAAGTAAAAACGCACCTCCATTCTGTTGGACAACAGAGGCTAATGAGGCGTTTAATAACCTAAAGAATTGTTTGATTTCCTCCTCGGTGTTGGCTTGTCCTGACTACTCGCAACCTTCTGAAATACACTCAGATGCTAGCGACTTTGGACTTGGCGCGATCCTCTGTCAAAGGTTAAATGGTGAGGAAAGAGTCATAGCGTACTATAGCAAATCACTCACTAAGCAAGAAAAAAATTACAGTGCCACAGAGCGCGAAGCCCTGGCTGTTCTATCTGCTATAGAACACACGCGTTGTTATGTTGAAAATGGTAAAAAGTTTATTGTTTACACAGATCACGCTGCTTTGAAATGGTTCTTGACCTTAAATAACCCTACTGGCCGGTTAGCCAGATGGGGAGTTCGCTTATCTTCCTATAATTTCGAAATACGTCATCGTCGGGGTTTCGATAACGTTTTACCTGATTTTCTGTCTCGCTCTTTACCCGTTTCTGCTATTGACTTAGAAGTTCATGTTGTACCTGGGATTCAAAATTCCCTTATCCTTGGCATGGATTTTTGGCGAAGCTTCGGCCTATTTCCTAACAAATTAGAGTCTGTTTTGATTGTGAACAAGTCTGACGCTCAAGTAATGGAGTTGCAGGCAGTTCCCCCTACACATCTTGTTTCTTACGATCATCTTACAGTCAACCAGAGAGCTACCGCTGACAACATTATTTCTAAATTTACCGATATTTCATACGAGAAGCGGGGTCTCGGTTGCACAAATATTATTTCTCATTCAATTGATACAGGTGATTGCCCCCCTATTCGGCAAAGATTTTATCGCATGTCTCCCGATAAACAAAGAATTTTGATAAAGCATCTTGACGACATGCTCTCAGAGGATGTTGTTGAACGATCTGAAAGCCCGTGGTCAAACCCGGTCATTTTGACCCCTAAGAAGAATGGTGAACTGCGTTTCTGTTTGGACAGTCGTAAATTAAATTCCGTTACAAAAAAAGATGCTTATAGCTTGCCCTATATTTCGGCAATTTTAGATAATCTGAGAGATGCTAAATACTTGTCTAGTTTAGACTTGTCTAAATCTTTTTGGCAAACATTAATTAAAGAAGAGGACCGTTGCAAAACAGCCTTTTATATTCCTACGCGTGGCACATTTCAATTCAAAAGAATTCCCTTCGGTCTTACGAATGCGCCAGCTACTCAGCAACGATTAGTTGATATTTTATTTTATGGTCCAGAATTTGAAAATAAGGTTTTCTGTTTTATCGATGACATAATCTGTATCACGTCCAGTTACAACGAGCATATTACTCTTTTATTACGCATTCTTGATAAACTAAAAAGCGCTAATTTAACAATTAATCTCGAAAAATGTAAATTTTTTTGAGATAAACTAAAATATTTAGGCTATGTTGTCGACTCTAGTGTATTGCATCCCGATCCGGATAAAGTAAATTCAATGAAAAATTATCCCACTCCTTCTAATAGAAAAGAAGTACGTCGTTTTTTAGGCGCAGCCTCGTGGTACAGGCGTTTTATACCGAATTTTAGCTCTATTGCTGCACCCTTAAATAAGTTAACATCTCAAAGTAAAAACGCACCTCCATTCTGTTGGA